>CABFPE010000001.1:3291706-3319088 GCA_900660155.1 Hofstenia miamia
GTTATTGACGCATTAAGTGTAGTATCAGCAGCTTTTGTTGAGGTGTATAATTATGCCAACGTACTACACTTAATAAGAAATTCTATTCTATTCAATTCTATTCTATAACCAAGTTTTGGTTCTCGTTTCTTAAGCATCTTCCACCATGATAAGACATCCTGAATATTGCCTCCACCAGCACCGTCATCAGCATAGAATATGCGCCTTACTGATGGACTACTGCCATCATATNTTTCATCAGTAACTGTTAAAAAAACTTCTCTCTTGTTCCATACCAGGAAGTGGGGATTGGTTGGCTGCCATTCCCTTGAAAGCACTTGGTCTTTCTTTCGCTCCTGCAGAGTTCCGAATTTTGCTTTGTTATCGGCTTGGCATCCCATTAATTAATGATGACAAAAAATGTCCAAAATGCTTTAAGATTTTGGATTTATTCGGTGATCATGCCATGTCCTGCGCGGTTGATGGTGAAAGAATTGCGCGCCATGATCGAATCAGGGACGGTATTTTTGCAACTGCTTCGAAATGTGCTTTGTCTCCCGTGCTTGAAAAGTCTAACCTCACTGAGTGTCGTGCTCGTCCTGAGGACATCTTTTTGCCATGCTGGTCTTCTGGAAGACCAGCTGCTCTAGACNCTGGGCTTTAGAATTTGAAGAACTGCATATGTTGTTATGCGTCGAAAGATTTCACCAATTCCAATAGGTCGTATACCTGGATTCTTGTCAAGTGCAATCATACGACCAGCAGTGTAAGGAGATAAGTGGGTAGGGTCCAAACTTTCACCAGCAAGCCTCCTTGCCAAAATTGCCAGAGCATTGCATAAATTATCAGAATGTGGGCGAAAAACGGAAGATGTCAAAATTCTTTTAGCTACAAGACTATCTAACCCGTTAGGTGCTGCACCTCCAGAGCATCGCAATGCACATTTTTTAATCGTATCTCCTGTTATCTCGGAGAAAATAGCACTAGGAAAAACCTGAATTTCACCTTCAATTGCTTCATCATTATTCAAAGGTTGTGCATCGGGGTGTTTTGATTCTAAAGCTCGAACAATTTCATCAGTAACTGTTAAAAAAACTTCTCTCTTGTTCCATACCAGGAAGTGGGGATTGGTTGGCTGCCATTCCCTTGAAAGCACTTGGTCTTTCTTTCGCTCCTGCAGAGTTCCGAATTTTGCTTTGTTATCGGCTTGGCATCCCATTAATTAATGATGACAAAAAATGTCCAAAATGCTTTAAGATTTTGGATTTATTCGGTGATCATGCCATGTCCTGCGCGGTTGATGGTGAAAGAATTGCGCGCCATGATCGAATCAGGGACGGTATTTTTGCAACTGCTTCGAAATGTGCTTTGTCTCCCGTGCTTGAAAAGTCTAACCTCACTGAGTGTCGTGCTCGTCCTGAGGACATCTTTTTGCCATGCTGGTCTTCTGGCCGACCAGCTGCTCTAGACGTAACTGATATTAGCTCACTGCAGCCTATATCCTTCATACCACAATCAGTGGAAGCTCTAGGAGGATGGTTACCAATTACTATCAAAGTATTCTCCAAGATGTCTTTTATGTCTTCTGCCAGAAATGCCTCTTGCAATTGTCAGTAATTTTACAGAGGAGAAATGCTACACTTTTTTTATCAAGATATGGTGGTTAGGGTTCAAGCAATCCATGTCTAATCTGTGACATCTGGAACACAAACTCACCCATTGTACAAGTTTTTCAGTATCGATCACCCAAAAAATAATCATTGTAATGTTAATTATATTAAAATAAAAATAATGACTTTTCAAATAATGATGTTGCACTTTTGAGTTTGCCCTTGGTTACTAAATTTGCAAATTTTTTGGCTGTGCTGAATTTATTAGGCACCGATGACTTTAGCCTCTTGTACAGCTTTTGCTTCAGTTATTAAGTCTTTAATGTTGCCTTTGAACCATTCATTTAGTCGTCTGCGAAGATGAAGATGCTCTAAGCTCTCATGTGTCTTATTTGTTTGATACCTTTTGTAGAATAATAGGTGGAAGTAGGAAAAATGCATAGAGAGCAGTCGCTGCACTTTCACAATTATCTACAAAAAGGCGAAGCAAACGATCAAGTTCTTTAACAAATTCTTTGCCAGCATTTCCAGTGGGTAGCTTGAAAAGATTTGGTCGAAACGCTGTTATTATTTTATATGCATCGATTACATCTGATCCTTTAATGTCTTCACCATTAAGTGTTGGGAGATTTGGGAGCGAGCAGCAAGGCATTTCATTTAAATTACGTTCATTAAATGCCTGTGTCAGGCCGGAAGATTCAGTATCTTGATGATTGGCATTGCATGGCTCCCGCTGTTTTTTTCATATATTATCTTCATTTCTTCTCTTTATATAATTATCATTATTTTTTCTTTTTTGCTTTCATAAATTTTTCTTAATGATCTCTTGTTTTGTGATGTTAAATATTTTCAAACCGTACGAGTTCCCATCCAAATTTCTTTTTTTTCTATAATATGAAATTCCCTTGCACAATAAAAGTGCATACCTAAACAAAACAAAATCACTTGAAATATTGCCTCTTCTATAAAAAAATAAATGAGAAATTCATTAATGCCTCTATATAAAATTCTGGAATTATATATTTCGAGAAATTAAGCTAATGAAAAAATTTCAGATATTGAAAAACTATGTAATTTTAGAAAAATTGAATTCAAATGGAAAGAGCAACGAAATTTTAGATTCAACATTAGTGACACTTTCAGAACTTATCAGTATAATCATAAATTGTTAAAGAAATTTCTTAAAGATATTTTCTACTTAATTGCCCAAATGCTATTATGGCCATTCTCAGAAGATTCTTTGTGGAATAACACCAAAAAATTAGGCTCAAGACCAAAACATTTTGCCAAATGTTGACGGGCTTAATTTAGTTGGCCCCGCCAATCTCCCTCAACGCGTCGACGCTCTAGAACCGTTGGTATTCAATCTTCATGTGAATTATGTCACTCTTAAAGAAAGCGTATAATATTACTAAAATGACGATAACACTTATAATCAACAAAAAATATTGAAAGTTCTAAGAATTATATTAAAATAAATATCAGCGCAGAGCCGTGTTTGGGATTTTTAAAACGAGGGACAGGCTGACACCCATTTAAACAAAAAGTTTCTTGAACAAAAGTAGATTTACACAAAATTAATCGTCTGTTTTTATCAGCAAATCTATTGATGACATTTTGAATTAAAGTGAACTATTTTCAATTTGGAAGAAAAGAACATTTTAAGTAAGTGTTCATAGCTGCACCTCCCTAAACGCGCCACTGAAGAAGGGAGTAAAATTAAATAGGAATAATCCTCGACAAATTTACATTAGAGAATGAAGCCAACAAAATAATGCAGAATTGTTACAAAGAATCACGATACTTTCCAGACATCACTATTTAATTGTGACATAATTCTGATAAAATCCGAAGTACGAGTCATTATCATTATGTTCTGATGAATTTAAATATTATAAATTTTACTAATATCGTTGAATGAAACTTCTGTTGCTGTAATATTTACATAATAATTTGAACAATTTACGCTTTGTCTTCTCACCTCAAAGTTGGCACAAAGTCAAGATTTGTGTCAAAAACCGACTTGGATTTTTAATGGGCCACAGAATATATGCTTCTAATATACACTACTCACCAACGACATGGCTTGTCGTCTTAATAAAAGATGGGGTATCATATTCTAAATCTTGTATAATTTACTAAACGTTAAAATAATTTTAACAGTAAGAAAAATTAGAGGGATTTGCATCGCACATATGCCGAACCCAGGTTTACATATATTTAATCTTAATAATGGAAATTGCAATCACATTACTGTACATGGATCAACAATTATTCTAAACAATGAAAATTAAGAAATGTAACAAATTCTTCAACCATAGATGCTGTAAGCGACAAACGTAAAAATAGTTTATATTTAATCTTATGTAGAAATTATATTTATAAAGGAAATACCTTAAATTGCAAGGTATTAGAAACTACTATAAATGTTAAAGGCTTCTCTGAAATATATATATATAAAGTCAACACAGGAAATATGACCTCGACCCCAGGTTTTTACAGTGGTTGTTTTCAACTCTCCTGAATTAACGGCCTGAATTCTTTGAAAGTCATGTATTCACAATGATAAAGTATATTTCTCCACATCTCTCAAATGTGTCCAAGTGATGCTTTAGTTGATATTTGTTAAAATCACAATTTAGTCTACGCTCCATTTCCTGTTTTGATCACAACTCAAACTGTATTAAACTTGTTGTAGAATAAATAATTTCCATAATATTTGAATTATGAAAGAATATGTAGGATGTAAACATTAGTTAGTTGAAAAGTGCAATAAATAAAGACTATGTCGGCTTTTTTCTAAAATTCAAAACCACTAAAAGGCATTAACAAAACTATTGAATTAAAATTTTTGAAATAAAAATACACAATTCATTAAGAAATTAAGCATGACAGCATTCTGAAATTAGAGAAATTAATGAAAGAATGTGTAAACACGGCTTTCGTTTTTCACTGATGATACCAATGATAGAGAAAGATTGTTCATTACTGCAGAAATCTTCTGGCTAAATATTTGCTTATATCTATCTCTGGACTCAAGGAATCCCAATGCACGTTTTTGGTTAAGCGTGGGAAATAGTGTTACTTCTGCACGAGTAATGTGACCGTCGGTTTTGTGAAGTGTGGTTTTTCCAATGCTCAGGCAAAAGTACATATCACCTGGAAGCTAAAATTAAAAAAGTGAAGAAATTGCTTAAGATAACTCAAACTCGAATTATTCAAAAAGTTTTACAATAATAGTGTAATTAAATTTTTGTGAGGAAACTGATACAAAACATGTATAATAATGAAAACTTCGCAACTCTAACGATTTTATAATTCAATTTCAATTATGGGTAAAATAAAAGTTATGCCCTGGGAGCTCACTGGACCAGAAAATTGAATCTGACAGGAAAGGTACGAATAAAATTTTGTTTAGTCATTTTTAGTGTACAAACTCCGTATTTTGAAATCTAGCAAGGCAAATTTAAAATTTTTGTGTTGTAAAGTAGAAAATTTTAAAAACAGCTAACTGCCTGTTGTTAATATTAAGAAGCAGATAATCCTGTTAACAGCAAACTTTCCGCGGTTGCATATTAATCAATAACATCAAAAAATGCCCGAATATTTTTCAAAGAGTTTCAGTTAGATATTAATGAACAGGAAAAGTCAATCAAAACCAAAAGTTTTTTTAAAAATTGTTTAATTTATGAGGATTACAAAATATTAAATTAGAAATTTGTGGACAATATTTTTTGTGAATTGTAGGTAACTTTACTGTCAAGGAGGGCAAGACTTTTTAATACATAATCAGACAGAATTATCCATTGCATAATTGTATATTGTTTTTTGTATCTTCCCTTTTGCGGCAAAAAGAAAAACCATGTAAAAATGTTAAAAATCCGTCATTGTAAAAACATAAAATAAGATCTCTGTTGGAAAGTCATGTCATTGATACTATTTAATATGCCTAAGAATGCATTATTATTATAGCTTTTAAAACCAATAGCGTAGTTTCTTTTCGCACTAATAAAGAGGAACTAAAGGAAAATTCTACCTGAAAATACCCTGACTCAATGCTAAAATATGGAGAAATCGTCATTTCACTAGCGAGATCTCCTGCTCTGTATCTTAGAGACCATGTGTAATGACGAAGAGGGTATGGAGGTATAGGCAAAAGATCCTTACACGAGTCTAACAAAATTATTACTGAAGGTGTTATTTCCAATGAACTTCCACTACAGGAGGGCCTCGTATATCTGACTTTTCCTTCATAATATGAAATCTAAAAACCGAATTACCAAATATGGTATTAATAGTCGACACATAAAATTTGGCATTTGATATATAAAACTACGTGTATACATGCGTATCGAAAATGTACGATATAAATCAGAAAGATTTGGAAGACAGCTTATGAATCAATAACAGCAAAGAGCCTACAACGAACATAACCTTATATAAATTACTATATTGTGAGTACATTATATTTTTCTATGTTTAACTCTGTCATAGTTAATAAGTAAACCGGTTTTTTAGAAAAATGAGGTAGTATGATATTAACACGAGTATAATTTCAAGTTATGATTTTCATTTTTTATAATATGCACAAGATCCTAAACTATCTAATTCGAGCCAAAACCATGGTATTTACACTATAATAAAACCCCAATTATTGATATAAAACTTTACTTAATAACTGGAACAGAGTTTAATTTTAAATACACTAAAAGACTAACATTCATCCCCACCACAGGTTTTTCAGAGCATTTAACCCATTTCATGCCAGGCCTTTGGCTAATTCTCAGATATAGCACTTTTAAAAAGTACATTAAGAGAATTATGTGCAATTAGTCTTTTGAAGTGTTATTTTGTATTGTCCCCATTTGAGAACTGTTAACAAAATGTTAAAAACTTGAAATTTTTCAATCACACAATGAATGTACTGTGTAAAGAAGTTATGTCTAAGCCAGTGATGCATAAGTAAAGTATAAATTAGAAAATATCAAAAATTGTGGGAAAAAATTGGTCAATTAACAGCCGTAATAGAAAATGTTAAAAACAGTAAAGCCAATGCTGAAGCCGCAAAGCATTAAAAATACGACAGATTTAAACAGTCAATAAAAGAATTAGGATAAAAACTAGCATCAGGCATACATGGAAAGACATTGTCCTCATTTGAGGACCTTAGTATATAAGGGGTTAAGTCTAATACTGCGAAAACGAAACGCGTTTCAAGGGAATTCGTAATAAATTTTTAATATAGTAGATAAAAAGTATAAAGGGATTGACGTAGTACACAAAATGAAAGTTCTGTGACAAATGTCTTATGTAAGCATAAGAAGAAATTATATTATCTGAGAAATATTATTTCAATTGCTTGACCATGAAATTCACTATCTTTGTACATTAGTGAGAAAATCAAGTGTTGAATTATAACGTTTTGTAATCACTTACAAAATCATATATGATCAATTCCTCTCAGGAAAGTTTTGTCGGACAATTTACTATTACATATTATGTAATTGATCTGTTAAAGAATCCTTTTTAGATGTTTTGAAATAAAAATAGAAAATATTTGAAATCAGTATATGTAAGATTATAAATTACATGTAATTAATGAATTTCCAATGTAGGACTTCAGAACTTCAACTTTTAAACTTTAATTATATATATATATATATATATAATTTGTAGAAATGCGGGAATTACTAAACAAAATTAAAATGTCAAGACCAGGTCCATGTGAAAAAATTATCAATGAAACGGGTAATAACTGGTGATACTGGAGAAGGTGCATATGCAAAAGGATATGCAAATGGTAGGTATGGAGACTTACTGAAGATAGGCTCTATATTATTCAAACCAAAGCAGTTTTTATACAGCCAACAAATAATGAATTGTGAATGCGAAGGTTGTCAAATAAAGTAATTTTTCTTTAATAAAGTCTCTGTTGCATTCAAGAAAGTGTTACATTAAAAAAAGTCTTTGTATATAAACTAGCAAAAAATATTTGATTTTCGCAAGAAATCTTTAGTTATCACTTGGCGTCTCGCTTCAAAATAGTTATGCATGACTAATTTATTTACTATGGTTGCTTACATCGAACGGTTCAACGACTTATATGTATTTGCAATGGCATTGCGATTGCGTATTGCAGAACTAGTAAAGTGACGGAAAACTTGTTTCACATGAATGTAATAAGGCCTAAATGTTGCCTTTTAGGAAACAAAATCTAAGCTTCAGTTCTTAATTAATAGATGCTGAATACACTGTATAGTGCAGCTTCCTAATTACCTTTCCAGTCAAATTAACTTATTGGTAATAAATATTTTTTTGCAAGAATATTTTTCATGTAATGAATTTCTAATATTTATTACATAATTATAGATTTCTTGGGAACATCAAATATATTGTATTTTTAACTAGGTTATATACAAAGACTTTTTTGAACGCAACAGACTTTATTGAAGAAAAATTACGGTAATAAAAATGGTCGAGCGAGAAAGAGTCAAAGAGCTGTAATACCAAAGGAGCCATTCTGGACATTGTGCAATGACAGCAACGGAGATCTTGAATTTCAATACAAAAAGAGGATAATTTAGAATAGCGGATTTTTTAAAATTGGATAGAAGACCTTGTAGGCTCTCTGCAGGAAGTGATGATGAAAGTAGTAATTGTATGCGACAATGCTCCAAGAAACAGTAATGCACAGCAAGCATTGAAGGCGGCAATAGAGAAAAAATTTGGTTCCAAATGCTCATTTGACTATGAGTTATTACGCCTTTGTCCATAATCCTTAATACTGAATCCCATTGAAATCTCTGTAGTGCTATGAAAGCTTTTGCAAAGTCCCAACTACGTAATAGAAGAGAAGAAATTTTAAATGGTACCAAGTGGTAATGACTATAAAAAAATCACAAAATAAAAATCCTGGAAAAAACACGATGCCATTTGAAAATCAGCACAATCAAACCTTCTGTTTTCATTTCAATGTATAAAAGCATCACGGTTATATATACTATATAAACGACATTACATAAATTTGGCGAAAATCAAGAAGCAAAAATAGTTAGCATACATATACATGCATATGATTTGTGTCATGGGAATCAAATGGTGCCCAGTGGGGACCCGCTCGGGAAATTTCGTTGGGCTAGCTTGAACGAACCTACAAATTTGTAATAAAAATAAAGGACTTTATTAGCTGCTGAAGGCGAACACTAAAAAAATATAAAAACAAAAGTCACAGGAGATGCAATAGGAGCAGATAGAAGAGTGGGCGAAATTTGAGAAGGGCTTTGCAAAGAGGAAAGATTTCTTGAAGCTGAGGGGGGAATCAATGGTCGTTGGAGGGATCAAGGTCCAAATTGCGAATGAGCAAACGATTGAACAGAAGAAGATCATAGGCATGAAAGTAGAGCGACAGCGGGAGAGTGCAGTATTTGAGAAGAGCGTCTTTGTATGGAAAGGGAGAGGTTATTTCGCAGGGAGAGGCAGATCAGAAGGAAATCCCACATTTCTTGGTTGGGCTAAAATCAAGATGGTTGACGGAAGACCAAGTAGGCAAAAACTCAAAATCAGAGGTAATATTGGAGGCAAAAAACTAAAAAAGTTGAAAATCGCAGTGTCATCAACGTACACTAGACAGGATGAGTTGAGGACTGATTGGGGGAGGTCGTTGATAGCAATGAGGAAGAGAACAGTAAACACAGAACTTTGAGGAGCACCACTAGTGACAAGGACAGAAGAGTTGATTTTGACACTATTGACGACGATTGGACAGACTGGAAAAGTTCGATGAAAACAGCATCAAAGCCAAATAAACGTAATTTGTCAAGAAGAATAGAATGAGGGAGCGGATTAAAAGCTTTAGAAATGTCAAGATTATGCAACCAAGATCATTACGATCAGAGTGGAAATAGCAGTTCTCAATCAAAGTGAGCAAGTTAGTAATGGTAGAACGACTCGGAAGGTTACCATGCTGAGAAGAGGAGATGAGGTGACGAATTTTAGGGAACAAAAGACAAGGCGCTCTAAGATGATTGGCAACCAAGAAAGAATAACTAATAGGACTTGAGAGGAGGGAAGCTGATTGGATTTTAACAGCAGAAAGATCCAAGATGCTTTCCAACACGGCGGAAAACGCTTAGAGGAGCAAATGTAGGAAAAAAATTGCTTTAAATGGATTGAAAGCATTACAAAGGATGGTACGCCATCAGGATAGCAAAGACCAGAAAATTTGCAGGACTTAAGCATGAAGGAAATATAATAGGCGTTGAAGCAATTCGAGGCAAAATAGGCAATGGAAGATCAGCTTTCTCCATTTCAAGCTGGAGAGGTTAGGTTTGGAATGAAGGGAACGCAAGAAAGAATAAGTCTTGAAGAGATCCGGATGAGAACCTCAACAGCAGAGATTTTGTCGAGTTCCATGAAGTTGATGACATCTCCTGTGAGTTTCAAAGATTCGGCGTTTGAGAGATACCAGTTTATTCAAAGAGTGTAAAGTAAAGGACGAGAAATAGAAAGTGGGAGAAACACGCTTTATCCGACGACGAGGAGCAAATGAACAAATAACTTGATGAATGAAGGTGTACCAGTCATCAGCAGAGAAAGAGTCATTAAAAATTGGGAATGAAGAAGAGAGAGCAGCATTTAGAGATACAAAGTCGCTGTTAGATCAAGCTTATTGAGGAGCAAGCTGGACAAGCAGATGGGGTAATAGAATTGACAGAAAGGTTGAAGCGAACAAATGAGTGATCAGACAGTTTAACTGGAACAAAAACAACAGGTGCCAAAAATGTGATCAGTGTGAGAGCCCAAAACAAAGTCAAGGAGAGAGGAGCAGGAACTAGGAGAAAATCCAATACAGCAGACGGCACCATTAGAATCAAGGATATTCCAACACTAGGAAGTTTGAAGTCACCACAGTTGAATAGAGAGTGATAGGCTGATAATGAAAGAATTCAAGCATGAATGATAAATATGCAAATGGAATGCGAACAGGGTTGTAAACACAGAGCAGAGAAACAATGTGACCACTGAGAATAACAGCACAGCCCCAAGAGAAATCAAAGAAGAGGGGATGGATGTCAAGATTAAAGCGACGTGAGGCAATGAGAACACTACCATGACTACCATTAGAGCGATCCATACGCGAGAAAACTCTAAATGAGTAATTAGGAAAAACAACACTGTCAGGAAGAGAAGGATCAAGCCAGGTTTCAGTAATGAAAATGAAGTCTTCAGGAGACTGCAAGAGGAAGTTGTAAAAACTGAGACGACAATTTAATGAGGCAAGACTGAGAATTGGCGAACCAAAAAGAGAAACCAGAGTCGAGATGAGCAGTAGGTTTCAAGCTAGAAGGTGCAGATAGTCAATCATGACAATGCTTGATGTTTTTCAAATGCATATATTCTATGGGACTGTCTTGGAGCATCATAATATGTAGTTTGTATAAAGATGGTACTATACAGTTATCATAAATCTAAAATATGTAAACTATCGATTTCAATGCACTCATGACAGAGCTTTTCAAAATTCAGTTGCCTGTAGAATAATTGCAGTTGCGTTTCATTTCGATCAATCAGTATTTCCTTAAACTGATGCATATAGAAAACTGTATTTTTGAAATGACCAACGTATGCAAACCGTATATACATCTTATATTTATATATATATATATATATATATATATATATATAGTATTAAGAAGTAAATAGCCTCTGAATTTTTATTTAGAGAATTCGATTTTCATTTGGGGAATTTGATTTTTCATTTAGTGAATTTGACAGTTCATTTGGCGAAATCGAAGTTTAAATGGTGTAGAAATCCTATATAGAACGATGTTTAATATTTAGAACTCACATTATAATCAACAGAAGGATAACTCTTTAAATCAAGTGCAGACGTAGATATATTTCAGAAATTAAACAAGACTTGAAAGTTAATAGAGGTTGTAGACAGATAAGTTTCTATTAAAAATGTGAAAGATGCTGAAATTGGAATAATATATTTAAGATAAATAGACAGAGATGGGGCTTGAGTGCAGTGTTTGAGGTTTTAGATGAAAATATGAAAGCTTGGCAAATAATACAGGTAATTCGGAATGAAAAAAACGGAAAATTAATTTGAAAGTGCAAGGAAATATTCTGTACAAAGTTCGTCTTACACTCCTGGGTACGTGGGGCCACACTCTCGTGTCAGTCGAAATTGTTATATATAGGTCGTTCTGGGCTCTAAATATGACAATTTTTGTCCCTAAGTAAATATAAATATTTTCCTTTTGAATGATGTCTATACATAAATATAAAAATATTTTAAGAGCTTAAATGTAACACTTGCGAATTATGGTTTAAATTATTCGTTTTCTTAAAGTTGTTTTAATGATTTTGAACATAATTATATTAAGCTTTTACAGTAATTAATCAAATATTCTGAATTCAATACAAAATGTTCAACAACTATAGGTAGTCATATACTTTTTATGTTAACATTCAAATATAGTATTAGCATAGATTTTAATCTAACTATACATAAAAATATCGTAATATTAATACAAAATTTATATTTGGTGTTAAGTAACAAAACCGGATACATTACTTACAGAAAAAAATTTTTGTATAACAAATCAATCGTAATGTAGTTCATGTAAAATACGTAAATAACCTGGTGCTCGGTATATTGACCTTTTGGCCCAAGCCCGGTCCGGCCCAATACAGTTTAAGCCCAAGCCCAGCCCGGCTCATTTCAAAACACCAATTGTTCGGCATAAGCTCGGCCGAATTACTTTTCATTATACTAATGATAGTGTCTTTTGCATTATAGAGGCCCATAAGCACTACACTAGGAATTTGATTGGACAATTTTCATAATGTATTGATCAACATGTGCATAGGTGCATATCCGCATTAGTCCGTCAAAAATGCTGCTTCAATTTTGTTAAAATTCAAATTGCATTGTTAAACTTTATACAGTAAACGTGGCATAAAGGGCCATAGGCCTGGAGCAAACGTGAGCCCTTTCTGTTAATGATTGCATTTTGCTATCAAATAGCATTGCGTGTGAAGTCGTCCCTTTTATCGTTTAGGGAACATATCAATATCACTTTTTATAATTCAGTTACTAAAATTCTCTGCCAACTTACATCAATTTACATCAGCACAAAGTAAGTCATAAACGCCCTTTGCTTGTAGCAGAAAAAATTTAGATGTTAGAAGTATTGCACCAGCCAACAATGCAGGGCTCGCTAAACTTAAAGAGAATGTTTTATTGCCATTTGCAAAGCTTAAGTTTTCAAGTGAATATTTTCTTGTATTTCAAATAACGGCCCAAATTGCTATGTAGAATATCCGGGCCAAGCCGCGGCCGACCCAACTTTAGGTCCAACCACCAACTATGCGGGCCAAACAACCCCCATATTTATCGTAGCCCGTTTGTACAATGTTAGAGAAAATTTTGAAATTTCTGAAATTCATTAATTATACACTTTCAAGGAAGCCCTTCAAATGTCTGAAGAGTATGATTACTTAAAAAAATGTTTCTTCCTTTCAAAACCATCGTCTATTGTTTTGAAAAAATACTATGTAAATTTGTACACGCAGTAAATATAAGGTGGACTGTAAAATTACTCAATTGATAAATCTACCGTATGTATAAGCATTTTTAAGAAAAACATTTAATAAGAGTTTGCAATTTGAATGTGTCTAATTTCACACAAATTTTCAAGTTCAAGGAATAATTATTGTGAGAAAACAAGCAAGGTTACTCCTTATACGTTTGTTTTTCGGCTTGGGTTACGTGTTGTACACTCAAAATGAAATATCAAGGGACAAGCTGTAACTTATAAGTGTACGCCTTCTTTAAACTTTTAGGTACATATGACCAGAACATTCGAAATATGTTTACAAGTTAATTGCATCAATTTGTAAACATTGTAGATAAATATAAGGAAATAACCTCCTGTATTTGTGTTTGTTCAGTCGAAGGACGATTAGCATCTTCAGCACAAACTTCTTCGTACGACGGAAGACTTGGGTATATCTGCGACGTCAAATCTTGTCCAGGCATAATTCCACCATGGGTTTGTGAGGCAGATGGAAGTGAGCCTTTTTCATCTCCCATACTTAAATATAAAACGCCGTTGAAAAAAAAATAACTTATATTACAGTCATGCAAAATATATTAACAGTTCGTATTCATGATAATAAGATATAATCACATTTTCAGAAAATAACATTATAAATAACAGAAATACAAAATAATTTATGAAAATTCTTTATATAATTGGAAAAATCAAATGGTCATTCGAAAATCGACAGTTCAAACCAGAAATGCCATGATAAATTTAGTTGAAACAATCTAAATCAATTTTTCAAATATAAAGATCCAAATATTTGTACGTTGTTTGAAGTAAAAATTATTATGAAATTAAATTCGATAGAAGGCAAAAATTCTTTTAATTTAAGTAATTTAAAAAATAAACTTGACTATTATGCGGTGCATTTATGCGTTATATATTATAAATTATATCAGAGATTATGATTATGGCATATTTCAACATAGCAAACTGCAGTTAATTAACTTACTATTACTTTATAAAAACAGAATTTAATGTACATGGTATTAGGATTCTTTAAAAATTTAAAGAGTAAATCCATCAAGAAAATTTAATATTTGTGATCTTCATAGTGCAAAAATGTATGAGAAACTAATTATATTGGTCTAAATAATAAAATGCACTTTTAAACCCTTTCAAACTTGGTGAGCCAAAAAAGACACTAAATCATACAATTCTATTTCACAACTTCATTTTACTAGTAGTGGGTAATATCGTGTTACGTGTAGGGCATTATTACATCCCAGTTGAAACTTTAGCGTTATACTTTCACACTGCCATGCGCATTTGTTCACAACTTCGATAAAATATAAACTGTACTGTATTGGGAATTGCACAAAGTAAACAATCAACGTCATTACATTTAATTTGTACTATTTCTAATTTTCTGACAACGTTTATGTAAATTGCATTGTTTTATAGAAAAACTATCAGAATAGCATAAAAGACTTATGCAAGCTCTAAGCTTGAAAAGACTAAAAAATGAAGATGGAGGTAAAAGAAGATAATTGTATTTGCTGTTGATAATTTCGCCGGAAATACTAATTGGAAACTTTCTATTCTATCCCAACAGAGTTAACTACGTTTCCTTTGTACTAATGCAATAAGCCCTGGGTCATTAATCCCTTTTTTGTTTGCTGTCCCGGTTGTAATTTATTAAAGCGTACGTTAGTGAACGCAATAAATTTACTTCAGCTAATAAATCAGCTACAATTTATGCGCATACTATGACTAAGTTAAGATTATAATGTGAACCTATTTTTTGTTTATTGATGAAAATTCATTTTTTTCAGACATGAACTTTATCAAATCCGATTTATTCTACAGGGCGGTTCAGAAGTAAGACAGCTATGCCCAACAAATTAATTAAACAAGTATTGGCCATTTTCATACAAATATAAATTTTCATAACGATACAAACAAAGGACAGATATAATATAACCCTAACATAACAAGCAGCTCCAGGCTCTAGCAGACATGCATTATATAAAAAAATATGAAAATAGGTGCGTTATTTGTGAACCAATCTGTCTTTGTTTCCAAGTTCAGAAATTCTAATAGCCTTTGCTCCTTATGTTCTAATGGGTTATGTTGTATATTATAACCCCGGTGTTAGTTGTAAAGAGGTTCTAAAGAACTACCATCAGGGATAGGAATTTATGGAGGTTGAAGCATTTGAGGGGAATCTGCAGCGCTCATTAAATACAATTGTACTATTTTACCATATTAAGGGAGTGGAATTGCCTTGTATGAAGTCAAAACATCAGGAGTTAGAAATAACCGCCTTAAATTTCGAATTAGGGGTTTCGGAAAGTTTGGGTTGGGTAATTTGTTCATAATATATTGTAGCGTTGGATTCGGTAAGGTTAACACGGGTTAGGTTCGGTAAAAGCCGATTAATCAGATTAAAATCCGGTTAAATAATTTTATTTTTTATTTTTAAAATTTATTGATTACAATGATTGCGGATTACAAACAATAGAAATCGTGGTAAATGCCAACGATTCCTACTTGCTGTAATTCTAGACCTAATCGACATTTTTGTCATTCAAATTATTGAATTACACTATCAAAAGTGTATGTATTATATGGAAAATGTAAAAGCGTTGCATTTGGCGGGAAACAATCCGGCATTTCAAAAACTGTTTTTCCAAAATACCTATTTTTTGCCATTACTCCCAAAGTATTTACTCGAACTTAAATGTATGCTTGGAAACGCGGTCATGCGAAAGATATTAAATTGCATTTAGCTTGAGCCCAATTCGTTTTTTGAAAACCAAATTTTTTGCACGTGATACATTAGTTTCTACCGGTTTTTTAATGTTGTCGTCCTTTTAGTCAGTGTAAAAGTAATTGTTACACATTTATTATTATAATTACTGTACTTTTCAAAGTAAACTTGCAGAGTATTGTTAGAAATAATTTGACAGTAATTATTTGCTGGAATTTCATACTTACAATAAATAAACATGCTTCTATTATTCCATTTTTAAGCAAGTAAAAACTATTGGCAGCAACTGAAATTTCAGTTATTTCACCAAAAATAGAAAATACCAAAGAAAGCTAAACAGGTCCTCCCAAAATTTAAGTGTTAAATAATATGACTTTTGTAAAATCAAGACTTTTGTCATTATCACATCAAGAAATATACTGTGTTATCTCAGATTTGAAGAAATTGATTAGCAATTCAGTATCTTTCTGAACAAAAGTTTTACTAAACTCTACAAGATTTTCGCACAACACTATAAAGATTCGGCTGCAGAAGCAACATCTTTATCAAATAATTGACAACAATTAAAAAAACACAATAGAATGTGACGTATCCGTACTAACAAATAACAAAGAAAAAAAGGCATGCAACATATCGCAAACAAGCAATCATCAAAACGATACTTTACTTGTTCCAGACTATCCAGTCTATGAAAAGAAAATAACGAAAGATATCCCGGAAGGTAATTCACCTTTTGTAATTGGTAATCCTATTGTTCAAATGTAACAAGTCACAAATTAATAAGAGACGAGGTATGCTGCATTCACTCATACAGAGGTAAAACAACTAAAGATCTCTCAGAATTAATTTGAAAATTCCCTGAAAAAAATTTAAATAAACATTGGGTTGGCAAACGCCTTGAAAGCTAAAAATTCAGACGATGAAAAGACATTTAAAAAAATTTAATTGATTTAATACAAATCATTAATACTAAATTTCAATCTCCGAAGATTACTATCACTAAAGCAATTTCCATTAAGGTAGACGATAAAATTCATTTAAACAGAGCTATCAAAAGATTTAAGAAACCAATAACGTCACTCTCTGAATTTAAAGATAGAGAAATTGTTAATATCTTTAACAAGTTTCTAGAATTTGAGCAAACGATAGATTCACGCTACTATACAGAAGATGGTCTTCATTTATCTAAAATGGTTCTTGTACTAGTGATAAGAAATATAAAGACGCACTTCTGCCACTATCAGCAAGAGTAACATCGTCACTATTCTGCCAAAACTTACAATAGAAACTTCAGTAACAAACAAATTGTCCAACAATAACAAAAACTTGATAGTTCTGCTTCAAAAAACATGGGAACGTCTAAATTAAGGAAAATTTTGTTCCTTCGATTCATCTTTTTTAAATTTGTAAGTGACGAAAGGCATAGTCACAAACAGTTCGCCATGAAAAATTCTTTTCAACAGAAGGCTCGTTATAAATCGATCATTTCTTTTAATGTAATTCACATTGTCTGTTTCATTCTGTGCTTCGCTATATAGCTTGCTTTATAAATTTGGCATATGAACCTAAATTTATTATTAGCTGGCGATATTAAAGTCAAAGCTGGACCCAATGTGCTTGATAGCTCGGAAATCTGTTCAATTGCTGAGAAATTCAAAGCAAACTTTAAGATCGCATACATAAACGCTCGCAGTTTAGTTGCTCACAGATTAGAATTTAAAGAAATTTAAGACACATTTGATGATAATACATTGTATGTCATAACGGAAACATGGGCATGAAATCTGAACAAGTAAAGTGGAACTTTAAGTATTGCAGTCTTCATAGTAAAATATATATATATGCATAAAAACGAACACGTAGACAATCAAAATCAAGCGGACGAATTTCTTCACATCCTCAACTCACTCCTTCCTTCAATTCAATTTACTCAAGAAACAGAAACCAATGGTCATCTCAATTTCCTTGATGTCTCTCTCCACCGAGCTTCCTCTTCGTTTGAAACTTCTCTCTACATCAAACCCTCAAACACTGGGTTATATATCCCCTTCAATTCCTACTGTTCTGAAAAATATAAGCTATCTATTCCTCGTAACTTATTTTCCCGAGCCGTCCGCCTATCATCTTCTTATCAAAAAGTAACTGAAGCTTTTGATACAATCTTTCAAAATCTCCGAAAAAATGATTATCCTGATAATGTTCTCCGTCGCTCATTTAATGATGCCCTTAATCCATCGCCTCAAACCGCCCTGTGTGAAAAAAGTCAATTTATTGGAAAGCTCTCAACAAGAAATTCACTTCAACTCAAATCAAGCCTGTCTTTCAATCATTCAAAACCAGCAACATCTTTTCAAACAAATATTCCATTCCGATGTCTCTACGCTCTTCTCCTGTTTATAAATATCAATGTCATAAGCGTGAGCACTTATACATAGGAGAGACAAGAAGACATCTTCAAACCAGAATCCGAGAACATCTCTACGGTCATCTTTGCTCAGAAGTCTTCCTCCATCATCAAAGCCATGCCGCCACTTCATCTAATTTTTCAGTCAATCTGTCATCCATCTTCAAAGATAGCCGAAGCAATTGCAATCAAAGAAATCCGCCCGTCACTTAANTGTTAACCATTATTCTATACGTTGATATAGCGAGAAGATAGCACAACACTGCACATAAAGCTAACTCAATAATTACTGATGATTAATCATCTTGAAAATGCACCCGCTTAAATAAAACCTTGCAGATGATTGGATGGCATATTACACACACTGAAAATGTAGGATGCGAGTCCAAGCGGCGTGAATTTGCATTATTATTTATCGTGGCCTCTAACTATTTAGAATTTGCTGCAAGGTTCCGGGCCGTGTTTATAGAAGGCCTTGAAGTATTATGTAAGAATTTAAACCAAAATGGTTGTCGACCAAATCATTGACAGTGCAGCATCAAAATAGGCAAGTTTTTGGCTTTAAAATCAAGCATTATATTTTGCTCTGGTGTCTACTGCATAAATTTGTCAATAATTTAGAATAAAACCTGTTATAGGATAATTTCCTAGACTGTAGTTATAGATCGAATCAGTGGACAGAAGCAAATCAATAGTTTAGCTAATTTGCATTCTTCTTATTTCAAAGTCTTTATTGATTCAGTTGTTAACAAAGCCGCAACATTTAAGGTTCGATTGCGATCACGAATTTTTCGCAACTATTTTGCTAGTTTTAAATTTTTGAATGTATGCCCTCATACGTACACAATTAGATCTATGTAGTGATGTCCAAGCAGTATATATATATAGACCCAAAAAAAATCTTGAAGCTTCAGTAAAAAATCTCAACAAGAAATTCACTTCAACTCAAATCAAGCCTGTCTTTCAATCATTCAAAACCAGCAACATCTTTTCAAACAAAGATTCCATTCCGATGTCTCTACGCTCTTCTCTTGTTTATAAATATCAATGTCATAAGTGTGAGCACTTATACATAGGAGAGACAAGAAGACATCTTCAAACCAGAATCCGAGAACATCTCTACGGTCATCTTCGCTCAGAAGTCTTCCTCCATCATCAAAGCCATGCCGCCACTTCATCTAATTTTTCAGTCATAATCTGTCATCCATCTTCAAAGATAGCCGAAGCAATTGCAATCAAAGAAATCCGCCCGTCACTTAATAATCAAGTCGAAATCAAACTTCACCTCTTCTAAGCTGTCAATCATCCTGTCAATCAATCAACCAATCATTTACTGCAGTATATATAATCTTTAATTTTAAATGCTGTTTGTTATTGCTGATGAAGGCTAATAATGTAGCCGAAAGTACTTCAAATATACTTCGTCTACGTGTTCGTTTTTATGCACATGAAAAAACTATATATATATATATATATAGATCAGAGGTAATATTGGAGGCAAAAAACTAAAAAAGTTGAAAATCGCAGTGTCATCAACGTACACTAGACAGGATGAGTTGAGGACTGATTGGGGGAGGTCGTTGATAGCAATTAGGAAGAATATAACAGCAAACACAGAAACTTGAGGAGCACCAATAGACACAGGAGCAGGAGAGGAAATAGCCGAGTTGATTTTAACACACTGATGACGACTGGAGAGGTAAGACTGGAAGAGTTCGATGAAATCAGCATCAAAGATAAATAAACGTAGTTTGTCAAAATAGAATGTACGAGTCGATCAAAAGCTCTAGAAATGTCAAGAAAGATAATGCAACCAGGATCATTACGATAAGCGTGGAAATAGCAGTTTTCAGTCAAGGTGATAAGTTAGTGATGGTAGAACGACCTGGAAGGTTACCATGCTGAGAAGAGGAGATGAGGTGCCGAACTTTAGGGAAAATAACGAAAGACCAGGCGCTCAAAGATAAGATGATAGCAAAGACCAGACAATTTGCAGAACTTAAGCATGAGGGAAATATCATGGGGGTTGAAGACGATGTCACATAGGCGAATAAGTGGGGAGGTGGCAGGAGTACTTGGACAGAGAGAGACAGGATCCGAGAAATTCGAGGCGAAATAGGCATTGAAAAGACCAGCCTTCTCCAGATCCGAATGTACAGAAAGATGGTTCCAATTCAAGCTGGGGAGATCAGGTTTGGAATGCAAGGAACGAAAAAAAGAGTACGAGTCTTAAAGAGATCCAGATGAGAAGCTGGACAGCAGAGAGATTTTGTCGAGTTCCATAAGCTGATGACGTCTTCTGTGGGAGAAGAGAGCTTCGAAGAATCAGAAGGACCGTAGCGGCGTTTGAAAGATTCAAGTTTATTCAAAAAGTGTACAGTAAGGAATGAGAAGTAGAAAGGGAGAGATATACGCTTTTTCCGACGACGGGGAACAAAGGATGACATAACTTTGTGAAGGAAGGTGTACCAGTCATCAGCAGAGAAAGAGTCATTAAAAATGGGGAATGAGGAGGAGAGAGCAGCATTAAGAGATACAAAATCACTGTTAGATCGACCATATTGAGGAGCAGGAGGACAAGCAATAAAATTGACAGACAGGTTGAAGCGAACAAATGAGTGATCAGACATATTAACCGGAACAGGGACTACAGGTGCCAAAATACGATGAGGATGAGAGCACAAAACCAAGTCAAGGAGGAAGTAGGAGAAAATACAAGTTGTTCAAGAGTAGGAAGCGAAAAGATCCAGGCGTCAGAGTCAAGTGCATTCCAACAAACATTAGGGAGGTTGAAGTCACCACAGACGAGGAGATGGGGAGGAGTGGGAAATCCAAGTTGACGAGAATGAGTGATAGACTGATCATGAAGGTGCTCAAGCATGGATAAAAATCAGCAAGGGGAATACGAAAAGGACTGTTGGAAGGAGGGTTGTAAACACAGAGAAGAGAAAAATGTGATCACTGAGAACAACAGCACAGCCGCAACAGAAATCAAAGGAAAAAGACTCAAAGGAGAGGGGGTTGATGACAAGATTAGGACGACTTGAGGCAATGAGAACATCACCATGACGACCACTAGAGCGATCCATACGGCAGAGAAATTTAAGTGTGGAGTTAGGAAAAACAACACTGTCAGGAAGAGAAGGATCAAGCCAGGTTTCAGTAATGAAAATGAAGTCTTCAGGAGACTGCAAGAGGAAGTTGTAAAAACTGAGACGACAATTTAATGAGACAAGACTGTGAGCATTGGTGAGCAAAAAAGAGAAACCATAGTTGCGATGAGGAGTAAGTTTTAAGCTAGGAGCATCAAGTATTCAATCACGACGGCGAGGACGAAGGCCAAAATATTTGTGCTCAGCATCAGAGAGGCAATAAAGAAGCCATCCGACCACACTTCAGGATTCTTGAGAACATGATGAAACTCTTGATTACAGACAATATGAAAGGAGGGAATGGAGAATCCGTACGCATTGGAATGGGAATGACGTTAGTAAATTGGAGTGAGGAGGAACGTAGATGATCAGCAACATCAGAAGCAGAAACAGAATTAGCAAAACGGCCAATGTAGATATGAGCTTTACTAGGAGGACGAGGAAGAGAACTAATCGGAACAGCAGGCAGTTGGCAGGACGAACTAGTGCCAAAGATATGACGTGGGCGATGATTGCGATGAGTAGGCAGAGGACCAGACTGTTCAGGGGCACGTGGCAAAGCAGGCGAGGGAGCGGCAGTAGGAGCAGAACGTGAGGCAGGATGATCACGACGGTTGGTAATGGTGCTTGAGGCAGCAGCACTGTATGAGAACATTTGAGATTGTAGAGAGGAAACGTCGGAGGAAAGCTTTGTGAGGGATTCAGACAAGGATGATATGACACCCGGACTATCATTGGAGGAGGGGAGCGAGGTAGAGAGAGAAGTGACAGCTTGGCGCAGCAACGAAATGATGGTGCCATTTTATAATTTTTCTGTAACTTATAATTAAACGTTTTCTGTCTAAATATATATCTCGTGGTATTGCGTGTTACGAATTTCATTAATTATGCAAATTTATAGGTTTATATCTATTATTATTTAAACTTTTTACGTATGTTATTGTATTTCTCACCGTTTTTTACCCTATATTGGTGTTTACTTTGTCCGCGGGTTCTGCCTGCACCCTATTCTTAACCAACTTAGTATAGTAAGTCACAATCTACATTGGCATGCGCGAGTGAAGTTAATAAAATTTGCAAACAGTAACTGTTTAAATCGAATTAATGCAATTTTAACGTTATTGTTAACAATAATTCAAAAACATGAAGAAATAATATAGATTGCGCATTTCTAAAGTTCATCAATGACATAAGTGTATTACATGAAGAATAATCATCTATTGAACTACAACTACAAACCATAAACATTTTAAGGAAAGTTTAAATGAGGAATTTGGCATTTGGTGGTTGGGTGTGCTTAAAATGCGAAGACGAAAAGCAAATTACTGCCCAGAAACAAAATTGTGATGACATGTTAGAACATAACATGTTTGGAGTATATAATAGTGTCACATTTATAATGTCGACATTTTCTGCAATTTTAAATTAATAGGTGAATAAGAAACAAGGAACCGGCTTAGGGAATTTTATATAACCATAATAAGCTCAAGATTAAAATATAATTGCAGAATCTTGTTATTAAAACCCTTAACTATTGAATCCAATTGACAAATAAATTAATGAGTGACACTGGCTATGTTCTCCTTTCCCTTGTGGCTCAATTTTAATGATTTTCACACAAGTAATTGATGTTTCACTCAACATAACTAAAGAAACAGATAACACTAAGTTCTTCTTCCAAGGTTTAGGTTAAAGTTTTTTGGTAGTGACATAGTCAATACCTCAGAGACAACTCTCTGAGCTGGAGTGGACCTCGGATGACTATGCACAGAGACAACTCTCTTTGCATGAATCAGAGGAGCATAGAGAGCCTTTTGCCCAGTTATCTAACATAACCTCGCCCTGTGTTGACTTGAAACCCCTCCTAGTCCTGGTCCTTCCTCCTGCAACTCAGCTAGTATTAGGTCCCAAAAAGCCAAGGAATGCAAAGCTAAAACATCCATACTTTATTGCTATTCAGAAAGCAGTCTGTTTAGTCAGAGATAATATATCAGAAGAAACAAAGAATAGGTTGTGATGGACATTTAACACTAAGGATCTAACCTGTTCAGTTGACTTTATTCCCTTTGTCATAAATGCAGGGCATAGACCTCAGATCAATGTGATTATTTGTTATGATTCTAAGATGCTAGCTGGCATGGCATGACCTTACTGGCAAAGTACTGTTCACACTATGTTTGATGAGGACTTCAACCTGTCTCACCTGTGCCAGTTTCTAAACAGTAAAGAAAAGATAAAGAAATTTGAATGTGTTAACATTGATTTTGACAACCTGCTAGTTGTCTACTTTTTTCATGTCAATGAGGTGAACCACCCCTGAATCATGGAAAAGATTGAAATAGCCTATACACTTGTCAAGGTGGAGAAGATATGCTTAGTAATGTTCTTAAAAGAAGAGTACCAGGATACCATACTGGATGAAGTTGTAAGTTTACACTTTTGTATGGAGAATTTCACCATTCTGTACAAAAGCTCCTACCAGCCTACCAGTATGTATAATACTCACATAATCTTGGCTACTAAGATCATCTACACTGATCTGCTCTTGTGCAAGAAAATTCTGACACACCATCTTACAGTCAATACTCATCTGATAATCAATATGTGCATCCAGGCCCAATCACTCAAGTCAATCAACATTAGCTTGCCTGGCCTCTGCTATGATATCTCTGATCTTCATACAGGTTTTGCATTTTCACAAAGTGCTGCTACCCATCAAGAAATTGATGAGGTTGTACACCACTAATTCTGCCATCATGGAGAGTGTGCCAGGGAAAGAAGAAAGTCTCTGCCCATCTCACAGACCACATTAATTACGTCTATACCACCTCTGAAGTTAACCAATCTATGCAAACTAAGGAGTATAAGGACACATTGCTAGAAAGTGGTAACCCTGAGCACATATACATAAATGGGAAACTAACCATCAAGGATATTTTTTAGAAGGGCCATCCTATCTCTACTCAACTAGAGAAAATACATCAAACCATCAATTTGCTAGACCCTCATGTTGTCATTCTATTTCAAGCTGGAGGAGACTTGATGTGGGCTAATAAAGCTGAAACTATAACCTGATATTACAATGTAACCAAGTGTATCAAGATCATTAACATGCTAAGTGCCAGCATAACAGACCCCAAAGAAATGATGCTGCAACAAGTAAATGAGTATTGTTTGCTCTTCATTGACCATGCTACCTGTATGGGATCTCTCAGGGAAGTCTTCCTTATCTTTTATCCCAATACCAAAGTTAGTGTGGATGATGTGCACACCTTGGACACTGACGCCTTGATGATGCTCCTTATCACCCTCAAGGGCCTTTGTCTTTACGAGAGTTTTTATGATACCTTCACCCAGAGGTTGAACATTGTTGCAACAAAACTGTCCTATTAGTTCAAGGCTACCAGAGCTCAAATATTTCAGATTACACAGTGAAACTGTCACTCAATGGGAGACATTAATGCAGGTCACCAGGCAGCCCTGCTATGCAGAAGTTTCATCCTGGGATGACATATTGGCCAAAGAGATGATTGAAGAAGCCCAAAAGTTGTTGTGTGGTCCTACAGTCCAACTGTTACCACAGATTTAACCATGCAATGGGGGCATGTAGAGTCACTCAGGGCCTCTCTTTTATTTTATTTTAATTCTAGGCACTCTCAAATTAATTTGGTGCTATTTTGTTTAATGAATTGTTAATTTGTGATTTTTTTCAAACCTAAGTTTTGAACTTAGTGATTGTCCCCTCAGAGCTTTAGATTACATGTAATTGCTCAGTTAATTTGCGAGGGAAAGAAACTTTTGTAAAAAACAGTAAATATTTACCTTCTTTTGTTATAAATACCGAACTCAAATGTAAGCAAATGTTAAATAAATTTCGTTCTCAATAGATACCATTTGCTTTTTTATTATATTATATTTTACTAACTATTTTAGCTCTGGTATGAATTGTAAGATCTGGTGATAATGTGGGATGAACTCTGCTGTGCCTGGGGTGATAACTTGCTCCTTGACAGATGTGAGCCCATATTGTGGTCACTTTAGGCTATGTGTAGGCATAGGTAATAAAGGAACTACAACATCTATTGATCAAACATGAACAAATTAGAACACACCTCAAATATACTATGCCATTGCCATAAATGAATATGTGGTAACTACATGTTATTTAATATCTTATTACATGAGCTGAGAAGATAAACCCAGAGATCAATTAGTTGTATTGAGCTAGAAATTACAACTTGAGACACACAATTAACACCTTGGATTTGTAAGGATGGATTCAAATGGCTTGGCTTTGGCAAGATGCTGTGTGAATTGGTTGCTACTTTAACTGTCTTGGAATTACTTTTTTCTAAAATGAAATTGGTGAATTACCAATCTTCATTTGCTTTGTTAGAGAGTGGGTTGCTCTCAGTAATGGTAATCTTCTGCAACCTTCATACCACTTGAGCTGCTAGATGCACCCTGCAATTCTACAATAGTCAGTTGTTCTTGAATTTGTAAATTCAAGTAATTTCATCAATTTTTCAAATATTTTAATTTCAAATTGCACTCCTCTATCTGATATAAGGATTTCCATTGGCCCCAATTTTACAATTCACTGTTTTAATAGTTTTTTCTGCTACTGCATTTGCTGTCATTGTCTCTATTAGTATCATTATTGCATACGTTCTAAAATTATCAACTATTCCCAATATATTGGTATCCTTCATCATCCTGAGATAATTTGTCTAAATCAACATGTACAATATGATTTGATGCAGCTGTGATTATTTTCTTCAGCAGCACTGTCTGTCTCAGGAAGTGTGCTATATTGTTTAACAAACACATTGTGCATTTATTAAATATTTCCTCCAAAATGTTTTAACTGCCACTGTTATAAATCTTGTATTAAATATCATTTCCATTTTTATGATAATAATATGACCTATTTCATGTATCTTCCTTATCAAGTCTCATTTAAATTATTCTAGTATGGCAATTCACATTGTTTTCCTTCAATTTAGAGTAGTCCATTCTTATTAAATTTCCAATTGGTATCTTTTGAACTATCTATTAGATATTGTCCCATTAGTTTTTCTATTATTTCATCCTCAGTGATTTCTTCCTTTATCACAATTTGTAGAATTGACTTGCCTTCTTTATCTGCTTTTATCTCTGATAAGTTGTCATATTCATTGCTTAGTAAAATGAAATTGTTTCTTGTCTCCTTCAATTGTTTTATATCTCACTGATATTTTGATAATGCTGTCTAAAAGTGGACATTCTTGTGTAATATTCCTTTTCTATGTTCAATTTTGTATTTAAATTCACTAAGATATTCTATCAATTATGAAATTACTGAAGATTTTTCACCTGACAAATTCTTTAGTCACACAAGTCTGCTGTTGTTGGTTTTAACATTAAAATTGCTTCCTATCAGAAAGTATCTAATGTAGCATCATCCCAAAATAATAGCTGCAACAAAGGAAGGATTAATGTCGAATGATTATAGTGATTAAATACAATCAAAAATATTATTGTAAAATTTAGTTATGATTCTATTCATTTTGTAAAGATGCAACTAAGCTACAATATTGTGCAAAATTAAGAGAAACTTGTTAGCTGATCAAGTAACATTTGACAAATTGCTATGAGCAAAATAATGCTTACATATGAACAGCCATATTGGCAGAAGAATTATTTGAAATTCAAAATCAGCAGGTACTTTAGAAATTTTAAATAAATAGCTTTGAAATTAACTAGAAATTTGATGAACAATAAATTCTTCGGAGTTTATTTTATTTCTCATTCTTCACTTATCTGGTTTGATTAATTAATAAAATGTGCAGCTAGGCGAGTTGTGTTTAGTAGTGGCTGGATCCCATCACTGGATCGATTCAGAGGGTCCTTGTGCCAGTCATGAAACC
>CABFPE010000001.1:3319345-3340766 GCA_900660155.1 Hofstenia miamia
TATTGATCTACACATGTACGAAATAATAAATGCTTGAAACGACTGGATAGTTGAACCCTAGGAATATACATGTTATTAATAGTAGGAGACTCGACATAATTGACTTAAAAAGTTACCTTAAATGGATCCCTATTAAATGTAAGTTTAGGAAACTGCAATTTTATTAATTAAATTATTAAGCCAATAAGTTTACAGGAAAGGCTTACTTAATAATATTTGAATGCAGTTAGTATCAATGCCTGGTTGCCTTTACTTGAACAAATCAACAAACACTGTACAAAGTTGAGTTTAAGTCAGTTACAACTTAACATGAGTGCATGCACTGAACTCAAGTAAGGTACACATAATTAGTTCCAATTGAGCTGAGATGGTGCAGTGGATTCAATCGTCATTTGTAAAGGAGGGGAACTGTGCTGTGGAGATCAGCTTTGGGCAGTGGCCCACAGAAGAACTAGAGAAGAAATGTCACATGGCTCCATCACCTAAACAGTGTTAATTAATCCTCAATTAACGTAACTAGTTGATTAAAAAGGAAATGTCTGGCAATTCGATAACTTAGTAACTCCTCACCTGCAATTTACTGAGTGCTAATTATCAACAATAATTTACATGGTGCAAATAAGCTTGGTGGAGGATGTTACACTAAATTTCTTTATTCTTTCAACTAAAATTGAATTGGTACTTCCTTAATTTCTTTTATCTGTAATAAACATGCTATGTTACTCACATCACAATCCAATATGAACTATTTATCATACTCAAGTGTGCTTAATGATGGAAATTTAACTAATTAATTCTGTCTTTATTTTCTCCAATTCATCATGCTCTTTCCATGTTGATTCAAATGGCACTGATTTCTTTAGTAGATGTGTCATCTGATGTGTCTTCTGTATGATATTTGGTACAAATGTTCCTTAATAGTTAATGAACCCTATTATGCATTTCAAATCTTGTGTTCTATCAAGTTTGTTAATATGTTCTTGTATTGTGTCAGTCACTATTAGTATATCATTTATGTGATTACTCCATCTTCAACCTTTTTATTATTCTGTTTCAACACTTTAGTAATGTATCTTTAGAAAGTTGCTGGAGCATTGCACCATCTGAAGGCCATATAAATCCGCCCAAATATTCTGTATGGTTTAATAAATGCAGTTTTCTCAATATTTTTTGGTTCCATTGGCACTTTTCAATATGCCTTACATAGATCTATGCTGGTGAATATTTATGTTTACTTGCTTCACATAAAATATGCCTCTTTTTTCATAGCATCATTAAGTTGCCTGTATTTTTTCCTTGCTTAACAAATACAGTAGGCCCTGCATACAGCCTTTCACATTGTCTAATTATGTTTATGTTGTTGTCTGTCAATTCATTTAAAGTTTTGTTATAATTTTCTTTAATGTTCTCAGGAACTTGCCTTATCAATAATCATTTGGGTTGTTACATTGTAGTAATAATCCAATCTGTCTCTCCTACAGCTTAATCATCTCTTTTTTCACATTTACTACTTTGATAGTTGAATTCAATATCAGTATTGTGCCTCTACTTTCTTCAAATATTTAGTTGTAGATGCACATCATCTATAGATTTGAATGGTATTATCTCATCATCACTGTCTCCATCAGTTGTTGATATAATTTCCTACTGTATTTTGATTGTTTTTATTGTATAATCAATGATGCAACCATGTTTCATTAAGAAATCATTTCCCAACATTATTTCACATAGTAAGGAATTTTTTTCCATATTTATTACAATGAAACTTTATTTGAAGTTAGTGTTAGCTATTTGAATTTTTACATTTTGTATTTATGTAGTTGCCAGAAGTATTTATCAACCTATTACTTGTATTTTTCAATGTTTCTGTATGGAATCCTATTTTGGATTCACACTAATCTGATATTATAAATATCACTGCTTTTATAATGATGCAATTTATCACTACTGTGATTGTATTAGCTTTTACAAAATTTGATTATGATTACCACAGGTGTTCATTGGGTCTGAGGTAGCATTCCCTCTAGTTTGAATTTCACCTTCACCTGTTGTACTGTATTCTTATTCTTCTACTAAATCTTCTTCTTCATAGTATGCTGCTGTGTCTTCTATTAAATTTATTTGTCCCTTTTTAACTTTATGATTCATCCTTTTCTCATATTTGGGTATAGGGATTATTTTATATTGTTTTCATTTAAATTGGTTGTGTAACAATGTTTGTCTTATTTATTGTTACTTTTTTGTTGATTCTCACATTGTTTTCCAAAAAAAATTATATCACCAATCCTTTACATATCATCTTGTCTAGCAAACCATCTGCATCACATTTAATTTTGAATGAGTGTCAAATATTTTCTGGCATTCACTTATAAATTTATGAAAGTAAATCATACTTTGAATATCACTTGCTTCTGGAACTCAATCAAAACATTCTCTCAACTTGAGACATGTAATTTCTAAGATCACCTCATTTGTTCATTTTCCAATTTTTCAATATCATCTGATAATATGCCTGGTATTCATCTACTAATTTTTAAAAGTTGTTTTGATTTTGGTACCAATAGCTAGATAATGTTGGTATGCTGCTCCTTTTAGGTATTACAGGAATCTTGCTGCTGCTGCTACTACTTCTTGCATTATTTTTCTTTCATTCATCATCATTTCAAATATCTGAATCTACTCTCTGAATGTGGGTGAATAGTTACTAATTCTGCCAGTAAAATTCATTAGTATCACTTTGGATGAACTAAACCTCATTATTTTGCATTTCAGGCAGGAGTGAATCCTGAATATTGTTTCAACTTGTAATTTTTTTTAACAATATTGTCTTACTTTTTTCATTATTCTTTTGACCAGCCTATCAATGAATTCTTGTTCTGATTTATCTGCTTTTTGTTTTTCCTTTTCAATTTCAGCATCATCATATGGAAATGCATGGTTCTTATCTCTCTGGTTTCTCTTGTACCATGATTTCTATATTTTCTAGTCCTGTGCAATTTTGTTTTAATTTCTTCTCCATCTTCATTCAGCATTAACAATCTAATTTGGTCTCTTAGATTATCAATTTCTATATGCTTATTTTCATTGTCTTCTTTTAACAATACACTTCCTTTGTGCAACTCTGCCATCAATGGTTGCCATTTTTTACTTTTTTGTTTTATTTCTTCATTGGCTTTTGTCAATATCTCTATTTGTTTTTTAAATAGATTCCATTGCTCACTTAGTGTCATTTCACATGTTTTCTATCCATCTTTCTTGTTCTGCATTAGCCAACTCAAGTACAGTCACTGTTTCATTTAATTTTCCCATCTGTAATTTCAATCCAATTTTCTTTTCACTCTAACTAAATATATTTGTTTTTGATTAGCACAGACTGTAGTACCAAATCAGTTGGGGCTACTTTGCTTTCAGGTCATGATGCAGTGTCTTGTGTTGGGGGAGTTCCCACAGGTTGAGGAGGATGCTGTTAGGTTTTCAATTTGGTGTTAGCACTTTCAATGAATTATTATTGTTCACCATCTTTCATTTTAGCTTTGAGTAGTCACTTTCCTCTGAGAGTGATTCACCATCACTTCTTATTAGATTTTTAATTTGTGTTCCCTGTTTATTTCTTTGTCATTAATGGACTCTAAACATATTTGTTATCACTGTTCTTTGAGAGTTGTAGTTTGTTACTTGTTTTGATGTTTCAATTTTTCAAAAAAAAATTCATAGAAGAAACAACTATTTGTACTCAAAATCTTTCTTTTAAGATCTTAGTTACATGTAGCAGGCATCCTATCACAGTTGAAATGCAGAATCTGCACCAGGCTGAGATTGACTTAAATTAGCTCTACTTTTACTTTCTTAGTCTTAAAGATCTCCCTTATTTGTGAGTGTGGCTCCAGGATATTTTCTGCTTTCTGATTTATTAGTACTGTTCAATTAATCTATTAATTGTTTACAACTGAATTGTAATCTGTAAAGTAATAAAATTTTCTTTTAGATTGGCAGCAGTGGATGACAGGGTTGAAACCTGAAGCTGAACCATGCTATCAAAATGAATTAACATCTTACAGTAATCTCTGCTTCAATCATCAGCAATGATAAGTTCCTCCTTCAAGTAGATTGGGCATCAGAGATATAGTCAACTGAGTTCATAAACTTTTAGTAATTAAGATTTAATTCCAATATCAGGCTTAGATATTCACACATTGACCTCAACCAGGGTTTTTGAGTACTCAGAATGTTAAGAACTTGAACTTGAATAAGCTCACAAAACTTTATTAGAAAAACTCAGAAGAGAAATGGTCAAAACTCAAGCTTGAACTTGTTTGAAAAATACCAAAAAAAATTAATTTTTTTTAAATATCAATTTTCTTACCAATCACAAAAACTATTTTTATCTTAAAATTATTGTAAAATAAATGTTTTTTACATTAAAAAACTCAGAATTAGAAAAAAACTTGATTGAACTCAAAATTTCATTTAAAAAAATACTCAAACTTGAACTTGAAATGTAAAAACTCAAACTCAGACCAAGTAACTTGAATTCAACTTGAAAACCCTGACCTCAACATAATGTAGAATCACAGGGGCACTCTCACCACTCAAGCAGCACTGGGTAACTCTTAGGTTCTTCTGAACATAACTGTCAACTGTCAAAGGGCTAGTTATCACCCTAGGAACAGTGGAGTAACTCCCAAATTATCACTGGATCATACACAAAATTAATTATTATAAAATCCATAACACCTTAAAACAGTTAGTAATTTAATAAGAAAGAAAAAATAACAATGTACAAGTGAGTCAAAACTTTTATTGGGCTTGGCTACAATGTCTCCCCTACTTTTTATACAAAATCAGTAAATAATTACCAGTAATCTGTTTATAAAGTTGTCACATTAATTCCTTTGCAAATTAAGTGAGCAATCACACATCTCTATAATTCAAGGGGACAACAATTGATTTTATTGTAATACTACACTTGAAAATCAACAAATTACTAAAATAGAATGCAAAATAGGCACCAATTGATTAGAGTGCAAAATAATTGAATTAAAAATTAGAAGGGGTGAAGGGGTGCCCTGAGTGACTCTACATGGCCCCATTGCACAGTTAAATTTGCAGTAGTAGCTGGACTGTAGGGCTGCACAACAACTTTTGGGTCTCCTCTATCATTTCAGCAGCTAAGACATCATCCCAAGAAGTGAGTTCTGCACAGCATGGTTTTCTGGTAACCTGCATGAGAGCCTCATGTTGAGTGACAGTTTCATTGCTAAGCTGAAAGAACTGAATTTCAGGAAGGTGTGAGCTGATAGGACAATTTGAGTCTCTGAGTGAAGGTATCAAAGAAATGTTCGTACAGGCAGAGACATTTGAGAGCAATCATAAGCATCATTAACACATCTGTGTTGGATGTGTGGATGTCCTTGGCACTGATGTGTGTGTCCAGGTAGAAGTGGAGGAAAACCTCCAGTAGAGAGCCCATTCATGTAGTGTGATTCATGAATAGTGAGTAAAAGTCATTTACCTGCTGGAGGGTCATCTCTTCAGGATCATTCACATCAGCTCTCAGCATAGTTATGATCTCTATCCTTTTCACAATGTCATAATATCTTGTAATTGTTGTTTATCCACATGAGATCACCACTGGCTTGAAAAAGTATGAGGACATGAGAGCCCAATGTAGAGATCTTCTGATGTATCTTCTCAAGTTGTGTGGAGATCAGCTGACCCTTTAGGAAGATATCCTTTATTGTGAGGCAACCATCTATGGAGATGCATTCAGGGTTGCCCCTTCCAGCAGCATGTTGCAAGTGTCCTTGTACTCCTTAGTTTGCATTACCTTGGCAATTTCTGTGGAGGTAGACATTTAGTTGATTTTCTCTGTGAGATGGGCAGATACCTTTTTACGGCCCTTTTGAACTCTCCACATCAGCAGAATCAGCAGTGTCATCAGACAGGGCAGTGGGATGCATAGCAGGTTGTGTTTATTGGCATTGGACTCAACTTGGGCAAACACAATCTTCTGACATAGTGTGGCAGTCCCAATCTTAACTGGGTAGTTGATTTTGGTTTCCCAGATGGAATCCCAGAAGGTTCCATGTAGTATGTGGCTTCACAGCTTAGCAACTTGTGCAGTGTTGATCCAAAGGCAAGATGTGGTGCATTCCACATCCAGGGCTAGTTGTCCCCCAGGCAATTGTAGAAGCACCAGCTCTGGCTTTGTAAACATCTCTGTTAAACACCACTTCATTAATCCCAGGATGTTGTTATTGTGATTTGACTCAATGACTCATTTGGCAATCAAGGGCTCTTCTGCAAACTTGTCTGGGTGGTGCTCTATGGTTAAGATGTGTTCATTCTCTGAAATCAACCAAGCAGTTGTTGGTTTTGGCAAAGTGGCAGCTTCAGAAAATTTTTCCAAGTTAATGGCTTCAATGAGCGCCCTTGTGGATGGAGATACCTCAATGGCAGAGGATGCAAGTAGCTCTTCTTCCCATTAGAATTGCTCAGGTGACCTCAACTTTTGCTCAAGGACTGTAATGGGGATGATTTCACCAGCTTTACTAGCATGTCATTGAGTGTTGTTAAGCTTATTATAACCACACTCAGGGTAATTCCTGTGTTCAAGGTTGAAGAGGACCTCTGTCTTGGCTGGTATGCTGTAATGCTCCACTAGCTCTAGGAACTGCATGGTTGAACCAGACTTGTTGCAAATTAAATGTTTGGTGCATAGCAGTGCACATTCAGAGTTGATAGACAGAAACTTGGTTTCTGTGGTGGTGCCCCACAAATATTTCTTGAGCTTGTCCAAGAAGATGTTCAAGTCAGAGAAGATGATCCCTAAGCAGTTGACTATCATCTGTGGGGAGCAGGCACCTGGGCAGATTACTTCAGGCAACAAGGTGGGCATAGAATTTCTTGTAAAGCTCAATTGCTTTCTTGGATTTTCCAGGGGACACATGTAATGAGCATGAATGCAACAGCCAATTTTTTACTTTCCAGGCAGCTGTGCAGATGGTGATCTTGTGAGTGCAATGCTTTGCCAATTGTTCATGGGCTGCTTTGTCAAGAGGCAGCTGAATCTGCAGATCGTGGGTGGGTGAGGAAGGAGCTCCACATGATTGTATAGCTGGTGGAAATTTCTCAGAAAACAATTTCTTGGCAAAGTTCTCCCAGTCTTGCATTGTGTAGGAGAGTTGTAGCTCCATGAGTAGCTTTTCTACAAATTGAGAATACTGGGAACTCAGGCTGCATATCTTAATCTTAGGCCACTCACTCTCTGGGTTTTTATCAGCTTTTAAGTTTGTCCACACATTGTCAATTTCTGTAAGTGTGGCTGAACTCTGAGAAAACACAAAACTGACTCAGAGGTTGGTGATGAAAACAAGGCCAGGAGTACCTGTATTAATTGACTCCAAGGTCTGTGCATGGATGGCAGCATTGATCAGTAGCCAGGTATCAACAGCAAGAAAGTGAGTGGGTGTCTTCTTGCACAAGAGTAGATCTGTGTATATGAGTTTTGTGGTGGAAATGATTTTAGTATTATATGTACAGGACTATAGGAGATATGGTATATGATAGTAAAATTCTCCATTCTGAAATGCAAGCTCTTGACTTTGTCAGGTATGCTATCTTGATATTCCTCCTTGAGGAACATTACAAGGTGGATGTTTTCAATCTTTGCAAGTCAGTAGGCAATTTCAATCTTCTCTAAGATCTTTGATTGAGTGACTTCATTGACATGGAAAAAGTAGATCACAAGCAAGTTTTTAAAATTTATGTTGACACAATCAAAGCTCTGGATTTGCTTTTTGTTGTTGAGGAACTGGCAGAGATGTGAGAGAGTGAAATCTTCATCAAAACTGGTGTTCACTGTGCTATGCCAATAGGGTTGAGGTTGTCCACCTTGCATTTTGGAGTTGTAGCAGAATATGGTATTAATGCAGGGCCTTCTTTCTGCATTGATGATGAATGGAATCACATCCACTGAACAAATTAATGTCTTTGAGTTAAATGTCCAGCATAACTTATTTTTGGTTTTGTCTGACAGATTATCATGGATGAAGTTGACAGCTTTTTGTGTGGCAATGAAGTATGGATGCAAGATCTCATCCCCAACCTTGGAGGTTTTGGACTGGACACTGGCTGAATCATGAGAGGAGGGACTGGGACTAGAAGGGGCTTTTGAGTCACTTTGGGACAGGGTTAGATTGATTACACTAGCAAAGGGCACTCTAAGAGTATCATTGGTTTCCCATGCTGAGCATTGTCTCTGTGCATAGTCATCTGAGGTCTGCTTCTGCACAGACAGTTGTCTCTGTGCGTAGTCACAGGAATCTCCCTCCCAAGGGGATAGTGTCTCCCCAAGTAGTCATGAAGTACTGCTACATGAGCCCTCTGCTTGACATTCTTGTTTAAAGGAAGTGTCTTTGCTCATTTTTCATGGGGATGTGGCTCAGCTCATCTCATCTCAGGGATTTAGTCATTGTCTCACATGGCATCTGATGGGTGGTTTGTTCTCTGATCATTTCATCATGGTTGCTAAACAAAGAAATGAGATTTAATTCCCAATCCTGGGTATTTAAGTGATCTAGATATTGTTGCTCTCTCACTTTACATTTAGGCAAAACATGAGTAGCTATAGTGTTGCTACTACTACTGAGGTTACTATCATAATCCACCTGTGGGAGGTCATTTTCCTCACATCCAGTGAGGTTATTATAAAATTCAATTTTGTTAAGCCTGTCATCAACAAGGGAAAACTTGCTCTTAGTGTCAATGACTGCATTATTAATATCTTTAATAGTATGTTTAAGTTGCTGAAAATGGGTTACCTTTCCTTTACTCAATAAATACTGGTGGTGATCTAGCACCTTTGTAATGACAAACAGACCTTGCCAATTTGTGGCAAGTTTCCACACCTGATTGGTGTTGGTGACTTAACAAGGAAAATAGGCAAAGACTTTGTCTCCTTGTTTATGTGGCTCTCCATATATCTTCCTATTAAAATTACTTTTTTGGTGAATGACTGATTGATTGGTGTTCCTACAGACAGTAAGGTGTACCTCTTGGAATTTGTGTAACATTTGATTTACAAAGTTTTCTAGTGTGGGCTCATTGTAGTCTGAAACATGATTGAGAACAGCATGCTTGCCTCACAGCCAAACATGGCTCTAAATGGGCTGACTTTGGTGGTAGAATGAACAGCAGTGTTGTAGACAAATTACACAGCCTCTATCACTCACTTCCAGTTATGGCTGGTGGCCTGAGCAAATGCAACTCTAATCAATTTAATAACAGTATCATTTAACCTTTTGATGACACTGTTCAACTGTGGGTGGTAAGCAGTAGTGAAGTTGTGTACAAACTCTAACTCTCTCATAAGAGTTTCCATCAAGCTGTTCTCAAACTATGGGCTGTGGTCAGACACCAACTGCTCCATGGGCCTGAACTTGAAGATCCATTCCTTGACTACCTTTTCACTGATCACCTCAGAGGTGGTGCTATTGATGAGAATGAGTCTAGCATACTTTGAGAAATGGTTGATTAGGACAAGAAGGTATTGGAAACCCTCATCATCATGTGAAAGTTTTTCCAAATCCATGTGCACCATTTTGTTTATTCTCTCAGCAGTGCAACTGTGCAATTCAGCTTGTTGCTCAGGGAAGTGTCCCATTCCTTTGAGAAGGCAGGTTTCACACTTGTCAATGACATCTTGGACAACAGCTCAGATACTGATTGTCACATATTATGCATTAAAAGTTCTCTTGGTCTTGATGATGCCTAAATGACTGCATTTGTGGATTTTCCAAACTAGGTCTTGCCAAAAATATTCAGGGAATGCCAACCAGTTGTTTCAATTTTGAGTATACAGTAATCTGGCATCATTCAGCTTTCAGTTGTATTGTTGGAAGTAGTGACTGGCAACAGGATTCAAAATATAGTTCATGTCTTTCAACTTGGCTATGACCTCTGAAACTAATGATGAGGCTCAATGATAACCTTCTCAGAAAAACTTAACAAAATATCCTGTTCTGGAATGGTGGTGAGTTCCTGCCAGTGTTCACTTTCACAGATAGAAATCATATTGTTTCCATAGTCAATGATACATGCGTTCTGCTCAAGAAAATTATTTCCCAGAATTATATCATAAGGAAGTGGCTGATTGCAGGTATTGATAACAATTAAATCAACAACAAACAGCTCCTGCCAAATGCATAGTTCCAGGTTTGATACATGAGCTTTCAAAGACAATGAATTCCCAGAGGCATCCAACAGGTCAGCAGTGGATGGAAGTAAATCATTTTGTGACAGACACAACTTGGAGCAACAAGTGTTGCTTATGATGGAGGCAGAGGCCCAGGTGTCAATAGTAACATTAATTAAATATCCATTGATATCCACAGGGATAATGTTAGTACACAACAGTGAAGTGATTACCAGGACATTGTGCGCACATTTTCTAGGAGGTGGTGCTCCAGCTAGTTTAACAGATCACTGGAGCTGACAGGTGAATCAGGAGAACACTCTTGCATTTCCAGTTCATTGAAGATGAAATCCTCACCAATGGCAACCAAATGGATCACAGGCTGGCATTGTGATTTAGTATGGCCCTTTTGACCACAGCAAAGACAGCAGGTCTGCTTTAGATCAAACTTTGGCTTAGGAACAGAGGCACTTGAAGTGACAGGAGGCTTCAGAATCAGGTGATCAATCTGAAGTTCCTGGCATCCTTGTTGATGTGTGATGTATTATGCAGCATGTATACAATACTGATAGCTTTACAAATAATCTGATTAAGATCATCTTCTGGGTCACACTTGAGTTCAAGGCAACTGAATATATTTGAAGGGAAGCCTTGACAAATGTAAGAGAAAAGATCATGCCTTGAGTACTCTGGCATTACATTGCTCAAACAGAACAACCTTTCTACTTGCATGATGTACATGTGGATGTCATTGCCAGTTTTAAATGAGAGATCAATGTTACAGCATCTTGTATTGGTGTTTAATGTGAGGCACCTTATAGTGGTCCTCAAAATATCTGATGAGAAGTTGATAGTTGGTTTTTATGTCACAGTCTAGCATCATATACTGATTGTATGTGTGACCTTATAAATAAGAAGAAAACTGAACAACTGCAGCATCTTGGGTAGCTTTATACTGCTTCATAGTTAGTTTGAATAGAAAGAGCCATTCTTCAAATGACTGAGATTTCATCAATCTTTCTAGTGAACTTGCGAAGAACAGAGTGGCAATTTAATAGATTAATGGTTTCATTCCCAATAGCAGTTGTAGGTAGAATTGATTTGGTAAGCCATGGTCCAATCTTCATTGTGGATGTCAAAAGATCAGTTGACTGTGGGGGAGTAATTTGGGTTATGACAATTGGGGGTAACACTAGTGTTTACAGGTGCAGGAGGTGAAACATTCACACTCAGTACATATGAAACTGGAGCAGCAGCTGTGGTCAATGTAGAAACTTGAGTCAAAGCTGATTGTGTAAAGGTGGGCTCTCCAGTTGTAAATGAAGTGACAGGGGTAACATATTGAGGCATTAATGGTGTAGAGGTAGCAACAATATGGCTGCTTGGAAGGCAAGTAGAAATCATTTCAGAAATTTGTTCAGAAAGACATTCAGAGAAATTGTCCAAAACATCTTGTAACACACTGTGAGTTACATACTCAGAAAATCCAGACTGAGGGGGTGAGAAGCAAGGTGGGCTACTCTGCCTCAGCAGGGATGTAGGCAGAGGTGTTGACAGGGTTTGGAGTTCAATTTCCAAAGGATTGATTGAATCAATTAAACATCTCTCTTTCTCAACTAAGTGTCATGGGTTTGTTCTTTCATGTAGCATAATCCAAAGCATAATGCTGCTAAAAAAGAAAGAAGATCAGATGATTAGTCAAAACTAAGATTGAATTATGATTATTGATTAAAAAACACTTTAAGTTTAATTATCAGATTATCTTTGTAAATGCAACCAAGTATTAATATAGCAAATTAGTACTTGTTGTTAAATTTGACCAAATGAAGGGAGCAAATTCACTTCCATTATTTTTAGCCATTTTTGGCAGATGATAAAAATTTGAATTTCAAATGACAGGTACTTTTGGAAGTTAACTATAAATATGCAAGAAATCATTTTGGAAATTGTTGAAGTAAATTCTTTGAAAATCTTATCTTTAGATTTTAGATTGGTTTGCTTATTTATACAGAATGTCAAGCTAAATGGTAAATGCAGTAGTAGTGGTTTGAGCACATATCAGGAGCAACTCAAGGGTCCTTGATCCAAACGATGAACCTGCATTTATGTTAGGTGTACAAATAGGAGTTTTTCCCCATTTAGCTGGCTACCAATTCTTTTGTTTACATGTATCTAATAATTGATATTAGTAAAAGGGCTGAATAGCCTACCATAGGTTATACATATTTTATCTTATAGATTTAGGTGACCCATAATAGACCAATAAATAGACCAAGCATGTATTATTGTTATTTAAATGTAAGGTAGGAAGCTGCAAGTTATTATGTAACTTATTTTAATTAACTTATCTAAAGCCAATAGTTTTTGGTAATGGCTAAAGTAATAATTATTAAGCAGCTAGTGACATTACAAATTGAGTTTAAGTCAGTTATGAATAGCATTGAGAACTACACTGAGTTAGGATAGGGAACACATAAGAACATCATTGAGCTGAGGCTTGGAACCACTTAATCAGTGATAGAAACACATGTGAGGTGATTCAGAGATCAGAGTTGGCCATAGGCCATGCCCAAATCATGGAGCAGAGCTATGATGGCAGAGTACCTAAACAGTATCCAGTTACTTTAGTTAAGTAAGGATTAACAAAAACATATACAACATCAGAGCAAATAGTTAACATACATACATCCCTACCTGCTTAGAATGAAGAACAATAATTTAAAGAGTAATTTAATCTTCATTAACACTTGGTAGCAGATGCTACATTCATCTCAGCATGGAGCAAATCTAAGCATTGCACACAACAAGACATTGACTGATTTGTTCAGTAAGGGCAGTTTGCAGCTGCTCAATTTCAGTGTGTTGAGGCTCTTGAGACAGCAGTGTCTGTGGGTAAATAGGATAGGGATCAAAAGACAAAGGAGAAACAAGTGAATTAAATCCAGAGGTGTGAGGAGAAAAACATTTGGGCTGCTAGTGCTCACACTGGGGAAACCCTGAGTGGGAGTCCCATTACAAAACAAACTACTAAAATCCATTCAGAAAAAGTAAGAAAAATTCAGAAAAACAATTCCAACAACTTGGGAGAAAACATCCAACTGATTAAGAGAAACAAATAACAGCTGACAGTAAGCAGCAAAGTGTAGGGTACCATAATCATTCCAATTACTAGAACAATGAGACAACAACAATGTAACAACCAAGAACAAGTAAACAACCAGGGTTTGGTAAAAGCTTCAGATCACAGAATTGCAAAGTGAAAATAAAGTAAGAGGTAGCATTATGCATTGGTTGGCAGTGAAATAAATTCACAGTCAGGGGAAATCCATCCTGGCTGATTCACACCAAATGGAAAACAACAAAACCAAATATGGTAAAACAACAAGAACAGTTCTGTATAACATCAGGGTCACCATGTAGAATCACAGAGGCACTCTCACCACTCAATTGGCACTGGGTAACTCTTAGGTTCTTTTGAAGGTGCAAAGATAGCCATTGCAGAGAGTGACCCACATTCTAACAGAAAAACAAGATTGGTAGTTCACCAATTTCATTAAAGAAAAACTAAAACCAATCACTATGAATGCATTCTAAATAGAGACCAATTCACATGGCATCATGCCAAAGCCATATCAAGAAAGCCACCCCCCTACAATAAAACGTCCCTTCACAACTTCAATTAAATAAGCAGTAATGTATTAAAATTCAATTAGATGACTTAATAAATATATTGATTGACATTGTGAGGCACCATCAACTTCCATCAGCAACTTCACCATCACATGTGTCAGGGTTTTTCAGTACTCAGAATGTTAAGAACTTGAACTCAAATAAGCTCACAAAACTCAATCAGAAAAACTTGGACAAGAAATCATCAAAGCTTGAAATAGAACTCAATCTAAAATCCACTTGAAAATATTTTAAAATTTACATTATTTTAAATTTCAATTTCCTTAACAATTAAAAAAAACTATTTTTAGCTTAGAATTATTGCAAAATAGATGTTTTTTACCCTAAAAAATCCGGGATTGTAAAAAAACCTTATCAAACTAAAAATTTTCACTAAAAAAATACTCAAACTTGAACTTGAAATGTAAAAAAACAAACTTGGTTCTCAGTAACTCAAACTTGACTCAAAAACTCTGACCAGTGTCACATAGAAATGTAGCTAAGTTGCATTATGTGCAAATCCAATTAATTAGATAGAGTTAAAGATTAACTGGGCTATAGTAAAAGTTTCTTGATAATAACCTTTGTTACAATTTAGTAATTCATAATAAAATTAGCTTGTATACCATTCAAAACTAAAATTATTTACAGGTCTTTTTATATAAAATATATTGAGAAAATTAAGTTTTCTTGTCCTTGCAAAAAATTATCCACTATTGAAGAGATATTTAAGATATAAAAGAGCATCCCTATTTAATTGTGCTTATGTCATTGACCATACATATAGTCATTTTTATGTCAATAAGTTTCTTATCTAGTTGGTGAATGAAATAAATCTAAAATTTGAGTGTTTTTAGTGTTCTTACAGGTAAATACAAAAAGCTCATCTTTTAAAAACACTAAATAATGAGTGATTTTGATCCAGTTTTGTATGGCTAATGATGTCATTCATATGAAATGTTGTAATGGGCTGACATTTGTATCTTTAATATCTCTTGAATAAAGCAGAATATTTTCCTAGCTCAAAAAATTTAAGCAAATCATGTTGTGATATTATAACCTTTTGAATTTATACAAGAATTAAAATTTCTTGATATTAATTCAAATTCAAATTTCTGTTTTGCTTCATATTGGTCAAAAGCCAATCAATTGACTTTTACCCAAACTTATTTTTTTCCATACATTTTTTAAACCTGTATTTATAAAACTTGATTAATAATAAATGTTGTACAAATAAAATCACTAAATATAATTTCTAATATCTAAATTGCCACTGTTATTTTTATGGTCAGAAAAAGTGTCTTTACATTTGTATTCTTTTACCTAAGTGAGGCTAACAAGAATGCCTTTGCATGGATATTGTTAAATACAAATCAGCAGATTACTTGTTCCCTTTGTCCTAAGAGAATTAGCAGCTCAAGCACAGAGGTATCATGAGGTTTATAAATATTAGTTTTACAAGTTCACCAAGCTATAATTAAATTAAACAAGCCTTACTTGATTTATAATCATTTCAACATTTAAATTGTTTAAAACATAGATTTTACCTAACACTGTAACTAATTGTGGTGACAAATCTATACTTGCATTTTTGCAAAAAACATTTCCTATAAGGATTCACAGTTTTCTCATTGGAAAATGCAAAAATATCCATTTTATTGCAATTTAATGCTGCCTCTTTTGACATTTATTGGCTTAGATAATGCAGGTCTATCATTTTGCATTCTCAAAATAAATCCTGATAAATTGCTTAGCAGAATTACAATATGTATGTTATATTAATTACATTTTTATTGAAACATCTAGTTAGTAAGAGTCTGGTTAGTGAAATATCTGGTTAGTTAAATATCTGTTTAGTGAAATATCCAATTATTAAAACATCTTGTTAGTGAAATATAAAGTGACTGAAATGTCCATTTGTACTTAGAAAATTCTTTGCAAACATAAATGAACTTAAGCTTGATAAATTAACTATTCAAACTTAGACAAAGTAACCTACACTCAATATGGTATGAAGATCAATAACATTAGATGGGTCAGTTAAATTTTCTCATATGTACATTAAAATATTAATCTGAGTTTTTTCTATGAAATCAAGAATTATATTGTATTATTTAGTCTACATTACGACTCAATAAACAAATGCTAAAGCTAAAGACTAAATTTTGATGTCCCTTTTATATAATTGATACGCATACCTCATTCATGCCAAATTGTTGTTCATATTGTCTAGAGATTTACTATGTCGATCTCAAGGTTCCATATGTCAGTTTCAAGATTTCGTATGTTGATAAAAAGTACCAACCGATATTAAATTTATTGACATCAGATTTTGATGAAATGAAATTGGGGAAGTAATAACCACCTTTTATATTTTTCCATTTGCAATGTGGTTGAATAAATTCTATAAATTTTGATTTATGTAGGCTTGTCTTTAGAAGCCAATTTTTTGGTTTGTAGTTATTTCATAAGCGGTGTATTTAGATGTTTTAATCATTATTTTCAAACATATTTTAATCTCAATATTTAATTTCTCACGTTCTAAAAGCTCTTTTAATATTAATTTTGATTGTGTTTGACATGTGTACACTATGTGTTTTATTTATACACTTAATAGCTATTGAAATATCAATAATTGAGGATTGAATTTTCTCAGTAGTTGAATTTGTTACATGAAAGTCATGCTTATAATAATAATATTATTATTATTAATAAATAAAAATTTCCTATACAAATACAAATTTGTAGTTGTAAAACGGAAAGGGGAAAATGGCTGACAATAAGACATATAAGTGTTTAAGGAAAGTTGAGTGTTGAGTTTTTTAATCAAAACTGCACAATTAAGTAATCTGGATGCCATTGGGACGAATGAATTTTAAAATAAATTAGTTCTGCAATGTATCAAATTGTAGGTAGATCGAGTGGCACTTTAAATCATTATTTAATAGATGTGAGCAATCATTTTCAATTCGCTGTATTTTTTTCTTAATTTGATTTGATATGTTCTGTTTATAATATCGTAAAGCATATACTTGTCCCGATATTCTAGCAAACATTCCGATGGGTTTTCGTAACTGTTTTTTTCTGTTTATTTATAAGAGGCATTCAAAAATAATGACATAGTATATATTGTTTTAATGTGTACATTTTCATTTCTTCATTGATATATTCAATAAAGAATGCTCGTTGCTTACATTTAAAGATAACATTTTTTATTATATTGTTAACTTGCTCTTGCCATCTAAGATTTTTATCAAGTATTATCCCAAGATATTTAAGATGTGAAACATTATTAATATATAGTGCTTGTTCATTCATTAATGATAAGTTATGTCGTTTGTGAATATACATAAATTTCATTTCAAAAGTTTTCGACGCATTGATATATACGTTTTTGAGTTTTGAAGTAGTTACTATATCATTAGGAATTTGCTTATAATTTTCATAATCATTATTTAGATTTCCTTTTCTTATTTCATGCAATATTCAAGTATCATCAGAATATTTCGCAATAGCTGCAACCCATACTGGAACTTTAAAGTTATTGTTGTTGATGCTCTCTGAGACTTATGTGAAAATTAGACCACTCATAGAACTTCCTTGAGGAATTCTAACATAAATCTTTGCAGGATTACTTTGTTGTGAATTAGAAGCTTTGAATTGTTCATAAAATCAGCCATCCAATTAGCAAGCCGTGCAAATGTATCTTTAATATTATTCAAAGTGTTGTTTTGTAGTATCGTTTTAAAAACTGCTGAGCAATTAAGAAATAAACCTTTTACTCTTATAATATCAATCATATCCAACGATTTTGCTACAAAATTAATAGTATATAGTAAGCACTCTGTGGAAGATCTGTTTCGTTTGTGCGGAAATTGGAGATTATCATTGTAATTTTCAAAAATTTTCTTTAGACCTCACTTACCAAGTACACCTGCAAGAATTTGGTAATACAGATATGGGTCGAAATAGCTTCATTTATATTTTTTGAAACAGCTATAACACACGCCTTTTCTATTGATCCGGGTGTATTGATTGATTAAAACTTTCTTGATAGAGTAGTGAGAAAGATAGTGCTAATTCATCTGTAAATCGTTTTTAAATCCATGCAGATGTATTGTTAAGTCCAGTTGACGTATTTTCATTAACAGATCGAAAAAAGTTTCTTCTGATGTGTTAATCTCTCCCGGAGGAACCTAGGTAGCTATCCTTTCATATGTTGAGTCTTTGTAAAAGTCGTCATTGAAGCGTGCAAAAAATTGTGTGGTTCATTTGCAATAGTAATTTTATTTTCTTCATTCTCTTCTTTAGCTCGTCATGAATTTCATTTCTCGCCCTTGCTCTCATTTTTTTCAGCTCGATAGGTCTTCACCGACTTACATATTTTCCTTTGTATTTGATTTCTCAACAACTTATCACCTCGTTTGATTGCATTCATCTTACACTTCCATAAGTATTTCAAATTTTTATCATATATTCTTACATCAAGACTTGACATACTACAGACATACTTTGTTTTGCATAAGTCAATTTCAAATTGGATGTACCTTCAATTACTTCAGTTTTCATAGTTCTAACAAACTTTCCCAGTCAGTTGTTTCAAAATCATATTTAATGAGTTCTTCATTATAACAAGACAATACATTTTTCTCGCAAGCTCTTCGAATTTTTAGGAATTCTTTCTTATCATTTGAACGTATATGCAGTGCAATATGAATATAATAACTCACTTCACAAGGCCCAATTGGAGCAGCTTCAATTGCCTCAAAAATATTTGAAGACCCATAAGCAATATCTAATATATTTTTATACGGAAGTTTATATGACTGTGACTATCTAGATTTTGAAAAACGTTAATAGATGATTCATTTGCATCACCAACTACAATCCAAAACACTCTCGGTTTTCTTTGAATAATACTATTAACAGTATTTCTGATAATACTATGAGATATTTCTTTGCGGCCGAGCATATAATTTTTTGATAATAATACAACTATACTGAGAGGGCAGCAATTTCGGACGAATACTAATAGCTAATAATTCAAGATCTGGTAGTGATATCTTGTATTCTATTCGAGGATTCATTCTGCACCATTCCTTACTTACATAAGTAATAAGACCACCACCTCCACTACATTCACTAAAACATTCTAAATGTCTATCTTGACGTATAATATGATAATTATCAACTTCAAAAAAAACTCTGGTTACATAATCCTTCTGAATCCTTGTTTCTTGCAAGCATGCAATATGAATTTCAGTGGCAAGCATTCTTTCTTTTAAATATACATATTTTGTCCAGTCCATTCATATTATATGTAAGCACAGATGGAAAGCTAGATGTTCTAATAGTGCATTGATCTTTAGTTCTAGCATTCATTAATTGTCAAATTTCAGTTACATCTAGTAATAACTTAAGATTTCTTATTTCTATTATCATATCTCGTCTACGTTTTAATTGTCCTACAATTTAGCTGCAAATCTATAATTCCAAAATGCTTGATAAAATTTTTTCTTAGATTTCCACACGCTGTTCTAGTGAATGAACTCATTTTCATTAAATATAATTTCCGTTTGTTGTGGTTTATCGGTTAGATTAGCATTGACATGTGTCATTTCCAATAATGATCAATATTGCAATAATTTAATTATGTTTCGCAAATAATCGCTTTAGTAATATTATACGTATTTCATGTAAATGCAACATGCTTTTAGTTGATTTGCAGATTATGTATTGAACGTATTCCACATTTTATTAGTGTAGAATATTATACTCGCGTACTATCGTATTAGTTGTAAAATTCATAGTTATCACTGCTAAATGCTATTGGCATTTGCAATAAGTCGGGTTAAATTTCAAATGAGTAAAATATATTTAACCCTGTACACTATAAAACGGCCAATTGATCACCATTTATTTTGACTGAAAAAAAGAAATGAATTCTCTTATATCACAAAAATAATTTCAACAAAATTATTTCATTTTATTTATCATACTTTTTGGTATATAATAGTATTCAATAATTCTAATGCCAGTATCGAACTGATTTGCAGTAATTATGCGCTCACGTTTCCGGTCAGCATATAGATGCTGCATTTTTCAATTTTACACATATAAAATTTAAAAGAATAGGCCCTTGTAGAACACCCTTATGTGTTTATTCGTATATTGCTCGAATGCAAAGTTTCAAAGTTCAGGCTATCAAAATTCTTGTTCATATATATAACTTTTGATGTGCATTTTTTGTACAATAATTGACGGGTCTCTCTTGAAAATTTGTTTTATTTGCCTTCTGCATTTATACAAAGTACCTTCACTTTTGTACTGAGTGGTATTTGGCCAAAAACGCCATAGTACGTAGCGGTTATTCTGTCCTAAAATTTGTTAGGACAGTTTTTCTGGGGCCCTTCTAACAGTGAATTTGGAGAGCCCATACGCTCTCCATATATACGTTCGTATATCTATATTTTTTTTCACCATTTTTATACTAGTACTTACCAATATTTCCCATATTAGTTAGCCGTAATAAAAATTTCCATGCGTAAGCTGGGCAAGCAAGTATTTTTGTGTAACCAAATTAGTTTAAAAATTAAATCATAAAAAATTTATCTATTTTTTTTTCAGAAAATTAGTAGTAATGTTATTATAATAAAAGTTGCCAATGATTTCTGTGGTTTTTTCCTCGAATGGTTATTCTTGAATTCTTGCAAAATCCATTAGTTTGTATTCATTCAAATATTTTCAAATTTTCGGTAAGGCAGTCAATAAATCGTGCATATCAAAATATTGAATAAGAATTTTCTCGATTTACAATTGAAGGCATGTTGATGGTAGAAAACTTGATATAAATTACAAAGTTTTGCCAGATTGAGAAACTTAAAGTAGAAATTTATATCAGAAAATGCCAGCTGAGGTAAATCGCATTTAAATTTACTAATTCTATAAAACCATATTTGCATGGGAATGTGAATCTGTTTTCCATTTGAATGCGGATAACGTCAATATATTCCAAAATATATTAATCTTAAAATATCCACACTATACTTGATTTTTTGAATTAATTAGTAGCATATTCGTAGAAAAAAATCGTCTTTCATTCACAATTCCTATAAATTTTTGTAAAAAACGCAAATGACTACTGTTTTATATTTGAGAATATTGTAGAAGGAATCCGTAAGGTAAAAAATGCAAAAAACTGTTTAACAAATAGGAGCCTCACTCAAAGGTCTGCGGTACTGCTTGAATAGAGAAGATGTTTCTAATTGATTTAAATAATAAATATCAAGTTTGAACGGAAATGTTTCAATGTGAAGCAATGAGCTTGCTTTGCCAGCTAAATCTTCGCACAATGACTTGGAGAAAACGGATATAATTTTATCGTTTGAGCGAGCGTAAGACAGCGCTAAGCCACCTGCTTGCTGTGGCGCCATCATTCAATGATTTTTATAACAAATTGTAATGAATAATGTCCTATATTCCATTCATATTATTACTTGATTCTGAAATGTTGCATTAAAGCAAACTATTAATTTACGATTTGTACATTTGTATAGA
>CABFPE010000001.1:3341766-3364088 GCA_900660155.1 Hofstenia miamia
TATATATATATATATATATATAATAGTGCCGTGGGTGGATCACATTGCAGTTCACTGGCGTATAAAATATTTGAAGAATCGTACTGACGGCAATGCATTTGCAGTACTTTAGCTTCATTGGCTATCTTGAGCAAGATTAACGTGAAATTGCTAACAATAGGGAGATGTAGCGTATTTATGTTACTGTTGAACAATTTGTTTTCACCATTGGTGATGTATTAACTCATTTGTTTGAACTACGAAATATGTCTATGCGAAGGTGTTTGCCGGAATTATTCATTGTATATTATTTTATTTTTTTTAGTTTTTTATCAATCATGCTGTGTGAAGATGATGAAGAGTTGCGGGCTGAAATCTTGTTAGAGAAAAAAAAACAGGAATTGTTAAGGAATATTCGAAATAAAAATCAACAAATTTCTGAGCCCAAAAAAGTTCAAGAGAAATGTAATCCACTAATGGTCAAAACCTCTGAAGAAATGAAGTTGCATTTAAAAAAAATAAGAATACGAAATCGTGGTACGCGCGTTAAGCAAAATAATCAACCAAATAGCACTTCAATGAAAACGGACAATATTTATAAAAATGATGGATCTTTTTTAGAATGGTTTAAAAATAAGAACTTACAATCGTCCAATTCAGGTGTTTATAATCCTCCACTTCCCAATGAACCCAGTGCACCGCCATTGCCTAAAACCGTAACACCAGCTCCTCTACCTCCAACACCATGTCCCGATACTAAATCATATCCAATACCTCCTCCACTACCTTGTTCGATAAAATCCCATCCATCTGCAGTTGCGACTACTCAAGTCTCACCAGCCACCACTTTTCCAAATGATGGGACTTTCATGTTACGTTATCAAGCATCACAAGCTCAAACAAATGCATCAGAAAAGTATAAGAGGCATTCTAAGGATGAGATTGGTTCTGAAAAAAAACCGGTAATTCCCGCCAAACGTTTGAGAAATTGTTTGAAAATGGCTTATGAACAAATGAATCGAACCAATTCTAGTAGTGTAAAGCCTACTTTATGCATCACTGATGTTTTTGAAAACAGCTGTCATTCGGATAGCAGTAGTGAATCCGAAGTTGAATCTTCCTTCTCAGCTGACAAACATTTGAAAAAAATAAATCGATTACTCGCCACAACTGAAGATTGTTCAAATTCTGGCGACAAAACTAAAGTACCTGATGTCAAGATTAGAGAGTTTATTGATCAATTTGCTCAACATGTTGCACAATCACCTGAAATTGAAAAAATTGTTATAAACAATGAACAGGACAATGAAGACTTTGCCTTTTTGTATGATCCAGATTCCTCTGATTATAGATATTATCGACAAAGGGTCGCACACTATGAGAAATATTGAATTCATTTAGTGTTTAATATTTGTCAATTATTTTTGTTGAACTATACTTAGTCTTTAATTGATGTCTTTTTGATGTTTGAGCCATATTGTATTTCAAGTTGTAGATGGTAGGAAAATTTATGTAACAATAAAATAAGTTTATTTTCACATGTCTACACATGTTTACATTTCGACTTAAGATTCCAAGGAAACAACTTTGGTTATTGTTGAACAATAAAATAAAGGGTCAGGTCACTTTAAATCCTGACTTTTGTAATTAGCTAAAATAGGTTTGTTGCCATTTGCAACATTATGCAATTACGTATTGAAAGTATTATGTAGCATTTATAATTTGTTTTCAGTATTCTATGGCAGGATGGAGGAACGTATGTTGTCTTGCCGATTTGAAGTATAATAAATACATTTACGTTAAGTGGGGCTCGTGACACTGATTGGAAACAAGATTGACCCTCTTCATTTTCAGAGTTTCACCTGCAGCAGATATTCCTGTTAAATCATTTTGAAATCATGAAACAGTACATTTGACAGGAAGGACCCCTGAAAGAGAAGATGCCATTTACCTTGCTTTAAAGGAACTGTGAAGGTGAAACATTGTGTGTGTGTGTGTGTAGTATTTTTGTGCCTAACTAAAGAAAAAAACTCTGATTTCGCACTTTTTTAACTGCATTCTCGTGTTCATTCTTTTTATTATTTCCCCGTACGTTTACAGTAAATATATTTTTTAAGATTAACCAAATGTTATAATGTATACCTTATTTTCAAATGAAATGCTTTAGTTTGCATGATGTTGCGATATGTCAACAAACGCACAAACATAGTTCCATGTACAATGTTTGCTTGAGTATCTAAAGTCAGCATTTAAATATTTTTTTATTTGACTAGGAAACTCATGCAGAAGAGAGTTAATAATTGAGAATCAGTCAAGGGTTTAGATAGTAAAATTCTATCCCTTGTTCTTCTAGAAAACAATTTCTGATTGCGATTTAGTGTTTCCTCTTTTAGTCTTGTGGAATGGGAACTTTCTGAGGGTTGGACAAAGGTAAAGGAAATGGAATCATTTTAATTTTTCAGAAACGAGGCGTACTCGCAAATCCTCCACTATTTTCTCTATCAAAGAGGCATCCCTAAAAGACTTCCAAGCAGTTTAAGTGTAAATACTGCGAATGTGATTGCTTCAGCATGCGATTGCAATTTATGTGTAGAATATATAGAATTGTCATAAGAAATACCAACGAAAATATATATTTGATAAACTAGTGCATTTATATATTAAGTAAACATTAATCCCGTAGTAGTTTATGTCCATACGTAATTACTGTCTGCATGTGTTCCAGATATTGCTAAATAGTATTGCTAAAATCGAAAATTGAATTGATGAATTGTGGTTTACATATTTAATTGGAGAATTTAATGTTATCGATCTAATTAGATAAGAACGTAAAATTGATCGTAATTGTGATGACCTGTGGATGGCTAGAGAATACATAATTAACGCAAGAATTCCTCTGCTAAAAACGAGGAAGTTATTGAATAATTAAACTTAATAAGAAGTGCAGATATATTTCGAATAACAAAGTCATCGTCAGTTTTTTTTTACAAATTCAGTCTAAATTTACTAGATTTTATAATTTTAATTTTCTAAATTTGAAAAAGTGGTAAGCTTAATTTATAATTATAGTCTTCTTTGGTGTTCAAACTTGGTTGCATGGATTTTATGGAAATGCTATCAATGATTTTTAAATAACTTGATCTTGATGTTTGGTGTAACATTTTTGTTTCAAATTTTAGTCCGCATTTAATTAAATGATTAGATATACTAGAACTGGTCTCATGTTCTTTAATTCTTCTTGATAGTTGCCTACTAGATAAACCAATATAATCTTCACCACGGATGCATTTTACTTGGTAACTTATATTAGATTTGTAAATTTTAAATTAAATTTAGTTCTTAGTTTCTCATTGCTATATATAAATCTAACTTTTTCTTGAATTATTGATATTTTTCTTAGTTCTTTGATCATGTTTTCAGTGTGGAGTCCTTTATATTCAATCTTAAAACAATTTTCATATTTAGTTTGATTGTTTTTTTGATCTTGTGTTCTTAATTAAAATGTCTTCTAATGATTTCGAAATATATCGATCTATAAAATTATTTGGATATTAATGCTTCTTTGATTCTATCTTAAGTTTTCCTCTTAATATCATATGAAACCAGTAACCTTTTGGGTTTTGTTTTGATGTTAAAAAATTTGCTAATGACTATATTTATAAGTTAAACTTTTCACTCTTTAAAATTTAGAAAATCATATTTATTTTTTCAAAGTATTTCAAAAATTGTTCAGATGAGATCATGGAAAATGTACTTAAAAATGTTCCATTCGACTATATTTTTACTCTAAATTCTGGTTCCCACATGCTGAATTACATCGCGGCACAGATCAATCAAGGCCTAAACAAAGTAGCACTGCTAAAAACCCTTCGAGTAGTTAATAAATCAAGACGATTTAATTTACGCACGACTGATAATCAAGTAATTAAGAATACCGTAAACACAAAGCAGAAATTCTTTGAACTAGCTAAAGCTAATCCGACCGAAATAAATTGGACTAATTACGAAAGATCAAAGAAATTAATTAAGGACTTACGTACTAAAAATTTAGCTTTAAAATACCGTCAATTTTTGAAAATTTTAATTCTTCTAAACAAAAGTGGAAATTTCTAAACAGTTTTATTGGAAAATCGAATGGGCTCAATAGTGACATTTCAGAAATTAATGTTGATAATAAAATATTTACCAATAAAAAAAGGATACTAAATCATTTAAATCAGACATTTAAAGAATTAGGTAACTTCAATTTGCCTAAATCTTCTCTATCAGAACTTCGGCAATCAAATTGTAAGTCAACGTTTCAATTTAGGCTGTCCATCTTAAGAGAATTAGAAACTATTGTACAAAATTTTTGAAAAATTATTGCACATTCAAATCAACCAATAACTTGCATCTGAGAATATCTTATCATCTAAAGAATATGGTTTCCGCGTTAAACATAGTACAAGTGATGCAATTATTTCAATTACTGAAAAATATCCTCAAATAAATCCAGTTGCATAGCACTTCTAGATTTAAGCAAAGCTTTTCATTCAATGAATTGAAATTTTGGGTGATTAAACTTAAAAATTACGGATTTCAACAAAATTCAATTAAGTTACTTATGAGTTTTTTAGAAAATAGAAAACAGCGTGTTTTAATAAATAATATGAAATCTGATTATATTAAAATCGATCGAGGAGTGCTTCAAGACGGAGTACTAGGGCCAATTTTATTTACAATATATGTAAATGACACAATTAAACATGTAAAACATAGTGAAATATATCAATTTACTAATGATACTTGCCTCATAAATACAGGTAGTGATGCATTTAGGGCTACAAAAAATTTACAAAGTGGTATTGAAAATCCTTCTAGGTATTTCTCATCCAAACAATTAAAAATCAATATTGAAAAAACGCAACTCATTATATTTTCCCCCAATTTCTGTAAAAGAAATAACAAACAAGATCGAATTAATTGTTAACAGTGTTCCAATAAAACAATCTGATCATGTTACATATTTAGGTGTTGATATTGACAAAAGTTTAAAATTCGATAAATTTCTCCTAAAAAAATTACAAAAAATGGCTTCTGGCGTTAGATACTTATACCACCTCAGAAATTTTGGACCAGATTATCACGTTCAATTATTACATGCCTTTTGTTTATCGCAATTACATTATTGTTCATTTTTATTTATAAATTTTAATTCAAAAAGCCGCTATTTATTATCAAAAACTTTTAATTGGGCATTAAAAACATTAAATTTTGCACGTAAGCATGACCATGTTAGTGAATACAGACGAAAGTATAATATATTATCCCCGCTATATCAAGTACAAGCCATGCAGCTTCAATTTTATTTAAGTATGAATATGGCCAACAATCAATTTCTTTTCTTGATAATTACTTAAAAGTAAATCTTCGATCACATAAGTTTATTTGTAGCAGTATTTCCTATCCTAGTTTTCACCGAGCAGCCTCTAATATTTGGAATGATTTAGAAAATGAGATAAGAATAGAAACAAATTACAAAAAATTTAGAAAAACATTAAAAACCATACTTTTGCATCGACAAAATACAATCGGAGACACAAACATACTAAACACATTTTTTGGTTTTTTACACTGAGCTCACCACGCACAGACACACACACACACACACATTTATTCTATATATATTTTATTATTATTTTGTAAATACATGTATTTGTAGTTTGTAGCTTTTTTTACTGTAATTTATTTACAGCAATACATTTGCTTTGACTCTTATTGTAAATCTGGCAAATTTTAAGGGAATAATTTGTAAAGAAACTGACGGTGATTTTGTAAGTCGAACTATATCTGCATTTTCTTATTATGTTTAAACTCCATAAAAGCGACGCATTCATTTCTTAATTCTTAATTGTAGTCAAGAATCACAATAGCTATCTCTTAGATGCTTACAAAACGATTAACACTAGTTTCTAGACTTACAGTCGTGGAAAAAAGATTTCGGGCACGCATGGTTTGTCATAAATATTTCTAAGAAATTGACGCCAAGAATGTCATAAATATTTTTTAATTTGATTTTTTGTTGCAGAAAGAGGAAGTCATCAATTTTGAGACATAATGATTTCATTGGTTGAGATTTTTTCAGTCTGTTTATATTGAAAATGTCTAATAAGATTCTTTCTTCGCCATATATGATGCCTGGTTACTACCTCTTTCCATCCGCGAGTTGATTATCTCCAAACATTTGGAAGGGATGAGTCAACTTATATAGCTCGACTTCTAGAGCGACCTCGCAGAACTGTCGGAGATATTATCAAACCTTTTACATTTGAATACATCATTACCCCAAGCCAAAGTTCAGAAGACTTCCAAGACTTCCCAATTAGTTCGTATGTGCGTTTCAAAGCGAAATCCCAGGAATAATTCAGATGAATTTCGCAATAATGAGCTGATGTTCACCTCGTGACAGCAAAAACTATACGAAACATCCTGAAGAAGTACTCAATTGGGACTTTCGTGGCACCCAGAAAGACATTCTTAACCTCAAAATAAAGATTATGCCGGCTGAGGTGAAAGACAATTCATCTGAAGATTGGTCTAATGTTATATTTTCAGATGAGTCAAGATTTGAGCTATACCCATCAAAAATATTGTTGAAAAGAAACCAACTGGGCAGAAGTTCATATTCTTCCCTCAATTTACTCGGGGACCTTGAATTGTGGTAAGAAGACTGTAATGGTATATGGTGCAATATGGAAGTGTGGCTTTCGCAAGATGTTCTCATCACTGGTACTCTTAATATGTTTGGATTCTATAAAAGGAACTCTTGCCACTCCTTACAAGTGATCAATATATCAGCAGGATGGTGCTCCATGTCATACCTCAAAAACAATGAAAAATTTGTTTTCGCCACAATAATGGGGTTGTTATCCTTGCTGACTGGCCTGGTCAATCTCCAGACCTTAAAATTATCGAAAATATGTAGAAAGAGGTCAGCATACTCTTCACACTGAAGACGAGCTGTGGATCGTAATAAAGGAAAATTTTTATGATTTCCCAACAGCTTTAGTGAAAGATTTTGCTTCAATCCCCGATTGCCCTGAAACTGTTATTCGCTCAAAGGGACATCCTACAAAATATTAGAAGAGACAATTTTGTTGCTAAGTGCTGGTATTGCATCAATTATTAATTTATGTATCTTATTTTGAATTTACTTTTTTCGGATTTGCCCAGTTGTTAAATGTTTTTCAGGTGGCTGAATACATTTTTCCAATAAAAGCGTGTTCTAATTTTGAATTAAACTTAATACCCAATAAGATAAGATAAGATATTCTTTATTCAGATAAATATTGACAATTAAAAACTGATAATTTATCTGAATAGCGTCAAAAATATACCAACATACATACAAATACATACAAAAGCAAAGTATACTATACAATAAATCTAACAGGCTAGGGAGAAATTACTAGGAGATTTCAAGTACGGGTTGTTGAGTAATCATTGTTGTAGAATTTGTATCCTAGCCATGATTGTCCTGAGATATACTTTTGCTTAAGATAAATTTTAATTTGTTTCTTAAAAGCTCTTAGTTTTTCAATATTCTTTATCTCTTTAGGTAATGAATTCCATGTTCTGATAGCGGTATTAATAAATGATTCTTTCAATACTTTTTTTCTGTACTTAATGCAGGAAAAATGTTTTGATCTGGAGTTTTGTTTATGAATAAAACCAGGCATTGAAATCGTATTATAAGGTGGTAAGTTCTTGATGAGTTTAAAAAAAGTCAACATAGTATTCAAAATGACAAGCTGTCTTGGAAAAAGGATTGATTTGGAAATGTAGTCTTTAGTTCTGGCGGAATTTTTCTTTGAGACATTAAGTGCCCATTTTAATTGCACATCAAGTTTCTTGAAAAAAGCATCTTTTATATCAGTGAATAATATATTTGCATAATTTAGATGACTCATTATAAATGCATGAAAAAATTGAATTATTGCACAAGCTGGTAATTGCATTACTATCATTGACATGTTTCTTATACCAATGGCTAATTTTCGAACTATTGCATTAATGTGAGATTCAAAATTTAGCTTAGAATCAAAAATTACTCCTAGGTACTTGAAATTATCTACAGTCGGGATGCTAGTATTATTGACATTAAGGGTTAAGGCTGAAACATCGTGAGTATTTTTAGTGGGCTGCAAAATACAAAATTCAGTTTTATCTTCATTTATAAGCAACCTGTGCATCCTGAAATACGTACATAATTTGTTACAATTTAATGCTATCGATTCAATTGCCATGTGCATGGATTTATTATCGCTGAATATGCATGTATCATCGGCGTATTGAATTAAATTACAATCAGTTGTCATATGCATATCGTTTACGTATATACTGAAAAGAAGGGGACCAAGAATTGTTCCTTGAGGAACACCATTATTAACAGGTAGCCAATCTGAAAAAACATCGCTAATCTTTACTCTCTGATATCTATGCTTCAAATAACTAGTTAACAAATTTCTGCTATTATAAGAAAATCCCATATGTGATAATTTTTCTATAAGTATGCTATGATTAATAGAATCGAAAGCTTTAGAAAGGTCTAAGCAAGCAATAGCAACGAATTTATTTGCATCAAGTGAAGATCTCCAGTTCTCTGTAGCTTTTAAAAGTGCATCAGAAGTTGAAAAAATTTTTCGAAATCCAAATTGAGCATTTGACAAAAGATTATATTTATTTAGGTGTTCTGTTATTTGATCGTGCAATAATCTCTCGAATATTTTGCTTATTGTTATTCTACATATTTTGTGGTATTAGACATACAAATTTTCCTTTCTTAATCAAAGTAATACTTTGTTATAATTTTAGGCACACTTTATCCAATGAATGTTCATTAGTTATTCAAAATAGCAAGGTGGTCGAATACATATTTCCAGCACTTTATTTAATATTTATGCAATTAAGGTTAAAACGTGATAATGGTTAATTTTGGAAATGCTCTCAGGCTAAGTCAGTTGCCCTTGGAGGATATTATTAGGTCAACACTAGAATATTGAGCTCCGTTCTAGCATAATGCATTAACGACATAACCAAGTAATGAAATTGGGAGAATTTCAAAAATGGAGCTTTTAAAAAAATAAAATTTCAGTACTCATATCAAGAACCTTCAATTGCATTCAAAGCTGATACATTGCAAAAAAAGACCAATGTGGGCCATTGTGGCTCCTCCATTAAATATAAAATGGAAATGGGTTGTATAAAACAACATGTCAATAAATTATGTTCGTGTTTGTTGGCCATCTAGTGACGAAATAACGCAATTGCAATTATTGAATGCTGACACTTTTTGTTTTCTTGTCATGTAAATCATCATTTATATGATGTTTTTGATTACTAATTACATAAACAAATGATACGCAATTGATATCTGTTAGAGGTTTACGCACAATTATTTAATTCAGATAAAAATACAAATTTTCAGTCAAATAATATTTCAAAATCGTCGAAAAAAGAAACTAGATATGACTATATACATAAGAGATAAGCCAAGGAGCGCTTAATACAACAGGAGTGACAACTATTCATTTATTGCGAAAAAATCAAAAGGCTTCATTTATCGCCTAAAAATTCCACCTTGTGGAATGTGCATAATATCACATATCAATGTATGTTCTGTTGGAAGATGCAAAGTAATTATGAGCATAAACACGTACATTGCTCAAAAGAATATATATATATATATATATATATATATATANGTTTACATTTTACATAATTCATTATTTATTGATTATTTCCGTATAATATTTTTTACTATGCCATTTGATTCTAAAGATCAAAAGTAAGCCGAGGCAAAAATGAACAACTGGTTAATGTACATGCCAAGATTTGTCTCAAAAACATTATATATATATATATATATATATATATTCTTTTGAGCAATGTACGTGTTTATGCTCATAATTATATAGAAAATATATATATATAGAAAATATGTTGAATCAATTTTAGAAACAGTTAACAAAGATTAAAGCATCTCATTCAAATAAAATACTAAAAATGAAGAAAAACGAGGTAATTATATACTAGATTTTTGTGTCACCGATACCGTTTTAAATTTATCTAGTTACAAACTTTCAAAAGAACAATATAATGCTTTATCATTTGGTTTAAAAATGAGTTGGCCATCAACATTTAATAATTTCAAAATAGAAATAAATTCCGAAACAATGTTTCAAGATCTATTAAGAAATGAAAAATTATATCAGGGGGACAAGGATTTACGAGATGACATCATCTATACAATGAAAAGTTATCTAAAACAACCTAAATATCTCAGAAAGTAAAGTCCTTAATTTCAAAAGTTCGTAGGACTTCTAAAAATGAGAATATGATAAAGGAAATGGAACAGTTATCTTAGACAAAAAACCTATTTACAAAAAATGAATAACATCTTAAGTGACTCATCAAAATTTAGCAAAGTTTATCTTGACTTTAAAATTATGAACAATTACTTTATGCATAGTGAAGAAACATTTAACAAGAAGTTACTATCTCTAAGAAACAATGATCAAATCTCATCTGAAATCTACAACAAAATTCGCAGCAAAGGAAGTCAACCATCTAGACTTTATAGACTTGCAAAACTACATAAAGACAAAAAAGATCCCCCAATGAGACCAATTCTTTCTATGGTTAATTCAGTGACTTCAAACTTTAGCAAATGGCTTGATAGTATTGTTAAGGAATTTTTACCAAATAAATATGTACTATCCGACTCTTGAATTTATTGATGAACTCAATACCTTTTACAAAAAGAATCAATTTAATAAATGTATTGTTAGTTACTAAAATATCTGCTAAGAAAACTATAGAACATTTAATATCAATTAATCCTCAAGAAAATCGAAAATTTTCAGGGAAAATATTTCAGACGATGATCAATAAAAGATCGAAACGCGTCAAATAGTGGATTCAATTTTAAAATGCATTTATGTAGCATATATATATATATATATATTTCACGAAAAAAATAAATGCATGTGAAAGACAGAGATGAATCAAGGATTTCCTAAACTAAGTTAAGATTCGTATTTATTTTGTTGCTTTAACTTTGGCTATAATTATAGTTTTATATCGAAGTTTTCCTTGGAGCTGAGTGTTTAATAGTTTTGTAGTTTATTCACTTTGAAAAAGTTAATTTTGACTGCATATGGTGAAATTTACATTCATTTATATTCTAAAAATTTAATATTTAGCAAGAGTTAGGAATTAGCGTTTTGCAGGCGAGAAAATATTGTGTGCCCTAGCCCATTTTGAAAGAAAATGGCGGCCCGTACTGCCTGTTATACACTGCTAGAAATCCGCCTTTCCATTAAATATTGACGATTAACCTAAATTAAGAGGCTAATTTCTACCACAAGCATTAGAACACCGGTTGGACATTCATAAAATATATTAGACTAATATTGACAAGGTATCTTATATTTGTAATCAAACGTAAATACATCTAAAAGAAAAATTTAACACTTGATCCGCTAAATTTTGATATCCCTATAACTCCTGTAGGGGTCAATTGAGTAGAAATATCAGTGCAAATGGATGACTAACCCAATTCAGTCTTATAATATTAGGGCACAAAATAATTAAACGAAGTTCAAAATTCAAAGTTTGCAAAACATGGTAGCAATTATTTCAAAAAATTTTTAACTTCTATTGCATGTTGTATAGGTAATTATATTGTTCAGTTAAGCAAAAAAAGCGGACATCACGTGTGTCACAAATCCAATCAATCTAATTTTTAACGCGGTTCAGTTGGTTTTATTTATACACGAAATGTATAGCTAAATGTTCATGATTTTTTATATATTAATAAAGTGTTTATGAAAAGTTTGTCGATGAAGCAATTATTACAATTGTAGATTTACTTAACAATAAAAATTCAGTATCTCTACTTAGCATTGTACGAATTGTATGGGAATTAAAAAACTCACTTGGAATTCCGATTACTACAGTATTACAAAATCTGCTAATTTCCTTGACATTACAATGATTATTTTTTGGGTGATCGATAATGAAAAACTTGTAAAATGGTTGTGTTTGTGTTCCAGATGCCACAGATTAGATTGCTTGAGCCCTAACAACCATATCTTGATAAAAGAAGTGTAGCATTTCCCCGCTGTAAAATTACTGACAATTGCTGAAAAAAGTATGTAGAAACCGTATTCAGATCGCAAGAGGCATTTCTGGCAGAAGACATAAAAGACATCTTGGAGAATACTTTGATAGCAATTGGTGACCATCCTCCTAGAGCTTCCACTGATAGTGGTATGAAGGATATACCAGCTGCTGAACATGATTCTGCGTATTTAGTAAGCTTTCGGTTGTCTGAAACTTCCAGAGCATGACCAGCATTAGTACCCGCAAGAGAAACAATCGAAGGCTGCAGTGAACTAATTACAGTCACGTCTAGAGCAGCTGGTCGGCCAGAAGACCAGCATGGCAAAAAGATGTCCCCAGGACGAGCACGAGACTCAGTGAGGTTAGACTTTTCAAGCACCGGAGACAAAGCACATTTCGAAGCAGTTGCAAAAATAGCGTCCCTGAGTCGATCATGGCGCGCAATTCTTTCACCATCAACCGCGCAGGACATGGCATGATCACCGAATAAATCCAAAGGCTTAAAGCATTTTGGACATTTTTTGTCATCATTAATTAAGGGGATGCCAAGCCGATAACAAAGCAAAATTCGGAATTCTGCAGGAGCGAAAGAAAGACCAAGTGCTTTCAAGGGAATGGCAGCCAACCAATCCCCACTTCCTGGTATGGAACAAGAGAGAAGTCTTGCTTTATCGCGAGGAGACAAACTGGAGGATAAACAAGTATTCTGGCTAACTTGTTGTAAAAGTGAACAAATAGACTTCTGTGCTTTTGGCGCCATGTGTAAAGGCATTTCAGTCAACGCTATTCCTTTGCTAGAAAGTTCTTGCAAACACTGATGTGGCACAGAGTAAATATAATCATCAATAGAAACAATCTGTTTACATAGTTCTTTATTGTCCACATATGACCCTAAGAACGCTGCAGAAGCAATTGTTGACGCTAGTGGTAATCCAAGACCTCCTTTAGCAATTGGCAAGGATGCTTGTAGTCTTTGTGACACAGAAACAGCTGAACCTGCTATACTTTCTAGAGACTGATGAACTGCTGAATCAAATTCTTCCAATTCTGCTGTAACAGTTGCGGGATTAGAAGTTCTTAAACAAAACGATATCTTAGGTAGTGAGGCACAGCTCCTTAACAGATGTAATTCTAACTGTGGATCTTCAAGTAATTTTATTTCATTCATAATTTGAATGGACTTAGAAACACGTTTCGAGAAGAACTCTTGGACAAATTTTGGAGACTTGGAGATAGGAGCTCCAAGAGTGACAATACCATCTTTTCGTCTGTTGATTGTTTTGGGCAAAGCACTGAAATCGCAATTAGGATTAGGCGACCAAACTTCACATTTAGTTAAACTAATTTCCAAGCCTACTTTTTTCATAGCTAACACCACAAACTCAAATACTTTACACAAAGATGGAACGTCCCCAACCAGAGAACCATCATCTAAATACCATGCGTTGCATGCTAATTCAGGAAATTTATCTTTGATAGCAGAAACGATTGGGTGAATAGCTAAAGCAAACAAAAGGGGAGCCAAGGGATCACCTTGTTGAACACCGCAAGCTGAAAGCAAGGATTTAGATCCAAATTTCAATCGAGAAGGCTGGGAGTAGCAAAAATAAACCCAAGGATATAGCTGTGGAAAATGAAGTTTAACCTGAGAAAGTATTGCTGAACGATTAAGACTGTTAAATGCATTTTTGATGTCTACCTGGAGAAATGCTAAATTTGTCTTCGATCCAACAGCTTCCACCAATCCATTCAAAGCATGGATGACGGCTTCACAACCTCCCTTAATGCCTACACCAACTTGAAGTGGAGAAAAAAGAGCAGCTGCCTTATTCCTTGACAATTGACATAAGCATTTGGCAATCAATCTTCGAAGAACTTCTCCCACAGCAATTGGGCGAATTCCACCGTCCTTTTTCTTCAATGCAAAAAGATTAGCTCCACAAAGATATGGTGCAATTTCATCAGGAGCATTACCAGATATTAAACAGTTGATTACTTCGAGCACCGATGCAATTGCTTTGTCCCCATATTCAGGAGTTGGGCATTGGAATGCATTAATCAGATGGGAAGCATAAAGTTTAGAGACACCGGCAGCAGAATCCCTGGGAAAGCTTTTCACACATTTAATCAGAATGTCTTTGTTTATCACAAATGGCTCTGTGTCTTCGGTACTATAATCTATTTTATTTTTTGAAGTGTTGGGATGCTTCTCCTTTAGTGCATGAAATGTTTCCTCATCAAAGCTTAGACCATCAGATCTTAGGGCTGCTATGGCTCTACGAAAACTGCCTTCGTGACCAAGCTGTCTAGCTCTCTTAAGATTTTGGCTGGAACTGACAGAAGATGATTTATTTTTAATGTTGCCAGAACTTACAGTTGCTTCGTACCAAAGTTGAGCATAATCACCATTCAACCAACGCTCTAAGCGGCTCTTGAGAATTGACTCTTCGTATTTCAGGTGTTTGGAGCCCCCACGAGGAGGAGACCGGAGAACACAAGCAGGCAAAATAAAAATCTCCACCCAATGATTAATGAAACTTGGTTCCCGCTTAACCTTACTAAAAGAGTGATTCACAGCTTTAGCCCAGAGATTACGGCAGCTGATTGGAACGATCTTCCTGGTAGGAATCGAAAACATTTCAATATCAGAAAGTGAGGGAAATACAGGCGTTATTCCAAGTGAACGAGGTGGTAGCCCTGAACCTTCACATCTGGAACCATTGACAATATGATGTTTGACAAGTCCTGAACGTTTACATAAATCAGAAGCATGCAGACATATGCTACAAATGTTAGTATTTTGTTTAAGTATACAAACGCTTTGAATTAATAAATCCTTTGATTTTTTTCTTAATGAATGAATGTTTGTCACTCCAGTATTCATTGCAATTAATTACTTTGCATGTATTAAGATTATCTATAAAACAGTGAAGTTCTAGGATGACGCATTTATTGATTTCTTAATATGAAAGATTGGCAAATTCATTTATTCCAACATTCATTTAAATGAGCTTTCTAATTAAGAACAATTTGAAAATTTTAATTGTAAATTGCTTTCAATATATATATATATATATATATAACCATCGGGTTATAATGTGGAAACTGCATTTATTTATCTACCTAAGAAATTGTCTGCGAAGTGACGTAATATAAGCCAGGATTATTTTGACCAAGCTCATCTCTAGAATTTAATGCAATCTTAGAACTTCAAAAAAATAAGTAAGGGTCGAAGTTTAATAGTTAAACAGGCCTGGTAGTCACTAAAGATGTGCGGGTTGAGATTTTTAATGCCACAAAAAATAATTTATTACCCGTACCCGAGAATATAATTTTCTTTGCTCCCATTAAGCAATAAGAAAATTTCAACAATGCTTCTAACACAATTCACATTCATTATGTGTCAATTTTTTCTAAGTATAAATTATGATATTTTGAAGAAATATTCTTCACCCCCTAGACTTCCCCGTACTTTTGTGTTATCTGCCCCCCAAAACTCTATAGATGCAATGAGCAGTCGTTACTTTTGTGTTTTCTCCTACACTCAAATGTTTGCAAAAATAATCTAATTTATCAACATAATGTTTATAACCTGAATACGAAACCTAGCCTAACCCAAACCCTAACTCTAACCACACCCCTAACCCAAAGTATAACCCTAACCTTAAGCTAAATTCGACCATAAGTCTAGTCTTACCCCAAACCATAAACCCAACATTATACTATGTTATTTATCATGACAGAGTCGCTCAAGGAAAACATTCATTCATTTATGTAAGCAAAGTAACTACGTGAAAAGATGTGAGGGAAAAGACGCTGTTTTGATTGGATAAACGCATTGCCAAATCTAATAATTGCTTTGTAAAAAAACAAATGCCGCGTGGTTGAACCACTAATTAATACGAAACAATTCTATTCAGAATAAATATGAACAAAAAGAACAAAAACAAATCGTCAAAAAATGCAATAAAAAATATGTAAATCTAATGTAAATTATAAGATAAGATCACTTGCATTACAAATAAACGTCATTTCTCAGTAGTTTGTTGAATAATTTTAATTTTGATTGATTTCTTATATCACTGTCTAAAGGCATTCCACAATTTGATTAAATTTAAGCTATAGGAACTGTCCCAGAATTTTGTGCTGGTTTTTGAGTATTGATGCTGCTTTATTACCTCTGTTAGTCTTGTTGGTGTATCTATCAAGAAACTTAATTGATTTATGATCAAACATGAATTTATGGAATAGATTTAAAGATTGAAGTTTTATAGTTTCATATGGAGGTAAAATGTTTAATTGTTTCATTATGTAATTTACTGATTCATATTTTGGGATACTATACATAGTACGAATCGCCCAATTGATTGCTTCAGTCACTTTCTTTTTGTGTTGGGTAGATAGACTAATCAATAGAAATGAACAATAGTTCAAATTTGACAGTACAAAGGCATGCAAAACTTCAACATGTTCAGATAGATGCCTCAACGCGTATAACTAGCGGATTCCCTTGCACATCTTACTGATTTTGTTCTGAAAAAATTTGTGAAAACTAATTTATTATCAATATCCACACCTAGGTAATTTATGTTGGTTTGACTATTTACAGTTTCCTGTAAAATATTAATTTGAGCATGTGGTTCATTTATATCATTAAAGAAAACTCCGAACTGCGTCTTGTTTGTGTTTATTTTATGACAATTATTAGTGAGATATTCCGTCACTATCAAGATCTCTCTCTGCAATTTTGCTTTAGCATTATCAAGTCTGTTGCCGGTAGAAATACAAATATCATCCGCACACAAAATTAGCTCAGATTTTTTCACAACTGATTGTATGTCATCGATATACAAAGTAAATAACAGCGGACCTAAAACAGTCCCTTGAGGCACTCCTCTCAAGGTAGTTTCATAATTGGAAAAAGTGTTATTTAACTTAACTCTTTGCAATCTATTCTGAACGAAATCCTCAAGCAATTTTACAGCATCAGCACTAAAATTCGTGTGTAGTAACTTTTCCATTAACAACATGTGGTCTATTCTATCAAAGGCTTTGCTCAGGTCAAGGGGGCAATACATGAACAAAGGTTAGAGTTTAAGTTTGATCATGGTCTCTGTTAATCTCACCACACAATGAGAACTTGAAGATGACTTCTTATATGCAAATTGATTGTCAGAAAGTAAATTATTGTCTTCTATATACTCAACTATTTGTTCAAAAAGTAGCTTTTCAAAACATTTGGTGAAGGGATTGATGATGGCAATAGAGCCGTAGTTTGATTGTTGGAAAAATGGAACTGCTGATGGCATCGTTTACAATGGACTGGAAGTGTCCGAGGATGCAGTCATCAAGTTTTTTAGTAATGTGAATTGGAACACCATATGAACCCACCGACTTGTTTTTCAAGCTATTAATTGCTCGTCTGATTTTGTATAGTGAAACGAAGGAGAAATGGAAAGGCTTACTGTCACACAATCTATGAGAACGAGTCAGCGTTGTATTTCTATGAAGACTAAAATTTCCCATGTTTATAAAAGCCTTATAAAAGTTTATAATTAGCTTATTAATAGCATTATATTAAAATAATTTGCATGTTCCTTCTACATAATGTTTGGGGTATGGCTTAGGTAAAGTTTAGGAATATTGTGCGGTTTAGTTTAGGTAAGGGTTAGGTTTATGGTATGGGTTAGTGTAGTGTCGGAAAGGGGTTTAAATTAGGTTTATGATTATATTGATAAACTAGCATATTTTTGAAATAATTTGAATGGGGGGGGGATAACCTAAAAGTACCGACTGCTCATTGCATCTATAGGGATATTATCGGTTTTTCCCCAATTTCAAACAATTTTCTCCAAGACTCTTAAGAACGTTGGTATAACTCGAATATTTACACATCTATTGATAAAAAGTTGAAAATCTCTGATAATTAATTTTTCATGACCTAGTTTGCAAAAACTTTTACATTCTCCCCATACGTAATGTTTATATACTAAATCCCATGGCAGCAACAACTATTTTTCTTTTTGTAAATAGATCCCCTAAGCGATCGTGATGTAAGGAACAACATGAAAGAGGAAGCGATTGCCTATGCAATGGTGTTTTCAGATTTTAAATCTTTATTATTAAGTGAACACTAAACAATTTTTTTAGACCATAATAAATTGTCAAAAATTCCTGGGTTGCGGTTGCTTAGGTGCAAAATACACATGTGTGGAAAGTTGTCCCGTACGCGATAATAATTATTTCTTCAATCAATATGTTAAATATGTAAATTGTGGCAGATTAAAAAGAAACATTGACTGAAAATTTTACCAGAGCATGTGGACATTTTAAAAGGGCAAGCACTTCTCCAAATTTGCGAATTGTTGGTGAATGTGCACCCATGAAATTCTGTAGTATGCTAAAATAATCTAATTAGTTTAATCCTAAACAGTTTGGTGTCCTTTCACACTTTCAAAAAATTTTCTCCAAACTGATTAGAAAATGTACAAATTATGATTTATGAGCCATGGACACATTTATTGATGAACGTTGAAAAAGCGTGCTCTTGGGGCAGGGAATGTTTGAAAATATTGACTATATTTCTTGGAAAATTTTATTTTTTTTAAAAAGTAACCATTCATTTAAATATAAGGTTTAGAGCAAATCGACAACATCAAATTTTGGCTTGTAGATACGACTCCTGAAGCAGTTGTACACAAAGTTTGATGTAGCAATGCCAAAGAGTTACAAGTGCAAAAATTTTTCAGGAAATCATAAATAATTAAGAATTACAAAGCTGCTTAAGAGTAAAGATGTTATTCATTGGCATAGACTGTTTTTTGATACTTAGAAACATTATATTTTTAATATAATAATCATGTATCAGATAAAAGTGGTTTGAATTTCATTGATATTGGTAGCAAAATATATTGAATCATCTGCACATAAAATACATTTTATTTTTATGTGATTTGAAATATCCATTATATATATATTGAATAACAGAACCGAACATTGTGGTAAACCTCGTTTAATTTTTAAAAGATTTGATGATTCATTTTTAAATTTTAAAAATTGAATTCTATTATTTAAGTAAACAGAAATTAATGAAAATGAAATAAGATCAAAATTGTAACTGTCATTTTTTTATCAATATTCTATTATCTATTGAGTTGGATGCTTTTGCAAGATCAAAAATATAATGGAAATACTTTCATTTCTATTTTTGAGTTGTCTACAATCTATTGTTTCCAAAAGAGGATTCATAGTTGAAAAATATTTTCTAAAGCCAATTTGATTTTGATTAAATAAATTGTATTTTTTAAAGTAACAATTAATCTGATCGTGTTTATATATATATATATATATATAACTTTTTAATGCATCATTTCTTCCTTTTTAATTTTCATACGAATATCTTAATTTTCTATAAAAACTCTTCAACACAATCCTTTCAAAAAAAACATAATTTGAGATTTTAGATGTAGTCCAAAAACCAAAAAATTGATTACATACATTGCAGTTTTCGCATTGCATTCAAAATCTACATGCATTCTAAATTGGAACATTTATATTTAAACTTAAATTGAAATTTTTAAACTATTTATTTTTGGAGTGCGGAATTGTTTTACATTCTTATCAAATATGTTCATAGTTAATCTTTACTTGTATCTTTGGGAATTAATTCTTGGGCATTTTAGTACCGACATATTTTGCACCATTAAATACCAGACGACTCGTTTTTGGCTAATGGACAATTAATACACAAAGTTTAGTTTTAAGTGGAGATATTGTATAACGGAGGAGTATTGTTCGAAATTATTTTGAAAACGTAGTAGCAATATATATATATTAATAATTATTGAATAATATCTTATTATATTTTACTTGAAATTGAACATTTAATACTACATTAAAGGAGCACATGCATGTATGGGTCCTACTTTAAATAATGCTCTTCAAATGCATTTCAAACCCTATTTCCATGAAATATAAGAACTTTGATAATTTTGATTAAATATTGAAGTATTTAGAATAACATCATGAACAGAATGAATCACATAAAATCTGACGTCACAATGTTTGTAAATGACGAGCATTATATGCACTTACTTCAATAAGTGAATAGAACAGTGCAAGAGGCCAACGACGCGTTCTCCTTTGAGTGATATGTGCGAGGAAGCTTGTCAAGAGTGTCAACAGCACCTTTTGTTGTGTTATAGTGCAAAATCAATTTTGGTATCCGATCTTGTCAATTGCTGTGAATATCTTGATCCATATGCTGACTTGAAAGCAAAATAGCGTTTTTTCATTTTGTGTAGCTGTATGAACCCAACGTCAGATGATTTCGGTGGGCAGCTACGTTCTGAATCACTTAGATGATCAGTCATTTGGAGAGCGACTCTAATTCCTTTCTCAAGTTCTGCGGTGTGGCCTTGTTTTCTACAATAAATTTCAAAATTGCTACAATAAGATGTATCAACGTCAACACACACCCATTTTTGATACCATATTTTTGGAATTTTCTAGGTATGTATACCTTGAATGGACATCATCCTTGAAATAAAACCAATAATTCATTAACACATACAGCTGCAACGCGTTTGTAAGCTCTACGATATCTTACGGCAGTCAATCGTTGATATCACGGATGGTTGCAAGCTTATCTCTTTCCCTTTTTCCATCTCGTTATTTTTGAATGAAATCGGAGCCATTTGCACACTCATACCTTCCACGATAAACAATAGCGAGTACTAGCTATTCTAAAAATGTGTTCAATTAGTCGTTAGAAGTCTTGATCCATTGCAAATCAATGAATCGGTGAGCATATTCATTAGTGTAGGACAACTGAGTCAATAATGCCATTGGTCAAGAATATTTGAAACGAACCAAACATTGACAGGGCCTGTAGTTTGGATTCTCGAGTCCGTTCACCCAACATTTTGCGGTCAATTGAATGTCGATGGGCGCCCCACATTTCCATGTACAGGTTGGGTTGACCATTCTTCTCGGCTTTTGCATATGTAGCCCTAAAAAGATCGTGCAGATATCTTATAAATCGTCGCTGATGTCATTGTCACGGTGAGACTATTCTGATGTTTGTTCAACAATATCCTCTGGTTTCGATGAAGTATCACTTGAAGCAAAACTATCACTCTCCTGCCAGCAGAATTTCGGCGATAGCTGCTGCTGTCCTGTGTGATGAACGACGAAATGAAGAATGAAAACATATTTTGCAGGTGGTCTTTATTCTAGGAACCATTCGCAGAAATTGAGTTAGCAACTTGTAGCTTGCTGACGTCACATATTTCCAAGAAATAACACGGTGTTCCCCTTTTAACCCACGTATACCTCAGCTCATCAAAGTCATTTAAGTGTTTTTACCATGTGTCGAAAACGACCCGCGTTGTAGTTAGCGATAGAAGCAAATTAATCATGAATTCTGATAAGGAAGTTTTTTGCGTGACTATTTCTATGAAATGACACTCCCTTTTGACCTTCAGATTTTCAGCTATTCAAAATTTTCCACTTCGAAATTTATATAATAGAATAGTCCTTGAAAACGTCACGGGTCGAAAACGATTCGGTTGGTATTTGAGGGTTAGCTATAATCGTTATCAGTTGCATTTACTTCTGATAAGTACATGCGTATCGGTAAAACGTTATACTATTCTTCCAAATTCGGAATTGCATATCTTTCATTAACATTATTCAATTTCCTTGAAATACGAATGTTTTGCCAAACTTTCGCAATGTAGATCTTTACTATAGCTGGGTTTCATTACTGAACACTTAAAAGTGATGGAGAATTCGGTTGTTAATCCAATCCCATGCGAATACAACATTTTAAAATCAGTCCAAAGAAATCCGTAATTTTTATAAATGTCTCCTAGTATTTGAAATTTTGTCTGAAAATTTGAACATGCATTTGAGGTCATAGGCGCAGATAACCGGGTGGGGCACAAAATGACAAAATGACATGATGTAAATGTATGCGTTTAAAAACAAAACATTTGGTTTTTTGTATACAAAGTTAGGAAATTGGAATAACTAGCTGTTTCTGTGATTAGCATACAATGATGAAATGAAAGTTTACAATATTTTGCTGAAAATTTTTTGTCTTATAGTTATGCACTAAATTTTATTTCACGTAAAAGAAATCATGTATTATATATATATATATATATATATATATA
>CABFPE010000001.1:3379425-3389618 GCA_900660155.1 Hofstenia miamia
TGAACTCTTTCTTCAAAGTTAGTAATGCTTTACTTTTAATAACTTTAATAGATTTATTTAAAAATCAATTTTAACCGAATATTTTTCACTTTTTATGAAATATAATTGGCACGCAATTGTTGTTTATTTTGTAGTTCTTAACTGAGATCGTGAATAAGCAATACGCTATTGAGTTTTAAATGAAATTGAAATTTCAATTGAATACAGATTTTTTCAATGGTATATTATTTATAAATTTAATCTACATTCCAGAAAAACAAAAACAATCAAAGAACCAATCATTGCCCACATTGGGTCGCAAGACCCATATCTCCCCTAATGATAAATTCAAAAGGGTAGCTTCGTTAAAACCAACTGACCATAAATGATGTCTCAAAAAAATAAAAATTTTTTGCTCAATCAAACACGAGGCCTGTAGCAGTTGCTACATCTGCTACTATGTTAACCCATCGTTTCGGGTAAGGGCAATCAACGATAATAATCTAAGTAGTATTTCAATATTGGCAAATTGTAATTTTTAAACAGTATTTACAATAAAAAGTCAATTTTGTAAATTTAGTGGGGAACTCTGGTGACAAAATCATGAACAACCGGATTAGAAACTTCATGTCTATTGAAGACTATGTAAACGATGTTCAAGAAAAAATTAATGAATACATTACTGATGTGGAATCAATAGTTATTAAATTATTTGAACAAATAGACAAACTGGAAATGTTTGCAGATATGATAGATATTCCTGCAGAGAGAATTAGATTCCCATTGATAACTGTAATTAGACGATTTCAAGAAGGTAAAACTTTTTTAGCATCCTATATACAAGGTTATTTCTGTAATTTAATCTCAGACAGGGACTTGAACTTTTGCCTAAAATCTCCAAAGATGACGATATTATTATTAAGAAATGTGGAAATTGTAAGTTATCGAACAGTTTTGGTGAACATGCTTGAATGTATTTCTGTGTCTGGTGTATTTCAAAATATTTAATATTTTTTTGAAAATTGTATTTTTTTTAAAAATGAGTTAAATTCTCCCCATACCTAACTTTTATGTAATTGCAAGGCTTAGAGTCCATGGGAACAGCAACCAACTTTCAGTTTTTTTTGTTGATAGATGAACCTCCCAAACTCATTGAGCTTTGCCCTGAGTAAAGTCAGAGGTGATGACGCAAAAGCAGTTTAAGGTGAAAGCTTGAATTACACACAACATGTTTATTTTTACAGCTGAAGCTGAAATATGTTTTTGATTATGCATTCATACTTGAGTAAAATTTAATGTTAAAATTTGAACTTATTTCATCCCTTTAAATAGAAGATAGGAAATCTAGAAGTTTGTATTTACAAACATGTGCGTTAAGCATCAGTTAAAGCAAATAAAAATTGAAATTCTATTTTGGTTAATAGTTATATGATCTTCTAGTTTTTTCAATGCTTCCTTCCTAGGGTTTTGCGAGCACATTCAGCCCCCTGGGACTAAATATTTCACTAAGACTGGGACCATAATATAGAAATTTAGACCAAGGAGTTTAAAATATTACTCATAATTTTTTCAATTTTGGTCATGAGACGAGAACCTTTTCATGAGGAGACTCATATTAGAAACAACTCGGACTTAATCCTGTTGGACTAAATGGGTCTTGAACAATCTAAATTTTGATTCAATGCCTATTAAAACATTTGTAAAATAGTTTGTTGATTTAAGCCTTTTGTTGTCAAAGATTTGAATTACTTTTTCAGTAAGTAAGTTATCGACATTACTGTTCTAGTCTTTGTGTGTAGTAATTCCAAAGGAAATAAGCATACCACAACATTTTTTTCTAATTAGGGGTCTTTGAAAGAATAGTCTACGCCAAGTAACTCTATATATTATGCCCCATTTTCCAAAAAGCATTGACTTAAGTGTATAGTAGTAATTCTGAAAATAATTAGAACTTAAGACTTTCTAATTTATTTTGCTATACACGACTGTTAGTTTGATATTTTTATATGGAAGTGCTAGTCTGTGCTTAATCACGTTGTTGACCAATATTTTTAAATATGCTGCANCTCAATGGGATTCAGTTCTGGGGAATTCCCTGGCCAGGGTCCCAATATCCTTATCCCTTCCTGATCTAGCCACATCTTTATGGTTGTTGCCTAATGGCAGGGAGTTCCATCATGTTGGAAGTATTTCAAACTTGCCACATTCATGAAAGTAGGTACCTTGTCTTCCAAAATTTGTTGGTAAACTGTAGAATATATATTAGGGTTTGGTGGCATAAACCACAAGCCACAGCGCATATTCATTGATATTCCATCCCAAATCATCAGCTTTGGAGCTTTTTGACAATCCTGCAAAGGATAAACACTTGCACTGGAAAAGCTTTTAAAGTTATGAATAAATTTATTGGTCTATATCTGAAAAGCTTGATATAGAGTTTATTATATCACATCATTTGAAAATATTCCCAAGACACCCATAGACGAAGGTAAAGAATGGCCAGTGGTGGTATATAGCTATGAATATGATCTTGAAGTGAAACTTAATTGTGGAAACAGTAAGTGCTCCAGTGTGTGCCATCAAGCAGTTTTCGATTTTGCAAAGCAGTTATGCGATAAATTGGGGACAATCGCTTACAATTATACCAAAAAACTGGAGAATTGTATAATCAAGTTAAATATTGCTAAATCTGAATTAATTAAATGATTTAAATTTTATCGAATTAGAAATAAAATAAGTTATGCTTTGTGCTGAATAGATAGACTATATCAAATATACATTTCTACTAGAAATATGGGTATCTATATCCACAATAGTAAAAATATTCAAATAATTTCCATACCTAATTTTCAAATAATGAGGTCTAATATCCATGAGAACAGAGTTTGTCGCGCCACAGACACGAAAGCGTCTGACTTCGCATAATGGCGGGCCTTGATGGGAAGAGCCATGTTGCGAACTTAAGTGTGAATAAAAAGAGGAGACTATTTTCTATCCGTGATGTTTTCAGATTTTAAATATCTCCATTAGTTGATGAGTTATAAGCGCCTAAAAATTATTTGGTGAAATCATTACTGATATTTGAAAAAACCCCAGTGGAATTGGGGTTAAATGTTTGAACATTTGTTAAAGTTAATTTCTCAGTGTGCGTATTGGAAAAGACTTTAAGTTTACTTTCCTCTAATATAATGTCTTGTACACCTTTGCAACTTGAAAATGCTTTTTTTCGAATCATTGGTAAGTGCTAAGCTTAGCTGTCATTAGCCAGTTCATCAATGTTCCATGAGGTGCTTTTGAACCCATTAGAGCTAAATTTATGAGAGATTGAAAACCTTTGGTGCTAATGAAAGCAGAGCATCTTCCCAAATCTACCCATAGAGATGATAAGACACTATTTTATCTATCAAAGAGGGATCACTGAAAGATTTCCGGGCAGATTTAGCAGAGTGGTACGCAGTTGGTCACTTTGTAGAATTACCATTAAGAATCATATTTCAGGAAGCAAAAACAATTCTACCTAAAATTGGAAGAGGATTATTATTTCGGATGACAGCAAAATCGAGCTGTACTCTAAGCGCCTGGATTACGTTAGGAGGCGATTAGAGCCATCAAATAGAAAACTTTCAAATGTGGTTGTAATTAGACAATAGTGTGGGGATGGTTTTCAGCAAATTGAATGTGCAAGATCGTAAAATTTTATGGAAACATGTATTATGTGACAACTTGGCATGAACATTCGTTGCCATCCTTTATAATACGATTATGTTTCAGCAGATCACAATTCACCAAACAATTTTTTTTCGAAAAACACGAGCTAACAGTATTCCCAATTGGCCTACGCAAAATCCTGGCCTTACTATAATTGAGCATGTTTGGACAAATTTGAAAGGAAGACTTCGACTACTGAGGAGCCTTAGAATTCAACTGAGCAGCAATTCTATGAAATTTCTGTTGATTTTTTTAAAACGTTTCTCTTATATGCGCAGTTGGCTTAACGAAGTGATTCAGCAGTATTGATGGGTTACCTGATACTAATGAATGTACAATTCTAAATGTAGACATTTTTTCTGTTGTTGAATAGTTATTTGGTATGCCGAATACATTTTTTTGTCATTTTCACATTATGGTGCTGTCCAATCTCTTGTCCAATGTTATGCTTTACCGTGTAAGGTATATTCAAATACATAACAAATAAAATTCAATTTTTTCCAGATAATATTGAGATAATAACCAAAACTTGAAAATTTAATGGGTACCTGTATTTGCACCGAATATAACAAATTGAATTGCTATCAAAACTGGACACAATTAGTTTATAGCTAAAATTTTACATTTCAATCCGCAAAAGTAATATTCAAGTAACCTAAAAGAAGTAAAATGACAAATATCCATTTCTAAAACCAAACAATTTTTTGCTAAAAAACTTCCATTGCTATACATATATATATATATATATACATATATATTACATTCCACTTAGCGGGAGATATTTATTTATTTATATATATATATATATATATGTATATACATATTTATATATATATAAATATGTATATACTGTATATATAAAGAAATAAGACGTGTCACAATGCAAATATGAAGATTCATAGTATCACTTTGGCTTCATTATTACTTGCTAATTCACAAAGTGCAATGATTTCAATAATAGTTTGACTGCAGGTCACTTAAAACAATAGTATTCTTTCAACATAATTTACTTCTATAATAATGCAATTTGGCTACTTTTCTTTTCTCTTGAAGAATGTTCTTGACCGAAATATTAAAATTGAAAATCTAAATTTGATAATTGCTTATTCATTTTTGATGTAAATCAGTTTCAATTTTTAAAATATTAATTTTTTCATTAATTTAAGGTTTATGATTATTCAAAGTTGAAAAAACGCAATTTGTCAGTTTTCTGCCATTTACAGAGCCGATTTTTAAATTATAATTTTTCTGTAATTTAAGGGCCTGTTTATTCCCATTGGCTTAATGTTCATTTGATTTTCTTAATACATTATCTAAGAAATTAACTGCATACGCCTATCTATTATTATCAAATTAGATTTTGACGAACAGTATTTAGTAATATTTATTCTTTGTAGAATAGGCTACTATTGCTCATAAAATATGGCGTAACAGATGAGCCAATAATATCTTTAGCCTCAATGCAATCATTAAGGAACAAAGTTCGAAATGGCATTCTTGTTCTAATGTACGAAATTTGTTTAAATAAACTTTCTTCTGAACTTTCAACTATTTTTCGCGTAATTTGTAAAATTTTTAGATAAATGTTTGCTACGAGCATCTTGATGCAAGCAACCACATAGTAAAAGTGCATTGTTTAAGGAAGAAAAAGAGATCTTTGCAAGCTAATTCTGCGGTTGGCTTGTAGTAACTCACAATAAAATGTGACTATATTTTAATAATTTACAAATATTTGCTACATACAAATGTATGAAATTTAACTGTGCACTCTAAAATATTTCCACTATATAAGGTGACCCATCCAAAACTTTTGTACCATGTAGGTTGTTATAACGTCATATGCCTTTTCCCAAGCTGATTCAATGTCGGCATTCCATTCACCATTGGGTTTTACGTCAGCAAGCACTTTTATAATGCAGTTACCAAGTTTCTAAAGTGGGTTTTAATTAATGATATTTACAGGTGTGGTAATTTGAAACTTTTGACATTTAGCGGAAAAAGACTATGAATACACAATTTAATATTATCAATTTAATATTATATTATTATTATTATTACTATTATTATTATTATTATTATTATTAACATGGTTTATACGCCAATTACAAAAATAAATTGCTCAAAGGCGTGGTTTCATGATTTCTCACGAAGCTGGATAGTAATGCGCCGTAAATAAGTAAGTCTTCAACTGCTTCTTGAATTGTGTATACGAATCCAAGATCTTAAGATTAGTTGGGAGTGAGTTCCATAATGTCGGGCCATAAACGGCAATTGATCGATAGCCAATTGAAATTTTATAAGCAGGAACGCAGAAATCAACTTCAGTTGACATTCTACTAGATCTCCTAGTGGATAGAGCGACACGCTCTATACATTATCGTTAGAACCTTGTACTGAATTCTAGATTTAATCGGCAGCCAATGAATGTCATGCATTAAGGGCGAAATATGGCATCTTCGTTGCTTTACCGAGTAAACGACTCTTATAGCTTGATTCTGTATATTGTGCAATTTCTTTATCAGCACATCAGGTAGTCCGACGTATAATTCATTGCAATAATCCAGTCGAGAAAGAATGGTTGACTGAATTACTAATTGAGCGGAGTAAAAACTAAGAAAAGGTCTAACTGCTCGGATTTCACGGAGATAATATATACAATTGGAACCCACAGCATTGATCTGGGATTCCCACGCGAGGTGCTCATCAATGGGTAAAACCAAGAGTTTTTAACTTGTTTGCAATTGGTACGGGGTCTCCCATTAATTGAAAAGTTTTAGGAACGTGAAACTTGCAATTTCTTTTAGAACGAATAGCGATTAACTTATTTTTAGGTTCGTTCATCTTTAAAAAAGACATGGCACACCATTTTGAAATTTTACTTGTAATTGAATTTACGAATGATAGCGATTCCTCCAATGAAGTATCAACTGAAAAATAGATCTCGTTGTCATCCGCATATATGTGATACATAACATTTTGTGACTTGAGTAAATCAGCCAAGGGTAGCAGGTAAATCTTAAAAAGCAAGCCAGCGTATATCGATCAATGAGGTACTCCAAAAAGTGAATCAATTTCAGGGGATGGACTCTGATTTATACGGACAGTACGCTTTCGATCGGTAAGAAATGACTTTATCCAGCTCAGAGCAAGATCAGTTATTTCGAGTCGACTTTCAAGTATATCAAGTAATATCTCATGGTCAACCGTGTCAAAAGCGGAAAAGAGGTCAATTGAAAGAAGCACAGTCGCTCTACCTTTATCAATAACCTCGGATATGTCCTGATACATTTTCAACATTTCAGTTTCACAGGAAGAAAATTTCCTGTAGGCTGATTGATAATCATCTAGGAGGTCATAGTCATCACAGTGCAGTTGAATTTGGTTTAGAACGACTTTTTCCATTACTTTAGACAAGAAAAGAGAGTTAGCTACTCGCCTATAACTAGAAAATAATTCGTGATCCAGAGACTGTTTCTTTATATGAGGCTTTATAATACTAGTCTTCAAGCAATTAGGGAAATAGCCAGTATTGAATTTTTAATCTGCTTAAAAACGCATATCTTAGAGAGCAAGAATTTCCTTCCAATATATAATTTCTATCAAACCTTCAAAAACCTGTGTATCACAAAGTTTAATCATTCGCTCAATTAAGCATATTTGAATATATCTTTCAGAAATAGNTAAGTCTTCAACTGCTTCTTGAATTGTGTATACGAATCCAAGATCTTAAGATTAGTTGGGAGTGAGTTCCATAATGTCGGGCCATAAACGGCAATTGATCGATAGCCAATTGAAGTTTTATAAGCAGGAACGCAGAAATCAATTTCAGTTGACAGTCTACTAGATCTCCTAGTGGATGAATCTTTTCGCTTAGTGAAACAGCTAATAAGGTAGTTCGGTAGTCTGTAGTTGGGACACGCTCTATACATTATCGTTAGAACCTTGTACTGAATTCTAGATTTAATCGGCAGCCAATGAATGTCATGCATTAGGGGCGAAATATGGCATCTTCGTTGCTTTACCGAGTAAAGGACTCTTATAGCTTGATTCTGTATCTTTTGCAATTTCTTTATCAGCACATCAGGTAGTCCGACGTATAATGAATTGCAGTAATCCAGTCGAGAAAGAATGGTTGACTGAATTACTAATTGAGCGGAGTAAAAACTAAGAAAAGGTCTAGCTGCTCTGATTTCACGGAGATAATATATACAATTGGAACACACAGCATTGATCTGGGATTCCCACGCGAGGTGCTCATCAATGGTAAAACCAAGAGTTTTTAACTTGTTTGTAATTGGTACGGTGTCTCCCATTAATTGAAAAGTTTTAGGAACGTGAAACTTGCAATTTCTTTTAGAACGAATAACGATTAACTTAGTTTTAGATTCGTTCATCTTTAAAAAAGACATGGCACACCATTTTGAAATTTCACTTGTAATTGAATTTACGAATGATTGCGATTCCTCCAATGAAGTATCAACTGAAAAATAGATCTCGTTGTCGTCCGCATATATGTGATACATAACATTTTGTGACTTGAGTAAATCAGCCAAGGGTAGCAGGTAAATCTTAAAAAGCAAGCCAGCGTATATCGATCAATGAGGTACTCCAAAAAGTGAATCAATTTCAGGGGATGGACTCTGATTTATACGAACAGTACGCTTTCGATCGGTAAGAAATGACTTTATCCAGCTCAGAGCAAGATCAGTTATTCAGAGTCGACTTTCAAGTATATCAAATAATATCTATTGTTCAACCGTGTCAAAAGCGGCAGAGAAGTCAATTGAAAGAAGCACAGTCGCTCTACCTTTATCAATAACCTCGGATATGTCCTGATACATTTTCAACATTGCACTTTCACAGGAAGAAAATTTTCTGTAGGCTGATTGATAATCATCTAGGAGGTCATAGTCATCACAGTGCAATTGAATTTGATTTAGAACGACTTTTTCCATTACTTTAGACAAGAAAAGAGAGTTAGCTACTGGCCTATAACTAGAAAATAGTTCGTGATCCAGAGACTGTTTCTTTATATGAGGCTTTATAATACTAGTCTTCAAGCAATTAGGGAAATAGCCAGTATTGAAAGAAAGGTTTATCAAATTAAACATGATCGGCGAGAAACTGGGAATCATCTCTTAGAATAGCGCAGTTTTTAAAGGATCAGCAAGAACCTGTGTATCACAAAGTTTAATCATTCGCTCAATTAAGCATATTTGAATATATCTTTCAGAAATAGTACAGTGATTGGCTTCTTGCCGATACGTTATTCAATTAGGAAAACATAGTACTTTTAGAGGTGAATTTTGTTTTTAGATCAAGCATTAACTACTGTTTTAAATGATAGCTACAAATATAAATATAACAATGCATTCGACTTCATCAAATTGTGAAAAAATATCAGTACAACAACACTTGGCATCAATTAAACTAGTTCATTTCTTATACTCATCTTGCTTATTAACAGACTTAAATAACGAATAATATTAATTAGAGACAAAATATAAAATAAATAATGGGACAAACCATTTCAGGTCATTAAAAGCCCTTTAGAGTATTAGATGTTTATTAAAATTAATACTTCTAATAATTTAAATTTAAGATCAATTACATTTGGTAAGACAAAGTATAACAAAAATTAATGATTCTTAAATTATTCAAAACCGTTATGGAACAAATGAGACTACAATGCAAGAAATGGAAATAATCATAAATTATTCAAGAAAAATATTTGAATAAAATACCAATTTAATACACAAAAAATGTAATAACTTTGAAGAATTGGTAAAAATACTCCGTTTTTGAAACAATAATACCAATTAGTGAAAAGAGTTCTAAAAATATAGGGGGAAAACCATCCTATTAATAGCAAATTCTTCGCACATACAAGTTACTAAGCAATTATAAATTATCGATCAACAAACACAAAGTTGAAATTGCATGTATTTTCATCAAAAAGCCGCTTTTCAAAAGCACTCTAAAAACAATTTTATTGGTATTATATTTAGTCTTATAAATAGACAATGCATTAATGAAATATTAGAAATGCCAAATTAGAGATGTTAAAATCAAATATATTTACTTTTTAACAATAAAGTATATCTTTTCCAATGCCAAATTGGCGCATGTCTGATAAGCAAAATATCTTTTGATCCAAATCTTCTTTTAAATGCATTTAAGATAAAATATGTATACAATTTTGTATGTATTCTGCAAGAAGAAAGCTTACAGTATAGTAATGCAACTGAACGTTTTTTTCGTTATGCATTGAACCAATTTCTTCAAGCATGGGCTTCATGTTTTCAATGCTTCGAATTTCTGCCATGCAGTTTCCTATCATATCTCCTATAGATTTTGCATGTTTGATAAACTTAGGATCTTTCATGTAATCTTTATCAGGGTTCTGTGGATCACCCCAACTGAAAATCTTAAGAGCTTCAGGACTTGTCTTAATAAACCTAAACTCATTTTAGGAATATATATATATATATATATATATATATATA
>CABFPE010000001.1:3401257-3414414 GCA_900660155.1 Hofstenia miamia
AATGCAAGCACTTTTCTTAAAATCGTTCGAGTTCTTCAAATTGATATCTATTTTCCATCAACATTGAAATCTACATGTTATAACATTTAATATACAACTCTTGAATAGTTATGTTTTTAAAACTTAGGTGTTTTATATGGGATATTTCTTTTTAGATAAAATAGTACATTAATTGCTTTGATTATAACTTTGTTGTTATGTTCGTTCTATTTTAATTGTGATGAGATTTACCCCCAAATCATTAATTGATTCAACTAATTGAATATGCCACATGTTTACACGTTTCTATAACTTTGCATTTAGCTTTGCCAAAACATATAACCGTTTGATTTAGATGTTCTGGATTTCATTTTTTTACCCTAATTCATATATAATATATATATATATATATATATATCATTCATTCATTTAAAAAGGAAATTTAGACCATTTTACAACAAGAATGGATACTATTTCACCGGAAGAGAGGATTATGACTAATTTCAAACTAAAATAGGTTTACTCATTCACTTCTTTATTATACACTGTTGTCACTTAGAACTAAAAGCATCACCGGCTTTAAGCGAGGTCAGGGGCGAATGCCATGGGCCCCGCTCTTTTGGGATCCACGAACTAAAAATTAACAGAGAAAAAGTATTAGTAAATTTAAGAAAAAGAAAATTAAATCTTCCACAATATGAACAATTATATTGCTATTTGCATTTGAACATTAGGGTACATACTAAAATATAAAACTATGGTCTACAACAAATAAGGCTCTTTTCGAGTTTTGCGTTATAATTCAAAGATATTTGTGATCCACCACATTAACAGAATGATAGTAACTGCTATCAATTGAGAGTAGTATAGCATGAAATTTAATCGAATATTTTACTAAAAAGCAAAAAAAGGCCTTCAGATAGATATTTCCTAAATAACAAATGTGTTTTCATTCAATTACTTTCTAAAGTACAAGTAGAAATTGTATAGTTATATACTTAGGATACAATTATATAAATGTATATATAATTTGCTATATTTATTGTATCATAGTGTTTTACGTTATTTTCAATATATTATTTGAATTTCTACATTATTTTATATTTCATTATAATATTAAAAATAAAATAATAATAACAGTAATTGTATTATTATATGCAGTGACAAGAAACGAACTACAATTATCTCTTTAATTATTAAAACCCATGATATAATACAATTTAGCTTGGAAATTCAGACCACTTATTGCATACATATAATATACTTAAGAAACTGATAGCAAGAAAATCTTTACAGTTCTTGAAACAATCATTCCCTTTAAAGTAACTAAAAAATACTTTAAAGTATTAGATGGCTTTTCAAAACATTGATCTTTTTATAGTGAATTAAAGATACTTTAAAGTTAAATATTGCTCTTCAAAACTTTAATTTTATAAAGTTGCTTAAAGATATGTTAAGATACTAAATTATGTCTAAAAATCTATAATTCTCTTTAAATTGTTTAATATGTTTGTAATTTCCTCAGATTGCAATGTATAAGCTTTCTGAAACTGCCTTTTGGCTTTAGAACTGATATCTTAACTTGTTGGGATGAAATTATATACAACTATTTATAAAATTGCACAACAAATAGCATATGCCAGCACAAATATATGCAGTTTTACAACAACTAAATAAGGAGCGAAACCCAAATTATTATAACAGGTACGTTGTCATTTCATTGTTTTTTCAGTTCACTTATTGTTCATATTTTGCCACGAGCCTCGCATAGGCTAAGGCCGGCCCTGACTAAAAACATGGCTATAAGTTAAAATATGCATACATGAACTTAATTTATTACTATCATAGACTCCAAGTAATTATATATATTATTTCATGTACATGCATATCTATTAATTTATGTCAGAAACAATTAAAAATGTTTCCGGACTAGTTTTAAGCGAATTTCGCTAAACGTTAAATTCTATTCAGAGCTTCTGTGATAACTTAAATGTAAAAAACATCAGCATTAGCAATGAATACATCCCGGCTGCACTGAATACAAGAGGAGAAAAAACACTCGCATTCAGAGCAACTTGAAATAATATTGTTGGCTTGATTCAACCCATTTTTAATTATTGCAAGGCTTATGTTAGATAGCATTCAATATGGCTCTGAATGTTCCTTTCATTTATAATTACTAAAGCTCATCAAATAAAATTGTTTTATCAAAATATTTTGACACTAATACTAATATATTTTAAGGTGCAAAAATACGTATAAAATTTTTAGCACAGAAATATCAAGCAGCTCATTTTGGCCTATGACATTTTATCCATTATCCAGACCATCTCATCTATATATATATATATATATATATATATATATNTTTTTGAGAGGCTAATATTTACTGCATTTAGCTTAGTTATTTTTTATGTTAAATATTAATATTAATAGTTCATAAATCAGTTAATTTCTTATCTTGAAGATAATCTCAAGTTACCAAAGTCAGCTGAGTTTTATAGGATATGTAATCCATAATACCAGAGGGATGTCTTTTATGGCATTTTATGTTTATTCTATGTTTTAACAACTTGGAGAACTTTAAAAAAACTCAAATGTTCTCATACTCCTTGTACTCAATCAAATATAAATCACTCTAAGCATTAGAAATTCAATAATGGATTAAGTTTGCACATTGAAAAAACAAAGCCACTCTTAGTAACTAGAGCAAATACACTTAAATACTATATAATCTAAAAAAATTTTGCAATAGAGAATAACATTATGTATGGTGCCACACAAGAAATTAAATTTGATATTGCTCTTTGGCTATTGTTGGATTCAATAGACTATTGTGTTCACTAAATATTTGTATTTTCACTGTAAAAATTATGTGGTTGGTATGCATGGAGTTATTGTAAGTAACAAAAAAAATAATATTCAGTAATAATAACAAAATGTAATATTTCAAAAGAAATGCATAAAAAAACCTATCCTTTATCAATAGAAATGCTAAATTTAAGAACTTTCTTCAACAGGACTTTTCAAAGCCAAACTTTGCCTTTGATTACATTGCTAGGCCTTCTCATTAGACAATTTGAGTATTTTCCTAAGTAGAGGTTTCTTTCCTGATGTCACTTTCTTGTTGCTGAACAAGTTTTTATTTATGCAATTTGCATCATAAATAGTCTCTAAGAAAAATGAGATGTTACCCATTTTTATGTTTAGGTACAGATCATTCACATTATTTTTATTTTTTTGTGTAGTACTCAATGGATGGTGGGTGCCATATATTGGACAAGGTAGATATGAGCAATGTTAAATCTGTGACAATAAGGAGGATACAAAAGAATTTGCAACATCCAAGGTATTCACCACACTTAAAGTGTTCTTGGCTCATATAACCTCTGAGCAATTATAATTCTGCTTGTGGAATATAGAATTGATTTCAACATATATGTCCCAATAAATTAAAATACTGCTAAAGTGTGACAGAATACAAGTGTAAAGGTAATCCTGCCAGCCTTATTTTTTGATTGAAGAGTGCAAGTGTAAAGGCACCTCTTCTGACCATATGTATTCAAATCAATTTTAGTTAGAATAATGATTAGTGATTTTTAGTTGTAAATTTTATTAACAATTTTGTTAAAACAAGTCAAAAATAATTTGGCAAAAAAGTATTTGACTTAAAATTGATCACTTGACTTTTGACCAAAGTAAGCCAAAATATTAATTTGAAATTGCAGTGATTGTCTAATCAACCAGAAAAGATTGGTAGACCTGTAAGTAATCTTTATATAGGGGAGGATAGGGCTTGTTGCACAAAAAACACATTTTGACATTTTCTGACTTTATGACTCAGAATAAAGTCTTCAGATTTTTTATGTACATAATGTATATTGCCTTTCACACTAAACATATTAAAGCTTCCCTGGTAAGATATCATTCTAATGTCAAATTTGACTTGAAATTTAAGTGCCAACTTTCCTCATGTTGGGGCATGTTGACACAGAGTGTGGGACATATTAACACAAACAAGAAAAATTTCATTTGGATTGATATTTTGGAGTAATTGTCAATTTAGACTTTAGCCTTGATGGCTTTCTTGATAAATGTTGGTAGTTTATCTTTGGTACTGCATTTTTGTTCAAATCAGTGTTGAATTGATAATAGCATACTGTATGTGATGTGAGTGAACAAATCATGTGAAGAATATCTGTTGAGGTTCTACTGAGCCTATAGAGTTGTTTGACTTGCAACATAAATTGCTCTATATCATCATCTTTCTTGTATGTAGTGTTATTCAAAAGTATTTTATATTGATTGCACACAGTGGGTGTATGCAAATGATCATAAAAGTTTTGAATGAGTAAACAGTAGTCTGACTTAATCAAAGCATCTGTAAGCTTTCCCAATGAGAATGCTGGGAAATTGTGCAAGTGCATCTTCATGGCCTGCACATTGTACTATTAAATTTTGTTCATACAAAAAGAACCATTCTTCAAAAGTTGGAGAGGTTCTGTTTGCCTTTCCACAGAATTTTTGTAATGGTATTCTAATTGATAGCTGATACTGGTAGTTTAGAGGGGAAGGTTTTTTATTTCACATTGGATTTTCTAAATTTTGTAATTTATCATTAATTGAATCAACATTGTTACTTAATTGTTGAATTATAGGTTTATCAAGATCTGGATGCAGGGACTGATCCTGTTTCAGTAAAGTGTTGTCAATGGGGATGGGGATGGGTGCTGAGTGAGAAAAATAATTTTTACAGGTGGTAGGGGACTGATGTAAACAATGCCCTAAATTTTTTAAATTTAAATCAGGTATTTTAGTTTCTTCTATATCTTTTTGTAATTCTGCATTTTCTGCTTCCTGAGAGATTATTTGTCCTGTGATTTGTATATTTTGAACATTACACTGATTGACTTGGTTCAACAAATTTGTGTTTGCCTTTAATAATTTGAATATTTTGTGATTCAAAGTTTAAATCTCTTTATGGAGATTTCTGTTCTTTTCTTCTAATTTGTGGAACTTAAGAAGGATTGTGTGGTTATCCTTCTTTTGTTGGTTGCAATTGGCTTCTATGTTAATTTTTTCCTGGTTAAGTGCATTAATTTCATCACAAAGGGATTGGTTTTCTCCATGGATTTGGTCAAATTGCTTGGCATTTTCAATCTGCATGAGGTCGAATTTTTGACTAAGTTTGGTAAATTTATTTTTAAGGAATGCAATTTGCTCAAGGGGTTGTTCTCAAGTACATACATCTTCAGATGCTGGTGGGGTCTGACCAGCTTTTTTTGAAGACAATTTTGATTTCTGACTTCTTGAATTAGGTATTATAATTCTTTAAAGTTAAGAGGACATTGATTGGTGAACTTAATTGACTGGTCTAATCATAATGAAGTAGGCTAGCTAGGGTTTTAAAAAAATTTTTTTCTGACATCTTGACAGCACATTGAGGAAAGATAGTTCCATGTGCAGTCCAATTGTAGAAAGATTCCATCTTTTCTTAATGGGGCTCAACATCTTCTTGTAGGTTAATTTGGAGCTTCCACTAACAGGGGTATAGTTAATTTTGAAACAATACATTTATTATTATTTTGATGATATTTACAATTTCATCCTTATTGTGGCATCAGTGAGAAATCAGCATGCATTCCTACTATTCTATCTTTTTGAGAGTTTTGACCTGATGCATGGATTGACTATTGCTACAAATAATTAACTAACTCTGTCTACTATTATACCCTTTCCTAATAAAAGTTAAAAGTAAACAGGAGATTGTGTTAGGAAAGAGTGGCCACACTCAGCTGACCTGATACAGATAACATTTTAGAAGAGTCACAAAAGACTAAAGCCCTAATTATATTAAGAGTAAAGAAGCCCGAACTCTTAGTTGCAATTAGTAAACCTAAGTGCTAACTAAAATAACCTACACTCATTGCATTCCTCACCTTGTGCAATTTAGGTGAAAGCATTAATAAAAATTTTAATAATGAATGACAAGCAGTATGAACACCCTAGCCATATACCTAACCTAAGTTAAAGGATATACCAGTCAACTCATCTGCTGTCTGGGTGCCCTTAACTACACAGTTGAAAATTTGAAAAACATAATTTAATAAAAGTAAAAACAAGAGAAAATATAAGTAAAATGAATTTAGTTAGTGAGAATAAATTGAAGCTGAAATAAAATGAACAAAACTCAGATATATATATATATATACAAAATTAACCAGTATCTGTAAACAAAAGCATACCATGAAAATATACATGGCAGGAACAAAATTGGTTTCTGCTTCAATTTTACTGCATTTTTGAAATTAGCAGAAATTCAAACTAAAATATAAATAGCACCAGTTTCACTTTGCCAAATTACAATTAGAAATAATTTGTAATAATAAAATTGAAATTGTAATTAAGTGAAATAATGAAAGTTGCAAGCATATAGAAATGTCATTATGCCTCAATACTGGTGAAAGATGAACAATTTATATGAGAAATGGAAAATCTACTCATCATACACTTTCTAAAAGACACAGAGTATATTAAGAATATAATGAAAATGATTGACAAAACAGTTTTGACTGCAAACAGAGAAAGTACAGCTGATTATTGTCAACAATAGAGAAAACAGAGTGCTGCTGGAAAATTGGGAGATAATGGCAGAAAGAACAGAAAATATCTTTATGATAAATAACTGCATACCACAACAGAGAACATCTAGACTAATTGAGATCAATCTCATGCTGGATCACTGGGCATTGGCACATTAACTAGTGGTCAAACATAAGATGGTGGTAGACATGTACATTCAAGCATAGACAATGGAGACAATGGGATTCACTGAAAATATCAAGCAAAAAATATACAGCTGTATATTAGTCTGTAAGTCTGGTATAAATGTAAATTAAACAATATAATCAATTTAAAAGTGTATATAAAAGGCATTACACAGAGTACAAATACTTCAAATAGCTTGGATTATCCTAGAGAATAGCTTAGAGAAACAACAAATCAGTATCTAGTATGTTTTCCATGATTTTGGACCACCATTCTAAGGCTCTGGGGCATGCTGGCTACTAGTTTTTTGCACACTTCTGGGGTGATCTCCGTGCACCACACTCGTCGTATGATCTGTTTCAGGTCATCCAAACTAGTTGGTTTATGGGCAGACACTTTGGTCTTGAGAATAGACCAAAGATTTTCTATTGGGTTTAAGTCTGGGCTGTTTCCGGGCCACGGACCAAGAATCTCAATATCTTGAGAGGTCAACCATTCTCTGACCACCTTCGCGTTGTGGCAGGGTGCTTAATCATGCATAAAAATTGTGGTACGGCGTATGTTCATCATTGGTTTTAAATGGTCTTTCAACACATTCAGCTAGTTACCTGCTCTCATTGTATCACCAGGATTCAAAACCCAAAGATTTCCTTGGCCACTGGTTGCCATTGAGCCCCATGATCATGATATGGGTAGAGTGCTTTGCTGCTGGAACACAATATTTGGGATCAAACCAGGCCCCCACTTGACATTGAACTTGTTGAGAACCAATGTTACTGAATTGGAAGATGGTTGATTTGTTAGTGAAAGGGACCTTATTCCAGTCCTCCAGTGTCCACTGCAGATATCTTCTGCAGAACAATAATCTGTCGTGAATGTTTTTGGGTGACAGCAATGGTTTTTTTGCTGGGCAACGAGATTTCAGATGATATTTGTCATGCAATCGGCGGCGAACTGTTCGTGCGGATACTCCTTCCAACTCCTGAGACAAAGAATGAGACGTAACAAATGGATCAATAGCAACACGTCGACGGATGAGATGGTCAGTTACTGGTGAAGTAACAGAGGGGCATCTATTGCAGGGTTTGGATTTTAAGCCATGGTACAACTAACATTTGCTTGAGAGATGTTTAATTGCTGAGCAACATCCTGCTGTGTAATACCAGCATTAATTAAAGCAACAATTTGTGCACAAGACATAGTAGGTAATTCCAAATCACATTAAATCTGAAATGAAGTATTGACTATTGTAATTGCTATTTATAATGTACCAAGCACAGCAATTTCATTGGTCAATGAATTATATGAATCAACAAATTAGGCATCACTATCACTACTTAATTGTAGAATGTAGCAGTAGAAGNTTGTGCACGAGACGTAGTAGGTAATTCCAAATCACATTAAATCTGAAATGAAATATTGACTATTGTAATTGCTATTTTAATGTACCAAGCACAGCAATTTCATTGGTCAATGAATTATATGAATCAACGAATTAAGCGTCACTATCGCTAGTTAATTTTAGAATGTAGCAGTAGAAGGTAGTAGAAACAAGAGTCTCACACACACACTATGCATGCATATATGTAATCAGTAGTGAGTTTGAAATGATGTACGTACATAGTAAGTGAAATATGTACATATATACAAGACTTTTGGCCAAGCTGTACATACATGTTTGATGCAGCCTCAATCAGAGGAAAGAATTTTTTCAAGAGATACAGGAAGTGTGGCTCAAAACTAAAGTGAACAAACAACACAGAAAACCTGAATGACAATCAAAATCAAGCTGCCTTAAGGCAAATATCACAAATCAATAGAGAGGATGCTAGATGAAATTGAACAAAGCTACAAACTGCAATCACAGATAATCTTCAGGAGATATTCAAGGAACTAGACTGTCCAATGATCAAATACCAAAGTGTGCTCTGGATAATGGCAATATTTCTAACTGCAGATGAAGCATAAGTGCTCCCATAAACAAGTCAACTAGGGTAAAAATAGCTAGCAAAAAACAACATAAGATCAAAATATTGCTTATCATTCCTAATATATAGAACTGGCTGCTGGCCAATTTAAAGGTCACTACATACCCAGTTAAAAGTAGGAAAGCAATGGCACAGTATGAAAAGGTGCTCATACAGATTGCTAATAAAGAGACACCAATAGTGAAGCTCTCTCCCAATAGAGATCATGAATAGACTAGGCATTTGATCTATAGAAATATACATATTTTCAGAAAGGATAATAAAGTATATGTGGTGTGCTACAGCCAATTTACAGCTGAAACAATTTGAGAAGAAGCAATAGTTGAGAACAGAAATGATCATACAAAAGAAGAAATCAAATCTGCAGGAAATTTTCCTGAGGATTAGGGAAGCAAACATCAAAGCAAAATCCCAAGCAATAATGAAGAAATTTACAAATGACTATACACTGTGCTCCTTTATATAAATATTAAAGTTGGAAAGGAAGATTAAGGGAGACAATTGATTTCACAAGAAGCAGAAAATTCAGCACTGAAAAGAGAACTGCAGGAGACTTGTACAATTTACCAGTTTGCAATTGTTTCAAAATATATTAACTCTTATTATTGTTAAATGCCAGAAACAAAAAAAATCTAGGACATTGTGTCTATCAGTCCCCTACCATTCTAAAAAAATCAATTCTCTTACCCTATGCCTATTACCATTGACAACATGTCACCCAAAAGGAATCAATTTCAAAAAGCTGATTTTGACAATACTTTTATAATCCAACTAAATGATAAATTAAATACCATTAACAATAAACTACAAAATTTAGAAAATGTTAATCAAAACAAAAAAACATTTGTTTCAAAATTTCCACCATTAGCAATTGATGACAATAATAAAATCAGAATGCCACCATGGAAATTTTCAGGTAAAGCCTACTGTATTTTTCTCTTATGAGCAAAACCTATTAGTACATAGAGTTTACCAGGAACATGCTCTCACATAGTTTCTAAGCTTCCTAATTGGGAAAGCCTATAATTTGCTACATCTCTTTAGACATTGCCATTAAATCAGATTATAGTTAGCTCATTCAAACTTTCCACAAACATTTTCATGAATCCACAATGTGCAATCAATACAAAATAATTCTAAACAACACCATTTACAAAAAATGAGGACAACTTAGAAGAATACAACCTTCAAGTTGAATGCCCTTACCAACATAGTAGAATGTCAACCAAGCATTCTTCCCAAGATTTATTTACTTACATAATATACAGTATGTCACTGTGGATTCACTGCTGATTTGACAAAAAAGTGGTCCAGATCACAAATTACCAACTTTCATCAAAAAATCAATCAAAGCTAAGCTTCAAATCAACAATTACCCTAAAATAGTGAATCAATTGAAATTTGACAAAATTCATCCTCATCTACCATTAGGACATCAAAACCTCCTACTAAAAACCAGCAACAACAACAAAGCACTGCTGCTATTTCAGTGAGAGATCTGCCTCTACTCAATGCAATCTGAAATGTTACACACAACAACTACTGTCATGCTTGAACAGTTAGAAGTAGGAGCATCAAATCCTTACTTTGTTGCCAACATTAAAATTCCCAATCTTACATGGAATTAGAGAACAATTATGCAAAAGCAAATCCAATGAACTTGCCATTGTTCCTAATTCTACCAAGCTCAAGAATCAGCTTTTATGTGCTATGTTGTTAATGATGTCTCTACTGGAAAATGATTCCAGATCAACAACTTTGTGTAGAAAATATTACTCCAGAATTATCAACAAACAAATACTTACCTCAAGACATCTATTTCTATAGATACATTTAAAAAACTATATGTGGGGTGCTACATGTGACACAGCATCATCAAACTGGACACTGTGGAAATTGTGGACTAAAATAACCTAGTTTAGGGGGTGTGGTATAACTGCATCAATTATCTATTATAATTTCAACATTAATGAATTTAGCTTTTTTGTAAACTGTGCAATTTTAGCTTAATTATTTCTAATAAATTATTATGCAGTACTTTTGTTAGCTTAAATGGTTATTGTCTAGAACCTGTTTTATTTATTCATGTTTTCAAAAGTGTACTATTGTTTGATTCCTTCACCAGTTTTATTGCCATAAATATGTGTGATTTTTTCATTGTTGGATTAAATGATTCTCTCCAAATTCATTTTACTTATTTTCTTTTGACTGTAACTTTTTATTAAATGTGTTTCTAATTTTTTTAACTGTATTGTTAAAGAACACCCATTTGGTGGACAAGCTGGTTAATGGCCATCCTTTAACTAGGGTAGGTATATGATTATAGAACTTGTACTGTTAAAAGGTGATCTAAATCAAGTTGGCCAGTTTGGGCCACTCTTCCCTAACATGATTTCCTGTTCACCTTTAACTTTATTTAGGATATAGTATATATGCAGAAGGAGTTAGTCAGTTTTGTAACAATGATCAATCCACACATCACCTTGAAATGCTCAATAAGATAGAATAGTAGGAACTAATTCTGATTTTTCACCAATGCCACAATAAGAATGAAATTGTAAATATCATCAAAATAATACCAAAAACAGTGAAGGACATCCATGATAAAGATACAAGCAATGATGGAATTCAAACAACAAGAAAATTTAGCAAAATGGTATTACTCTGAATGAGTCATTATCTAAATTTATGATGAAATATATTTATATTGAGGCATTCACAGAAAATGAACTACACAAACTGGTTAGTCCAGAAAATTAAGTAGCAATTGATTTTGAATGCATCACAACAAAGTTATAGTTGAAACAAGAAGACATCAAAAGGTTAAACAAATCAGGTTTGACAGTGAAATTCTGGGAAGGAGTGATATCAAAGAAAAGCAATTACCTTGTAATAATAAGAATTGTAAAAGCATCAGCAATGACAGGAACAGATAGAGTGAGTTAACAGATAATGAAATCATGACTTCTGGTATGCAAACCTCTGCCAACAACAATTATACCAATGATCATGCCCCATTAGAAGATCAGGGACAAACTGTTGATAACATTACTGATGCTTGAAAAGAGTTCATATGTGGAAAATCTGAGGAGAGATGAACAGATAGTTCAAAACCCCACATATATTAAATTGAAACAGCTAGTTATTGAATTGCATAACACAGAAAAAATATATATCAAAGCTTAAATAAGCCCCTACCATCTCTTTAAAGTTGAAGAGACTAAACAAGCAGTAAATGAAATGACAACAAAGATGATAATACTGCACAGAGGCATTAATGACTTAGTATGGTTGGATCTGTGGGAACAACAATACAAGTATTACAACATATCAAAGAGAATAGAAATAATAATGACAATGAGAGCAAATATCAACAATCCAGATGAAGTGAAAGAAGACAATGTACACAACAACATGAGCAGTTTCTTTAAAGAAGTGGCAAATCCAACCTAGTTGGCAAAAGTTTTCAAATTCCTTTATCCAGATAGCAAGTTGGACAGGTTGCTAGCCCATTCTGCAAAAATAGACATGCAAATGATGATGATGCCACTAAAGGACATTTGGTTGTATAAGAAGGGCGTGCAGAGATTTCACTCAAAAATGTTTCACTCAATTGTATTTTCATCCAAAAGATATTTCACTCAAAGACATGTTTCACTCAATTCACTTCTCACTCAATAGGAAGTTTCACTCAAAATGACGTTTCACTCAATGACTGGTTCACTCAATTTTAGGGGTGTTTTCAAAAGTCGTCATTTGCATATCATGGCCAAAGTTTCTGCCAACCAAACGAGGTAGCAAAAAGCTACTCTATAATAACAACTTTTTCCATTTCCACTTTTTAAAAAATGGAAAAAGATATTGGAAATGTTCCTTTGAGGGCTGCAAAGCCCGTTTAATTTAAGATTTAAATTATGTTATAAGGTAAATGCATTAAAACGCGTTTTTAACAATTTGTTATTCAAATTATTTAATGTGCTTTAATATATTCTAATATGGTATTAAATTTTATTTCAGAATACTACTCCAAATGAAAATAGCATTAAGAGAATATTTGATTAATTCTTAATAATGGTTTAAAGTTACATATGCCAAATGAATTAATTTAGTTCTGAAAGTGGAATACATATTCATGCTGCACCTCATGCAGAAATTATAAGAGCAACAATTGCTCGGCAACATATGAGCGACAGTATAAAACGTAATCCTTCCCAGATTCCCGGTATGATTCTCTTTATCAATTTATCTAGAAAATATAAAAATGAATAAATATTTATATTACAGTGTTATCGTATTAAGTACTGCTTCTTTGCAATTTATATTATTTTAGGACAAGTATACCGCGACGTAGCTGCATGTTTACAACCAGATGTTGCAGTGCATTTAACGCCAATGTCAACGGCGTCGAGGGCATTAAGCTCT
>CABFPE010000001.1:3417120-3431709 GCA_900660155.1 Hofstenia miamia
TCCAAAAGATATTTCACTCAAAGACATGTTTCACTCAATTCACTTCTCACTCAATAGGAAGTTTCACTCAATTTACATTTCACTCAAAATGACGTTTCACTCAATGACCGGTTCACTCAATTTTAGCGGTGTTTTCAAAACTCGTCATTTGCATAACTACTTTTTTCATTTGCACTTTGCAAAAAATGGAAAAAGATATTGGAAGTGCTCCTTTGAGGGCTGCAAAGCCCGTTTAATTTGAGATTTAAATTATGTTATAAGGTAAATGCATTAAAACGCGTTTTTTACAATTATGTCAGTCACATTATGTAATGTGCTTTAATATATTCTAATATGGTATTAAATTTTAATTCAGAATACTACTCCAAATGAAAATAGCATTAAGAGAATATTTGATTAATTTTTAATAACGGTTTAAAGTTATCTATGCCAAATGAATTAATTTAGTTCTGAAAGTGGAATACATATTCATGCTGCACCTCATGCAGACAACATATGAGCGACAGCATAAAACGTAATCCTTCCCAGATTCCCAGTATGATTCTCTTTATCAATTTATCTAGAAAATATAAAAATGAATATTTATATTACAGTGTTATCGTATTAAGTACTGCTTCTTTGCAATTTATATTATTTTAGGACAAGTATACCGCGACGTAGCTGCACGTTTACAACCAGATGTTGCAGTGCATTTACCGCCAATGTCAACGGCGTCGAGGGCATTAAGCTCTTTGAAGCGAAAGTCTTATCCCGCACTTCCTCTGAATGCTACTAGTTGGATTATACCGCCAGAGTATAGAGTGAATAAGCAGGCACTTTTTCATATACATAAATTTAAAATATTCTTTCTGAAATCTTCAACTAATTTTTAATCTCATAATTTAGAACGAAAATATGTTAGTATATGATGGTTTCATCAATAACCACCGACTTGTCATATTCGCTTCTGACCACATGATCAAATTGCTTGCACAATCTGAACTGATTGCTGGTGATGGTCCCATCAATATTTAACCAATATTACAATAATTGATAGTGCGCCATTATGTCAAACATGTTTGGTTGAGGAAATTACAATAAACTGGGTGTTGGCTCCTTGTGGTCATTCGTCTATATGCAACAGCTGCAAGGAATGCTTATTCGATGAACCTGCCATTATGTCTGCCTGCCCTTTTTGTCGAAGTGTTGTTGTTTATGTTGTCAGATTATATGAATGACTTATTTACTTTTTATTTCAGATTTTAATGTATTTCAGTAAGTTACTGTCGTGAAATGGCATTGTCCTGTGCTTGTTCTCTGTGTTTGTGTCTTTTTATTTTTATTGATAAAACATCTCATTTTTAAATTATATTGACTGAACAGTAGTGTATCAAAAAGATTATAACAGTCAAACGATTATTAACTACACTGTTCGTTGCAATAATAAAGTTTTATGTGATGTGGACTTTACTATGCATTTGTACTATTGGGAGATTGCATTTTTGGTATTTGTAATTTATAAATGTGCTTTGTTGCAACAGCTCATGCTAAATGTGTTATTTGAAATGTTTTCAAGAGATCATTCCTAACAAGCCTTTGTAGAAAATATTTTGTTGGTCTCAAAACTTCATATTTCATACATACATTCTAAAAAATTGATTATTTTATATTTTATGTTTAAAATGAACACTGGTGAAATTGGAATCACACTCAATGTTTATTGAGATGTTACTGGTTCGAATCCAGTGTGTTCATTGAGAAACAATAAATTTATTATTAATAATGCTTGCAGATATAGAATTGAAGACTAATATTCGCCAAGTATACGCCAATGAACAACCGTAATGAGGTTTTTCAAAAACACATACCAGATGAAATATACAATATGCCCTTTGTAAATCATAGCACTAGACTAGAAAGCGTGTAAAAAGAATCGTTACAATATTTAATGAATATTTGCCTTTCTAAATCATGAGTTCCTAGCGTTTACTATAGTTTTATTAATACTTCAACATCTTCACAGAAAGACAAAATGAACTACAATATATGATCATAGTGAACTCAGCACTATGTGAAATAAAATTCTTGAGGTGCAAGGAAACTGAAATGATTGAAATTCAGATAATTCTCAAATTGACAAAAAGCACAAAGTATCAGTTGATAAGATGGCACAATAAAGAATCCAGAGACCTGATAGAAGATGCACACACCTTAGTTCATAGTGAAAGAGTGGAACTGCGTGAGTACAAGCAAAGTTAGAGGAGGCATGTAACAGAATGCAAGCTTAAAGGCATTCTTGTTAGCCTCAACAAAAGGTTGAAAAGTGCAAGCTGAAATGCACTTATTCTGACCACAAAAAGAGAGTGCAATAGTAAATTATATATAAATTATTCAGAGTAGGGATTTTGTAAATAAATTATTCTTAATCAAGATTATAAAAACAGATCAGAAAAATGTACAGCAAAAAAATAATTCAGCTACAGGTCATTTGCTTGGCTTTTTGACAAAACAAGCCTAGACAGACATTTAAGAATTTCCAATCAATCACCTAAACAAAAAAATTAACAAATGACCTGTAAGTGATTCTATTTTCCATTGTATACCAGTCAAGTGTTTAACAGGAAAACCAAAGCTGTAATATGTTTAGAATCAATAATCTTTAGTAGAGTTTAGTCATTACTTCTAATTGTTAAATTTATCTGGAATTATACATGTAAACAGTTAGCTAAATTTCTGTGTGGCAATGGTGGTAGTGAATTAACTTTATGTACATTGATGGTGTTGATGGTGCCCTTCAAAGATCCATCAGTGAATATCCTAATAAATTTAATTGACATTCACTAATGAATTGCTATATATCCTTGAACTATTAATTTAATTAGAATGATTGATAATTTGTATAACTGCAGCTGGATATGAAACTAATTACAAACTATATGCTATTTAATTAATTGATTAATTATAAAAATGGTTTCCTTTTGAAGAAGAAGTATAGTTCATTGCAATTTAATTAGAGTTAAATTACTAATGAAACTTATATTTAATTCTACAATTCATTTACACTGTGATCATAGTACCATGATAGTTCACTAAGATTTATAATGCAATAACTTTGGTAATCAGATAAAACAAGTTAACTGCAAACATCATGGTAATTATGTGATTCATCTGTTTTAAGGAAAATTGCACCACTTTGGTGAGAGCCATTTGATTCAGCAGTACATATCAGACCTAAACACAAATATGTCAGTGATTATCTTTAACATATTAGAGATATGTCAGTGTTACTGATGATTTATAGAGATGGAAAAGTTATTCAATTATTAAGGGGATAAATAGGACTTCATTGAGGATGTGACATTCCACATTATTTACTCATAATAATTTTATTATTATAAATAACTAATTAATATATTATTTATAAAAATGTTTTGTTTGAAATCAAAATAATATAGTCAGTATATTATAAATATTTTAGTGGCTACAATCTCCTTGGTCCATGTGCTCCACAGTTCCTTTATTGTCAATGAATGCATTTTTGTATTCCATTTTTACAGAAAAACTTAAGTTTAAACATTAAATTCTATAAATTGTTCAGTAGTGAAAAGAATAATGACTAAATAGAATTTCACTCTATCTGATGGACCCAAACTTTAAATTTCCATTTCAAGTTTTCTTTTCACCAATTAATTAATTTTCCATGAAAACTTTAAAGGAAAGTTTAAATTTTGCTTAGATGAGCAAAACCTCAATTTCAATGTTGGAAATAAAATTATATTGGAATTGAATAACTTTTTAAGCAATTAGAAAATATTGTCACATTCTTTTCAGTTCAAACAATGTGTATTTGCTTTGCATTCCAATAGGCATAAAAAGGAATAATTTGATAACCAAATAACAAATATACTTAGAGTTTCATATATCAGACCATAGTTGTATGGGGCCCAAATCATACTGATTGTGCCTTTTCAGCTGTGTAAATATTGCAAAGCAAACTGCAAAATTTAAAAATAACTGCTTGCCTATATATGCAAGAAGTTGCTTTTTGTAGTTCATTTAGCAATATTTAAATATATTATAAAAATGTATCAAACCATTATGCATTGCAAAAATAATTTATCTGTCTGAATGTATATAGTTAGGTTAGTTCAATTGGGAGCATTTCAGCATGTAGATATACAATGAAACTCCCAATCATTTCATTAGTAATAAGCAGAACATGAATTTTTCTAATTTTCAAAATTGGTGTCTACTGCATTTTAGAACTTCAAATTAAAGACTATTTGACTATTGTAATTATATATTTGAGTGAATAAATGCATTTCTTTGACTGTATTTTGATTAGTTTTCTGTGTACTTTATATTATTAAAATATGGAATTGCAAACAAGTACTTCATTTTTGCAAACAAAGTATTTGAAATATTATTTTGCTGTAGCCATATCAAATTAAACAGTTAAACATTTTGATTTTTTCAATATCTTAATAATATGAATTTCTGTATTATTGCATTTGCTTATAGTAAACCAATTAAATGCATTATTGATATTTTTCCAGATTCCTCTTGTGTAATATAATCAACTATCAAATGCTTAAGGACTGTAGTCAATGAAAGAACTAATTCCCACTCATTGTTGACAGGCAAATTTTAAATTTACAGAAAATAAGTTTTAAAAAATTTACATTCAGCATTTGTAAAATAAGCAAATCTCAATATGACAATTAGAAGGTAGTGAATAGGCTGCTCACATTAACAAACCATAATATTTGACTAGGTAATCTATCAAAAATACCATACAAATTAGCAAGCAAATAATGAATTAATGCTAGCAAATGAGCTACCTAATACAATAAAGTAAGAGCTCTGAAAGTAAGCATAATAATTCATATCTAAAAATATACTAAGTGCAAATGAGGAATGTCAATTTTTATAGTTACAGCATTTATGTACATTTATTTGGAAGCAACTACTTATTTCCAAATTCTAAGCTACATTGAAACCTAATCAAACACAGTCTATAGAAATATATTTATTCATTCAAATACATAATTACAATTTCATTGAAATAATCAGACTTGGGGGAATGAAATTGGGAATGTGGGTTGGTACTTATGAAGTATACTCACATTGAATAACAAATATCCTAAAATTGATGTTAATTGAAAAGGGTTTATTAGGGGTAGCACTTAGATAGGACACCAATTATTTGAAAGTTTTTTAGAACTGTTTTCAACTCAATTAACATAGAAACATATTTTAGTTCATTTAATGAATCTATTTAGTGTCGAATTTTTGACAACATTATTCTGCATGACCCTCTAAAGCACACTGTCATAATCCTGTGTCTGAATGCCATTGCATTAAAATGATATCTTACCAATTTAATTGATTGGCATTTTTTCATTCTATGAAATTTCACTTCTCCCAAACCTGGCATCACCAAAATGAAAAACCATTAGAGACATGATTTCAATTTTCTGAGAGTAATTTGAAAAATTTGAGATTGTATAGAATGAAGAAAGTACCAACAAATTTAATTAACCCCTTTGTTGCTCAGCAACCACAGTATCAATTTGAGATATTTGGTATTCATTTGGAGAAATTCACTATTACTTTCAAGTACCAACCAGGAATTTTTCACAGGGTATCATCAAATTTTGGTCAGACATCATTTTTAGGAAATGCTTTTTGAAGTTATCTTCCTACATATGAAAAGATGGTGAACCAATGAAATTTAGGAATGGGTTCATAATTAAAACGTATTTTATTTGAAGGAATATACATTTTAAAATGTAGTACATGCTCTATGTAACTTTTTTGACCCAATATTTTAAAATTTTGAAAAAATAGAAATTTTGAACCTTACGAGATGACCCTTCGACATCATTTTGAAACACTACTTTGATGATGTCATTTTGGTATTGACTTAATTTAAAAATGTTCGTTTGATGTCAACATGTTATAATCAGACTCAGACGAAAATGGCCTACAGAATGTCTTTATATCTTAATAATTTATCTTTGGAATAAACAATCACATTACGTTAAGTTTTATTGGGTGTAATGCTGATTGTTGAAGTACTTATATTAATGGTGTCTACCTATATAGCGGTAGTAAACATTTTACGTCCAAGTCAAAATATATGCAGAGCCATAGCAGAAACAACAACAAAACTTTTAATTAATAACATGTACATCCGTTATATTATTTCAAATACGCAGAAATCTGTTGGGGAAAATATTTAAATGCTGTTTTTCTTCACACCTGGGAGACGCTTTCGCAGTCTAGTCGAGGAATACTCACTTCTCTCTGAAATACTTTCAAGAAGAGGGAGTCGTGATCCCAATGCAATTATTTTTCGTAGTTTCTTGTCGGAATTGGCTATTTCATCTTCTACGGGCACAAAGCAGGGGCGTAGTGCTAAAATTTTAACAGGGGAGGTTCTTACCAGGGTAAGCATTTCAACATGGGGCTCAGATATTTCCCACATCTTTCTTATCAGTGTTTTTCCTGCAATTGCAATTTTATGTTTTTGATTTTTTAAATCAATTCTAAAAAAGTATAGTGTAATATTTATGAATTACAGTAATATACGTCAGTAACAGATTAGCCTTGGTCAAAAACTCTGGGCAAGCATGAAGAGGTTCAGTAAAATTAGGCTACTAGATACATTTAATTTTGTTAAAATTCCCTTTATTTTGGTCTCATTTTATGATCCTTTGCAAAATTTATTTAATGTTTCGATTATGTTAGAAATATATTATGAAATTAGCTCAGTGAAATGGCACAACTTAAGCAGAGTTTAGGATGAGCATGTAATACCAGTGCAAAATTTAAAAATGTAAGCTTTATTTTCCAACACATTGCTCATATACTACGTGTATATAGCATTTTTTCAATTGGATTGATTTCTGCGGACTATTGCTCTAATAATCATTGCTTCATATTCATTGGAAGATCTAGGAGTTTGCATCCTTATGGCACATTTTTCCAAAGTCATAAATTAAATGAATTTTATATGCGTTAATTATATGTTCAAAATTAGTATTAAAATATTGATTCTATTTATAGCTAGCTCAACTTATATCAGTAATTTTTTACCCTGATAAGTAAACGATATGAATAAGCATATAATCACAACTGCATCTGAACCTCAAAGATTTCTTTGCAGATGAGAGGATTGTGCATATCAAAACTTAGTCAATAAAGCCACATCAATAACCAGTCAAAACGAAAAGGATCATGGGAAATTGTCCGTACATCATTTTGGATTAGGTATTCCATTGCAAAATACACCTCATATGCAGTGAGCTGCGGCACAAATTTTTACAGATCACTTCTTTTTGAAGAGTGAATAATAATCCCATGTAACAGGATCAAGTTAATGCAATTAGGTATTTAATGATATTTTTTAAATTTAAAATGATCTTTAAAATATAACTTTAATGTATTATGCTTTGAAAGAAACAAGTGGGCGCAAGTACAGATTAAACTGAAATTGATTTATGTGACATAAATTTTAGCTTCATTTTTTTTCTTAAGCATTGCTTAATAAGGTTTGCATACTAAAACGGAACCGTATCCAAAGGGCTTAACGTCAGACACGGGTTTTAAAATACGTTTTTCCGAAAATGAGTAAATTACACTTATTTATAGCTCGTATGATGCTCATGAGTGACAATAACTGAAATAGAACATTGAATAAAATCGGCCATTTTGTTTTTAAGATGTTCACCATAACATCAAAAAGAGATAAAATAATAGATATCCAAAATCTTAAAACCGACAAGAAGAGTGCCTTCTCCACATCTACATAGGCTGAAATGTTTGAAGTAGAGGCTGCTCGGATTTGCTTTAGATTCTATTAACCTTCACATTATTTTTCAGCATTTTCAAAGAAAATGGGGGAAAATATTTCATCTTTTCAAGCATGTTAACTAGTAATTGTGTCCATATTTCACGATTTCTCCAATAGACTGAGAGAAAATTGTTTCAAAATGTGGAAAAACGGGTTTTAATTTGAAATCTACATCAATTTGTGTAGAGCTAAAGGTGACAATATTAGATACAGGTATGCCCAAAATGCATTTAGTAATTGAATTTCTGTAGCTTTTGAACCTTACATGAAAAGAGACTGGCCCCGCAACTACACCACTGGCACAAAGTCATCGATTAAACCAAATCTGACCGCAATGTCGTATATAGTGCTGAGCTTGCTTTTTTAACTGCCTTGACAATATGCTTATCAAATTTCAATTTATGGTCAAATGTGATGCCTAGAGCAGTGAGTTCCTTCACTTTTTCAATTTGGTAAATAATTAGTAATTCGTTAGCAGAATGCCCGATAATCATCTCCTTTGATTTAGTGGTGTTGAGATGTACATTTCTGTCTTTGCATTGCTGCTTCAGATTCTCAATAATTTGCTGGGCAGTCTCTGGATTCTCGGTGGAGTATCATTGATGTTCTTGCGTTGTAGTGATGCTAGCGGTTTATGGTCGGATTGCAGAGTAATAGGTAATCCTTAGATGTATTGGTGAAATTTCCTGCAACCATAAAAGATGTCAAGGAGTTCTTTCTGTTAATGGGGCATTAACGTGGGAGAGATTAGGGATGAAGAGTGACAAAAAATTTATCATTCCCAGTATTCTTCGTACGCTTTTTGTCCTTTGGCTCCTCTAGCTGTTGTAAAGCTCGTACTTTTTCAGGATCTGGTCTAAAACCATCTGCGTAAATTATGAATCCCATATACTTTACTGCTTTTAAATCATGCTGCAATTTTTCAAGATTAAATTTTATATTCTTTAGTCTTGCTGTGTTCAAGATTTTCTTCACAACATAATCAAGATCAACTTATTTAGGTGTTGCAATGCAGATATCATCGTGAATTATTATGGTATGTGGACAATCACGAAACACCTCATCCACCATCATTTGTGCTCGATCCAATGCTGAGGCTAACCCATTCGGCAAACGATTCCATTTATATTTTCCAAATGGCCTGTTAAATGTACACAAGTACGACATTTGAGGCGTTAGTTCCATATGCAAATACAATTTTTTAAATCCAGTATTTTAAATCTTTTCAAAAACTGACGTAACTGAGGAATATTTGGTGGATAGTGGTACTGACGTTTAATAAATGAATTTAACTCTTTGGCATCCAAAGTCAATCGAAAGTCTTCTTTTCTGCAATCACAAGCGAACTAATCCAATCTGTGATGGTATTACCAGCAAAACGACACTTAGCTTTTCCAACTCATCCAATTTATCTTTTAGTTTTGGTTCTAAGTTGTACTTTTCTTATTTACCCAAGCCTATGAATACATCACTGTATTCACTTAAAATCCATTTAACAGTTCCAGAATATTTTTGGTTTGGGGTTAAAACCGACTGGACCCCTTTGGAAACCCTTTCTATTGCTCTTATTAATTGAGTGGATAATGTTGGATGTGTTTTTTTTAAATCTGTTTTGAGCAATCCGTCTTTTACGGATAACTGCAGCCCCAGAATAGAATCAACATCTTCTGTAGTGATGATAAATTCCGAGTTCATCTCTTTACTTCTTCTTCCAATTTTCATTGGCAATCTAATTTCATTAATTAGCGATATATCATGACCACTATATCTTTAAGTCGATGAATTTGTTGTCATTACGTTGTAAATTTTATCGAGTATATGTCTTCTGATGGTTTTTATTGGCATGACATTGCACTGAGCAAAAGAATCTACTTTTAACTTAATAGGATTTACATTTATAAGTGCAACCGTATATATCGATTTCAGGGTTACATTCATATTCGCTTTCAATTTCAGAGGTTGTCTCATAATCTTTATTCTCTACTTCCTAGATTCTTAGTTTTCTTATAGTTTGAAGATGGGCCCCTGACATTTCAAACATGTTTTCTCAAATGCACGGCATCTTCTAACGGGATGGTTGCGTCCACATTGTCTACAGTTACTAATTTCATTTCTTTGCCTTATTGCCCTACGTTGCCTTGATTTTACAGCTGCGATATTCTGTGAATCTGCGCTCATTTCAATTAATTCGTCTTCATCTTCATTACTTTGCTTTAGTGCTTTCAATTGTTCTGTTGTGTCTTGTGCTAGACGAATATGCTCGATAGTTCTTTCCAAGTCCAATTTTTTTTCGCGTAATAACCTTTTTGGAGTCTACGATTTGCTATACTTAAAATAATCTTGTCACGAATAAGGCTATTACACAATTGAGTAAAATTTCAATTCTTTGTTAAAGTTTTAACTGCAGAGAAGAACTTATAGCGCTCGAATGTTTCATTTACCGGATGCAATATTCTCTGAACTTGGATATAATGTCATTATATCGGTCTTTAGATTCACCTGTGGATAGTGTGGTCAACTGAATTAAAATACAAACAATATCAGTTTCAGTTTTAAATTGGATTTTGAGTAATTTCCTTTTCAGTTTCAGTTAAAAAATTCCACCTATTTCAGTTTCAGTTATATTTCAGTTTTACACCTAAACGTGTTTGTTATATTTAATTATTAATGGCAATGACAAATTAGTTTTATTTCATTAGCATATGTAACAATGTTAATGTTACATGCAGCGTTAAATTTTTAAGGATAGTAATTAATATAGTATAACGTAAACTGAATATTACATTTATTTAAAATTTAATAAATATATAATAAATAAATAATGATTGCTACAAACAGAGAAATGAAATCAACTCTGTAGAAAGTTAATACATTTTTTTCAGTTTCAGTTTTAATTCAGCTTACATTTCTTATTGAATTTAGTTTCAGTTTTTATCAATTCATTTCAGTACACTTAATTTCGGTTTCTGTTGAACACACTACCTGTGGACCATGTAAAGTTATCGAATACCTGAATTGCTTGATCCCCAATTATTCTAAGAAGAATACCAATAAGTACGCGATCTGAGACTTTAGATTGTTCCAATCTGTTAGCATCTAGGAATAAACTAAATCCTCTCTCAAATCGACGTCATTCTTCTGATATATTTGTACTGTCAAGAACTAGACATCGTGGTTTGAGCGATTCAAACATGAATGTTATAATGACTCTGTCACCATGTTAAGATAAAAGAGTTATAAAAATAGATTTACTAAGATAACCTAACTAAATTGATACGCACATTTTTATAGTAATAAGACTATTGTCACTTGTCTGCTAAGGTAAACACCGGATTCTCACATCAACCTCTTATTTACCTTAGTACATGTTACAGGATAGTAGGCTCCTAAAATCAGTGCCGCAAACTTGCACCGAATGTTGTTATAGTATGACACCAAAAGCAAAAACATGCTTGTAGCTAATCTCAAATAAGTGTTTCCATTTTTCATTTTATGGTGGCTTACCGATATTACGAGTGTTCGAGGTTTTCCATTTCGCAAGGCTTAGAGGAATCATTTCCTCTATTCTACACTACATTTCAACATTGGGAACAGGGTTAATCTACTAAATTCTTTCTAGTGCCAATAAATGTTGATCAAGTCAAACAAATAACTTTGTACAAGCAGTGCTTGTACTGCTGCTAATTACATCTTGACTAGCAACCCTCCCCCCACCGAGCTTCAAGAAATCTTTGATGGCTTTCCTCTTTGCTGAGCCCTTCTCCAACTTCGCCTACTCTTCCATTTGCTCCTATTCATCTCCTGTGACTGTGCAAGCATAGATTGTAATTGCTGGAAAACTAATAGGAACAGTGATAGTTTTCTGTAATCTTGCTGTCAATATTATTGGTTTATCAAATAACAAATAGGTAGAATGCGGTAAATAGTCTAATTTTCTTTCAGACTGAAAAAGTTTAAGAAAAATTGGATTCTAGCCTTGCTCGACTGTCAAAAGAACCAGGAGAACTCATCGTCTTGAAAACTTGATTAATTGTTTATGTAGAACACGATAGTAGCAATTTGTTAATGATGCTGCAGGAATGCTGTATTCAAGAACTGCACGGCATCCGGAAGAAGTTCATGGCTGGAATAAATTGCATTTTTTAGCACAAGAGCAAATCTACGCCTTGCACAATTAAAAATGAGCTGAAGAATAAGACTTTTGATGTGTGCTTGTACACCACGATTTGCAGGTATCACATTTGCACCATCATAAGGATCATAAGGTTGACCAAATATATCCTCTGACGAAATTCCTAATTCGATAACGCCTATAATATGCTGTGAATGCATTTCTGTTCATTCATCAACTCAACAATAAAAAAACAGCAGTTTTATTATAAGTCACATTAGAGTTTTGCGGAATTGTCTAGCCCCGAGAACCAAAAAACTGAATGGGACTGCTACCAAAAATGAAGAAAAATACTCATAATTTTTGTTTATTTCTGTCAAAATCTGCTTGTCCTGCCTCTCCTCAATACGCTCGATCTAACAATGACTTTGTATCTCTAAATGCTGCTCTCTCTTCATTCCCCATTTTTAATGATTCTTTCTCTGCTGATGACTGGTACACCTTCCTTCACCAAGTTATTTCATCCTTTGTTCCTCGTCGTCGGAAAAAGCGTATTTCTCTTCCTTTCTATTTCTCATTCCTTTCTGTACACTCTTTGAATAAACTCGAAACTTTCAAACGCCGTTACAGTCCTTCCGATTCTTCAAAACTCTCTTCTCTCACCAAAGACGTCATCAACTTCATGGAACTCGACAAAATCGCTCTGTTGTGCAGCTTCTCATCTGGATCTCTTCAAGACTCTTATGCTTTCTTGCGTTCCCTGCATTCCAAACCTGACCTCCCCGGCTTGCAATGGAACCATCTTTCTGCTCATTGGGATCTGGAGAAAGCTGATCTCTTCAATGCCTATTTCTACTCGAATTTTTCTGATCCCGTCTCTCTCTGTCCTGGTCCTCCCCGCTGATTCGCCTATGTGACATCGTCTTCAACGCCCATGATATTTCCCTCATGCTTAAGTCCTGCAAATTGTCTGGTCCTTGATATCCTGATGGCGTGCCATCCTTTGTTATCCATGAAACTTCCTCAACTCTTTCCATCCATTTAAAGCATCTCTTCTACATTTGCTTCTCTAAACGTTTTCTGCCTTGCTGGAAAACATTTTGGATCTCTTCACTATTAAAATCCAATCAGCTTCCCTCCTCTCAATTCACTTCCTATCGTCCAATAGCTATTCTTTCTCGGCTGTCAATCATCTTTGAGCGTCTTGTCTTTCGTTGTGTTCCTTAAAATTCGTCACCTCTTCTCCGCTTCTCTACATGGTAACCTTCCGGGTCGTTCTACCATCACTAACTTGCTCACTTTGATTGAAAACTGCTCCTTGTTCCACTCTATTGAACGTTTCCAGAAGCTGCTAATTACATCTTGACTCTCAACCCTCCAACAGCGGTTGATTTCTTTTCCCCGCCACCGAGCTTCAAGAAATCTTTGATGTCTTTCTTCTTTGCTGAGCCCTTCTCCAACTTCGCCTACTCTTCCATTTGCTCCTATTTCATCTCCTGTGACTGTCCTCGCTGCTGTAAAATCTGATTTGTTTTTTATTTTTTTGTAGTGTATGCCTTCAGCTTCTAAATAAAGTTTATTATTATTAAATAGAAATTGCGCTGTGAAACCAATGGGACTATGGGATCAAAATATTTAATGGGACTGGGATCGAATACAGTGGGACTAAGTGGGATTGGGGCAAGCAGATACTCGCACAGCCCTAAGTCACATAGTGTCCCATTATTTTTATAAAATCGTATCTTAAAAATGTTCATTTTGAAATATTTCACATTTAGGATTTTTATCACATTTTAAAATAGCACTCAAGCGACAATATGAGACAATTAATTTTAAAGCTAAATTTGTTGTCGGTTATGGACATTTAGCAGTTTGAAGAATGCTGTTGCATACTTTTATTACTATTGCTTTGGGCAATAAATTACATGCAGGCATTACTTACGACCTTATGGATATTTGATAAATTAAAATTTGAAACTTTAATTAACAATGTTTTTAATAATTTGGTATTGTGATAATGCAAATATGTTTTTTTGATGGACATCAGACCCTAACCCAGGCCCAAGGCTCGGCAAGTCATATTGAGAATTTTAATTCTGACAATGGCCAAAAGTAATCAGATATCAGTTGCAGAGCACAAATAGTGGCATTGGTTATTCATTCTTCATATTTACTCAGCAAAGGTTTTAGATATAGTTTGCTTACATTAGTTGTGCTGAATTATTATAGTACTGGTCATTAAATCCTAAATTTCTCACTTCGATATTCTGATGTTCTTTAAAAAATTTTATCTCTAATAAAGCTAAATACCTGCGGATGCAATTACTCAAGTAAAAAAATGCTTTGGTATAAATTCTATCAAAATTTAAAGCAACGTTCCTAGGCACTATTCAATATATTTGTGATGTAGTGTTTCCAATATATAATTTTCCTTTAGTCTATGTCCTTTGTTGTTTTAGTCAAGTTTGAAAATTTTGTTTTAGCTACACCTTTGGTAATGGGAAATGTATTTCGATAGACGTTTCAATGATGTGAATATCTCCCAATCACCATTTGTGGATCGGAATGTTCCCAATTTTGAATTTGCTGAAGAAAGTGTCTATGATGTAATAGTTTTTAATATTATATATATATATATATA
>CABFPE010000001.1:3442681-3462777 GCA_900660155.1 Hofstenia miamia
GATAAGGTTAAGATACTGTGGGACTTCAACATACAGACGAGCAAAGTGATAGAAGCACGGAGGCCAGACATAGTAGTGGTAAACAAAGAGAAAAGATTAGGAGCAGTGATAGACATAGCAGTACCAAAAGACAGAAATGTAGAAAGTAAGGAGAAAGAGAAGATAGACAAGTACAGGGAGTTGGCAGACGAAATAGAAAGGCAGTTGAAATTAGAGAAAGTTGAAGTAGTCCTGGTAGTTGTAGGAGCACTAGGAGCAGTGAGTAAGAAGCATAAGCGATACTATGAGGAGTGGGGAGTACCAAAGTTGGGAGTAGCAGTAACACAGAAGGCAGCATTGTTAGGAACAGCTAGAGTCCTGAGGAAAGCTCTCAGACACCCTGTGAACTGGTGAGTTCCCCGAGCTGAGAGGGATACCAGCATGAAACTGTGAGAAGAAATGAAAATAATAACAATATTAATAATAATAATGAATGACTTTATTTAGCCGCTGACGGCAGACACTACAAAAATATAAAAACAAGTCAAGCTTTACGGCAGTTAGGGAAATCACAGGAGATGGAAGAGTAGACGAAGTTGGAGAAGGGCTCAGCAAAGAGGAAAGACATCCAAGATTTCTTGAAGCTCGGTGGCGGGGAAAAGAAATCAATCGCTCTTGGAGGGTTCAGAGTCAAGATGTAATTAGCAGCAATACAAGCATGATTGAAAAACAGATGAAGGGTGCGATGTTTCTTATGACTACGAATGGAATAAGTGACAGCATTATCAGATCGAGTGGAACTTAATGAAATCAAAAGGATCAAGGTCCAATTTGCGATTGAGCAAGTGATTGAGCAGGAGGAGATCTCAGCATTGAAGTAGAGTGACAGCGGGAGAGGGGAGAATTGAGAAGATTGCTTTGTATGACAAGGGAGAGATCCATTTGAAAGGACGCTTCTGGAAGCGTTCATATAGTGGAACAAGGAGCGAGAAGGCCACCAACAAGGAGAAACATAGAGAAGAATGAACCTGAACAAAGAGAGTTTTACAGCAGTCGTGGAATTAAAGGGGAAATTGCCGAAGCGGGGTCAAATAATGAGGAATTAGCTTTGCCAAGGCGCAAGGATACATGACCAGACCAATTTAAGTTTGCAGCAAGTTGAACCTCAAGTTGTATATGGTTAGGAGAATAGTTCACAGGGAGAGGCAGATCAGAAGGAGGAGGTACAGAAAAGAAAATATCACATGTCTTGGTTGGGCTAAAATCAAGATAATTAACAGAAGACCAAGTAGTCAAAAGCTCAAGATCAGAGATAATATTGGAGACAAAAGAGCAACCAAAGTTGAAAATAGCAGTGTCATCGACGTACAGTAGACAGGGTGAGTTAAGGACAGATTGAGGGAGGCCGGCGATAGCAACTAGGAAGAAGAGAACAGCAAACACGGAACCTTGAGGAGTACCACTAGAGACAAGAGCAGGAGAAGAAATAGATGATTTTATTTTGACACACTGACGACGATTGGACAGTAAGACTATAAGAGTTCGATGAAATCAGCATCTAAGCCAAATAAACGTAATTTGTCAATAAGAATGGAATGAGGGAGCCGATCAAAAGCTTTAAAAATGTCAAGAAGGATAATGCAAACAGGATCATTACGATCAGAGTGGAAATAGCAGTTTTCAATTAAAGTGAGCAAATTAGTGATTAATGGTAGAACGATCCCGCAGGTTACCATGCTGAGAAGAGGAGATGAGATGATGAATTTTTTAAAAGGATGGAAAGAATTGAGGAAGTTTCATGGATAAAAAAGGATGGGACGCCATCAGGATAACAAGGACCAGACAATTTGCAGGACTTAAGCATGAGGGAAATATCATGGGCGTTGAAGACGATATCAAATAGGCGAATCAGCAGGGAGGTGGCAGATGGTCCAGGGCAGAGAGAGACAGGATCAGACAAATTTGAGGTGAAATAGGCATTGAAGAGATCAGCTTTCTCCAGATCCCAGTGGGCAGAAAGAAGGTTCCATTTCAAGCTGTGGAGGTCAAGTTTGGAATGAAGGGAACGCAAGAAAATATAAGAGTCTTGAAGAGATCCAGATGAGAAGCTGGACAGCAGAGAGATTTTGTTGAGTTCCATGAAATTGATGACGTCTTCTTTGAGACAAGAAAGTTTCAAAAATCGGAAGGACCGGAACGGCGTTTGAAAGATTCGAGTTTATTTAAAGAGTGTACAATAAAGGATGAAAAATAGAAAAGAGAGAAATACGCTTTTTCCGACGACGAGGAACAAAGGATGAAATAACTTAGTGAAGGAAGGTGTACCAGTCATCAGCAGAGAAAGAGTCAGTAAAAAATGGGGAATGAAGAAGAGAGAGCAGCATTTAGAGATACAAATTCACTGTTAGATCGAGCATATTGAGGAACAGCTAGACAAGCAGATGGGGTAATTGAATTTACGAACAGGTTGAAGCGAACAAGTGAGTGATCAGACAGTTTAACTGGAATAGGGACCACAGACCTGTAAAAATGTGATCAGGTTGAGAGCACAAAACCAAGTCAACGAGAGAGGAGCAGGAAGTAGGAAAAAATACAAGTTGTTCAAGAGAGTAGTAAGCAAAAAGGTCCAGAACAGTGGATTCATAGACGTCATTAGAGTCAAGTGCATTCCAGCAAACATTAGGAAGGTTGAAGTCACCACAGATGAGGAAATGAAGAGGAGTGGGAAATACAAGTTGACGAGAGAGAGAGTGATAGATTGATCATGAAAGTACTCAAGCATGGATGAAAAATCAGTAAAGGGAAATACAAAAAGGACTGTTGGAAGAAGGATTGCAAACAACGAGTAGAGAAACAATGTGATCATTGAGAACAACAGCACAGCCGTAACAAAAATCAAAGGAAAAAGAATCAAAGGAGAGGGGGTGGATGTCAAGGTTAGGGCGATGGTAGGCAATGAGAACACCAACGTGACGACCATTAGAGCGATCCATACGCAAGAGAACTTTAAGTGTGGAATTAGGAAAAACAACTGTCAGCAACAGAAGGATCAAGCCAGGTTTCAGTAATGAAAATGAAGTCTTCAGGAGACTGCAAGAGGAAGTTGTAAAAACTGAGACGACAGTTTAATGAGACAAGACTGTGAGCATTGGCGAGCAAAAAAGAGAAACCAGAATTGCGATGAGAAGTAAGTTTCAAGCTAGGAGCAGCAAGTATTCAATCACGACGAGAAGCATTACGACGGCGTGGACGAAGGCCAAAAGATTTGTGCTCAACATCAGAGAGGCAATAGTATTGGATAAAGAAGCCATCCGACCACACTTCAGGATCCTTGAGAACATGATGAAACTCTTGATTACAGACAATATGAAAGGAGGGGAATGGAGAATCCGTACGTGTTGGAATGGGAATGGCGTCATTAAATTGGAGTGAGGAGGAACGGAGATGATTGATAACATCAGAAGCAGAAACAGAGTTAGCAAAACGGTCAATATAGAAGTGAGCTTTATGGGGAGAATGAGGAAGAGAACTATTTTGAACACCAGTCAGTTGACAGGGAGAACTAATACCAAGGATGTGACGAGGGCAATTATGGCGGTGACTAGGCGGTGGAACTATTCAAGGGCAGGCGGAGCACAGGAGAGGGAGCAACAGCAGGAGCAGAACGTGGGACAGGATTATTGGGACGATCAGGAATGGTACGTGAGGCGGAAGCACTGCAGGAGAATATTTGAGATTGCATAGATGAAACATCAGAGGTGAGTTAAGCAAGGAAGTCTGGCAATGATGACAAGACAACATTGGAAGGGCTGACGTTGGAAGTCTGGTGTGAACTAGACAGGGAGGTGACAGCTTAGCGAATCAGAGAGATAATGATGTCTTTTTTTAAAGCACCAACCGCACAAGCAAGTTGGGCATCAGAAAAATTCTGAAGGTCTGCAAGAGACACACTAGCATGACTAAAATCTAATCAAACTGTATAATAAACAGTATAGTATATTCATAGTGATGTTTCCATTTCAAGTTTTCATTAATTTGTATATCAGAATCTTTGATGGTATTGGCTTGTGGTATTAAAACTTCATCAATATAATAATCATCGAAATTGTTTTGTGATTTTCTGAAGCAAATCATAGGCGTTTTTGCATTAAATTTCATTTTATTTCTTTTACACCGGTTATTTAGGTGATCTATTTGACTTTGAAAATTATAACATTGGTTATCATAAAATAGAAGCTTCAAAATCCTGTTTTTATTTTCAATGCAAACTGTAATTACATTGATAAAAATTATTAATATTGAAGGACCCAAAATGCTCCCTTGTGGTATACCACTAGTTACGTTTTGTTTAGAAGATAAAATTCCATTTATCTTCACACATTTTAGTCTATCTTCTAAATATCAATTGAAAAATCTCAGAAATTTAGCATTAAATCCAAATGATGCCAACTTTTCTAGTAATTATCGTGTGGTACGGTATCAAATGTCGAAGTCTATCGCATAACAAGATATATTCTCATCGAAGTTATTGTAAATCAAGTAAAGATGTCCTAAGAAATTTGTAACCGTTGAAGAACCTTTTCTACTTAATTTAGGTTCTACATGAATGTATATGAAATTAAACAACAATCTTTCAAAAATTCATGATACTATGGGAAGAATACTAATTGGTCGATAATTATTAATTTGAGTTCTGTTTCCGCTTTTATATAATTGGCGTAATGTACGCTAATTTCCGTATTTGAGGAAATATGCCATTTTCAATGATATGATTAAATGTATGGTAAAGATGAGGTATAATAAATGATACAGTATTTTTAATGCAAATGGAAGACAAGGAACCTGCTGAATAAAATGAAGTCACTTTCATTTTATGATAATTTGACAAATATCATATTCAGTGAAATGAAATTCATCAAATACGATTAAATGTGTCTTTTTCTATGATTGTATATCAACTTTGGTTTTTTAGTGAAAATCATTGAAAAAAGAGCAATATTTGCAATATTGTTTTCGAAAACCATGGCATTAGGAAAACTTGGTTTTGACGAAAATGATCTTAAATATTTAAGGTATCATTTGAAGTTGTATTTTGAAAAGAGGTTAGAAACACAGTTTGATCTAGAGTAACAGATTCATTAAAGTTTTTTAAGCAATTACTAATTTCCACTAATGATACTGATAATTGATCTCTTTCTTTTCTTTTTTAATTGTTTCAAGTTAATTTAGTAAATGAATTGTATGAGAAGAATAATATTCCGTTACGGATAAACGTTTCTTAAGTTTTCTTGGTATACAATTATCAATTAAGTAATAGAAATTTTGATACCAATAACTTATCAAATTGTCAATTTCAATAATTCGTAGAGCTCAATGATAAAATTGGCGTATTCTGCTTTCCGTTTTACGCTGCGGCAAGCGTGGATACTTCGAATGAGTCAGTACATTCGGCATGATTTCATGTAGAAAATGACTAGGTTTTAGTTGATGAATAAAAAGGCGAACCCACGTTTAGTACGACGGTCTGAACCTCTTCTCTTTCAAATTTTCTCAAGTTGTGAGTTTAAGGATTTAGGTAATTCGCCTAAAGAAGATGAACAATAGTAAAAAATGGGATCAATTAGAGCATTGTATATTCAAGCAAGTTCTTCTTTAGTGCACATTACCTTTAGCACCAGTTCTCCTAGTTCTAAGTACTATTTCTGCGATTTGTTATGCCATTTCAGATTGTCTTGTATTATAATGCCTCAAAGCTTGATATAAGACAGATTCGAAATGATCCGGAAGGTTATTTTCAACATTATAACTAGAATTAATGAACATTTGATTTGATTTGTTTATGTTTAGAACAAGAGAATTAAAACAACTATATTCTAGTAGATTACCAAATCCATCATTAACAGCTTCATTTCTAAAACGAAAATCTATATACCTGGAATTTCTAAAATGATGTTCTTCGAATTATTTCCATAAAATTTAAAAAACATTAGTAATTATTGTATATTGAAACATAATGAATAATTATGCACAAGGTTCTTTTGCTGTGCAGGGACACATTAATTGCAGACCTGGTTCAATTTTATATAACTTGCAACAAATTTCAGTAAATTGAAAAATGGGAAAGTGGTAATTAATAATTATCATAAAACATGGTATTGGGATTCAGTGAAACTTTTGTAAGACTATTCGATTAGAAATATAGAATATGATAATGCAAATTCCTAATTATTTTAAACTTAATTTATTTTGTAAGTTATCTGTAATATAAATTTTCCCAAAAATTTTTACGACTATGCATGTGCACAAACCGAAAATTATCAAAAAACTACAGAAAGTTAATATCTTGCTATTAAATTTAAAGAATTGGCAATATTTGAGAAACAGTTGGTAGAGATTCCTTCAAAAGAATGTCTTCCTAAAATAAATCGCACATGCAAGAAACTTTAGATTTGTATTGTTTACATTACTTCTGTATTTTTTGATTTATTAAAAATTTTATTCAATTTTGTAACATTTAAATGGAAAGAGTTGATATTTATATATCAAGAGAGATATAACAATTATTTTTCAAAATTTGTGAATTTTTGTGAACGCAAGGTTGTTTTGATAATAGATGAAATATATACTGCTCAACAGTAAAATTGTGGGAGTTACTCCTGATGGGCATATAGCTAAAACTATTCTAGCTTTCATGGTAAAGTCATTGGCAAGCACTTACCAAGACGTGGTTACATTGTTTCCCATTGCTAACATAAGAGCTGCTATACTAATGCAGCATTTTCAAGAAGTTATGGACAATATTCACCTCATTTTTTATGTTTGTGCTATTTGTTACGATAATTTGCAAGCAAATCGAACTTTTTATGAAAATTTAAGAACTCAATTTCCTTCTGATTCAGATGTTTACATCAAGATGCCAATTACTGGGAATAGAAAGCTTTATTTACTTTTTGACAATACTCACAACATAAAAAATGCAGCTTACAACATGATGAAATATGAAACATTTCAAATACCTTCATATGAGTGCGAATATTTTAAAACAAATGATTCGATTGCTTCTTTCAAAGATGTGGTTAAGCTTTTCAACTTAGAATTTGATAAATCTTTAAAAGTTGCTTACAAATTATCTCTTAATTGTTTGTTTTCTAACAATTTACAAAAAACATCTGTCAAGCCAGCCTTGTCAATCCACCAGAAAGGGATTATATGACACTTGCAATTTAGATGGGTGTGGCAACTTCAAAGATTTTCTCGAATTGCTTTCTAAATATTGGCGTATCGTTAATGTCAAATCTGTAACGAAAGGTTTGCATTTAAGAGAAGAATATTCTGATGTCATCCGTCGTTCCAACCAATGGCAAACTCTATTTCTTGAAATTTTTTGTAATTTTCCTAATTTGTGGAAAGATAGTGACTTAAAGGGTTTTTCCAGTCAGACATTTGACGCCCTTATCCTTGCTTTATCAGCTCTTTGTGCCTTAATTCGCAATTTACTTGATGAAAGGAAGTTTCAGTTTGTATTGACATCTTTCTGTTCTTCTGACTTTTTGGAAAGAAGATTTGGTTAGTATAGGCAAATTAACGGTGCAGATTATTATGTTAGCGTTAAAAGAGTTCTAGATGCTGAAAAAATATTCGCGTGCTTTCCCTTGCAAAAAATAATCATTTGTGCGAACTCTTATCCTCTTCGTGCTCATCTGATTATTTGGAAAGTATATCTGAGTATGAATGGTTGTCAGATTTTTTCAACAACATTGATAATGTTATTGTTGGGGATGAGTACTTGGTGTCTCTTTATTATGTGAGTGGATGGCTTGGGCGGTCTATTTACCAGAATAATAAATGCTATTATTGTGGCGATCTACTTCTTTCTTCAGAAGAATTTCCAGACTCTAATACACCAAATATAGATCACACATAGCAGACGTCTTTAAGATTTTTTATCGTGGAGGTTTATGTAATCCTAGTGATTATACATTCACAGTAGCAAATCTTGCGTACAACTATTTTGAAGAGCTGTGTGCTTCTGAAGAAACAGTTAGTCGTTTTTTAAAGGAGTCCAATCATCAATTTGTTTTTTCAAATGCTACAAAACTTTCATTTCCGAAATCAATATCAGATGTCAAATGTGAGATTGGTCATGAAGTAATAGATCTTTTATTGAACAATTTGTTTAATTGTTTTGCAAAAATTTTTATAAATAACTATTTATCTTCAACTGTGAATACTTCGTGTATGCTTAGAAAATATCAAAAATTTTAACACTTTTCTTATTTATAATTTATTAAAATATATTTTATTGAAATGTTATATTTAAAAATTAAGAATATAATAACATAAATATAATTTATCTATTTAAAAGACTTAGCTTGGTTTAAATTATCATTAAAGAAGTAAATAGTTCTATTAAAATTATCTAAATGTTAAACAAAGCATCAGCCTCAACTGTGTATCAGTAAAAAGCGTAGAAGTCCATGGGTACATCAAGAAAGGTATAACTGTTTTGTACAAATTGTGAAGTATGGTAATTAGATATGTATCAGTGGGTGGCATAGTATATATATATATATATATATATATTTGCAGTTTGTAATTAATGCTGCATTTATATTCGTCATTTATAATAATTTCCTCATATATTCTCCGTTTGTAACCATATTAGTAGTTTGTAACTAAATTTTTTTTTATTTTAACAATGTCGCAATTTCTTAATCATATGGAGTTCATTAGTGCCTAATCCATTTACTAGTGCCAATGCCTTCCATTGTTGATAAATTTCTTGGCTACAGCAAACTCGAAAGTCTTTAACTTCAATAACCAGATAATATTAAGAGCATAGTAATCTAAGTATTATACCATATTCTATATATCTCTAAAGGAATTTAGTAGATGTAGTTTTAATTTGGAAGCTAATGAACTAGGTGCGAAGTCGATCCAAGTATCAATCGCTGAGATATTAACTATTATTCCCCAAAATATAGAGTCAAGAACAGTAGTGGATTGTTAAATGAAATTTCAAAATAAAAACAAAGTATTCCATATCCTATACATCTTTAATGGACTTTAGTAGATGTAGGTTTTAATTTGGGAGCTAATGAAGTAGATGTGAAGTCGATCCAAGCATTATTTGCTGAGATGTTACAAACGACGAATATCTGTGAAAACCAGCAAAAAAAAATTTCCATTTTAAATTTTTAGAGCCATTAATCCAGTGGGATATATTGTTTAGAGGGTACTGCGATATAAATAACTAGAAAATTTCAAAAATGTTGCATTCTCCTCAATTGTAAACCCCAGAAAAGCAATCCGTCGTTTGTAACACATTTTTTCAGAATTCGTCGTTTGTAATAAAGATTCCCCATTTGTATGTTACAAATAGCGAATATATATATATATATATATGTTAAGACGTATATATGTATATATGTAAGACCTAATTAATGATATTGAAGAAATTGTAACAAAGCTAAATAACGAATTTAAAAATTTCATTAAGAGAAAGTTTCATTCTAGTTTCATTATCTTTTTCAAGTAAATTTATTAAAGACAAACTATCGATTATTAAATGTAGACATAGCAGGAAACTTTACAAACTAAAGTAATTGAAAAAAGATGTCAATTATTTTGAAGTAAAAAATGCGTTTGGAATGCTCAAATGTATTTATATATATATTACAGCATCTTACTATATTTTGCGTTCAATAATTCAGACTAATTAAGCAAATATAGTACTAGAATTTTGCAGCTGCTTGCTTCAACATGTTTGGTAGTTTTATGCGTTGTTACGTAATTGTGAAGAAAGCTTAGAAGTTAGAATTTTAAACAGATAGACGCACGCCGGGCAATCTCACAGGGCGGACGGGACTAACCAGGCAGGGCCTGACCAAAAAATTTTAGAAATCACTTCCTTCAAACAAGCTAAATATAATTGAATATGACCAGCATGTTAATAAAATCTCCCGATTCACCACATATTGCTAAATCTAAATTTGTTATTAATGTGTAAAGCGCATTCAATAAAAACCTTTACAGACAGAGTCAGCTATACACACATATGTACCACGAGTGAGGGCAAGCCCACCATTTAAGAAATTACAGGTCAAATTTAATTAATCGCAAAAAGTAAACACAATAAAATTAATTTGTTATGAATGCATCAATAAACTTCAGGCACCGCAAAATGGGGTGACTTTGGCCGGTTTTTAAAACTTTTGTAAGTTATGATTTTATTAACATATACATAATTCAAACGATTGTTATCGTAATTCAATTACTTAAGTTTCATCTCCATCATATACTATGTGTTGATATCCATTGGTATCATAATTCACGATTTTTTTTAAAAAACAAGCACGGGGGGGGCAAAGTCACCCTCCTATGGGATTATTCGCCAGTTATCTTATATAAATTTATTAGTTTTTCGCAATATTTAGGATCCATAACTTCTATGAATGTCATTTGTTGAATTAACCTCTCCTCTAAAATTGAATACATGGATAATACTTTGCGATGGGCGGAAAATCTGTATGAGTCAAGTATACATTATTCTGTATTTGATTTGCACTTTCTTCTAATTATTGGCCTAGAATTTTTAATGTTTTCCTTCATTGCTAGTACATTATCAAAAATAGGTAGTTGTAAGGCAAGACATATATTGAAAATGAGACTCGAAATTTAATTTATTAGAAGTTTTATAAAAGCAAAATAATCGCAAAAATGCTGTTTTTCATCTATTAGATGAAACTGATATTCATAGTCAATTAAGTACAAAGTATCTTTATATTTGTATAATCCCGGAAGATGTCAGGCATTTTCAGCTTCTGGCACATGTTGACTATTATATCATCATCTGCAGAATCTGGTCAGTAGAAGCCGTTTGAGAATTATTAACAGAACTAGGCGTAGTTCGGTGTTATCTCAAATATATGTTCACTCTTGATATCGTATACTTGTTCCACGACTTTTGTGTCCTCTCTCCTCCACGATAGTCCATGACAATCCAGTCACTGGCTTCCAATTTAATCGTGCTCGTTAGTTGCCAAATCCACCCAAATTTTATCTAAATTGAAGGGATGACATTGGGCACAACATTTGTATTGGATTGGTTTCAATGATAATGTAGATTTTCACCATATTGTGTTAAGCTGTACTTAGCAATTCTTTTGACAAGCTATTAGGTTTTTGTAATTGGACCATAATATGAGAGCAATGTTGATTTTTTCACTTATCTAATTACAATCACTTGCAAATTAGTTTCTAGCTTATAGAAAATAGAACATAACAAAAGTTTTGATGAGGAAAAATGAGAACGATGATACCGAAATAGTATATAAAATCAGAAGTCATATAGAAAATTTTAATAATGTACTAGGCTATTTTGATAAACATTTAATGCAGTGTGGAATCCTTTGTTTTTATAACGTCTGTACAACGACTACTGCAAGACTTTTCCCCAATACAAAGTATATTATATATATATATATATATATATATATATATATATAAGCTTGCACTAAGGTCTTAAAAACTGTTCTGTGACTATAGGAAACTATTGAACTCTCAGAAATTGAATCACCATATTTCAATATTAACAAAGACTTTATTACTCAACAACAAAAACCAACGTATGACACGAACCCAATTGGATCTCAGGATTTCGAGGTTCCTGATTTATGTGTATCTAAATATGACTCTAGGGAAGTGTTTTTGGAACATTCTGTTATGCCATTAGTCTCTACTAGTACTCAGCTTTCTGAAGTATGTTTTAATAACTTTGAGTTTGATAACATCCATACTGATGCAACCATTAATGTAGGAATTCAACCATTTAACCTAAGTACAGATGTTGATGTTTCTGGAAAAGAATCTAGTCGTTTTAGCTCACCCTCATCTATTGTTTGCTCTAATGTATCAAACAATACTAATTGGATTGAACCCAATTATATAGTTATTTTTCCTCCATTATTAAAAAAATTTATAAATAAATGTTTTAAGCAAAATCTACTCCTGACAGTATACAGCCAGATAGTCAATTTTTCAGAAAATTCCCATCAGATAATTATTCGCAATTGCAATGATAAATTTTGTTTTTTAAGAACACTCCTTCATATGTTTCGTTTCAAGATTTTGTACGACAAAAGATATCGGTTATTTTTCAACTTTATGCTTAAGTTTTCACGTTTTATTCAGTTTACAAATGACTTTTCTAAGAATATTCGTTATTTGCGACGTCTAACATTGTTTTCGAATCCAATGGCATTGCCTTTAAATCAATTTCAATTGCAGTGTCCTATCGCATTGATACAAAAAAGAAAAATACCAATCTTAAATGAGATGGCTATTCCGCAAAAACGAATTAAGCACGTTGACAGCACTGCTAAAATGGTTAACATTTCTGTAATAGAACATCGATTGCTTAGCACAACTATCCTTTTTGAAATATGTAATCCATTCCATCGGAAACGGAAACTTGCGAATGTCCATTCGTCAAAAAAGCGATTGAAACGTATGTATGGAAATTCTGAATCGCCTAATATCCATGCTAGAGTGAACAATAGATTAGCATTAAAAAGTGCTAGCATTAATCGATTAAGTAGTAGCTATGTGTGTAATTTTCATAGGGACTGCAATGATGATTTTGAGTTAAGTCCTGGAGATTTCGTTGAGGATGGTGATTTTTACAATCTTAATTGGAATAACTATGTTAATGAAGATTTTGAGGAAGTAACACCTGAGTGCGAAGAAAGTCTTAATTCAGAATGCTTGAGAAATAATTCTCAAGCTGAAAACATTGCTTGCACAAGTAATTTCTTTTTATCACCTACCGGGCAACAGCTGAACTATACTGATTTGGGATTATTGGCTTCACCTGAGAATAATTCATGTAATGTTCAACTGGATTTCCATTCTCAGATTTCCAAATTAGTGAGATTTTGTGATAATAAATATTCCGATAATTCTTCGTACATTGATGAGCATCTTATAGAAGTTCATTCTCCCATTGACATCGATTGTAATCTTCAAAATGATTTTCTATCTAAAATTACTTCAAAAAATTATATCTTTGACAATGAGGATCTATTTGAGTGCTCTGGGTGTGTTAATAAATTAATTATTGAACATGCTTCTCCTTTTGAATGCAATTACAGTGTTGAAAATGACGTTGTTAAGCTTATAATTGATCAGTTATGGAATATGATTTTAACTGCACTTGACCAAGAAAATTTTGAAACATCCGCCTGCATTTCAAAATATCAAACTCTTGGAATTAGTCAAGATCAGAAGCATTTGTCTTCATATACTGAAAATACTCTAATAGTTCAATGCGATTCTATGGATTGCAATTCGGAGTATATACCATGTAGCAATGAAGAGCCTTCAACAAGCAATCTAATAATTAAGCATTCGCCACTTCACTTAGATAACACTTATTTTCAAGATAACGACATATCGGTCGTAAAAGTGAATAATCAAAACAAATTCGACGGAACAAAATTCGATACAGAAAGAGAAATATGCGAATCCAATATACTTACTTGTAATTCCAAAAAGGTCGATGATTTGTCTAACTTTCATTCCAAGCAAACTTTTTCAAGATTTTGTAATTCTCCTGTAAACAATCAATATTGGAACCTATTTACAGTCAATCAAGCGACTATCTATAATCATTCAGGTGGGTTGCAAAATTTAATTAAATAGCTTTTTATTAATGCAATGTTTGTTTATGTATATAATATGTTTACAAATAGTGTTTTTTGAAAAAAGATTGAGAAATAGTCTATGTAGTCAGTGTAATTAGGAAATAACATTTAGTATTTTAAATATTTTGTTTCCTTTCTATATGAACTTTTAATGTTCATATTATTTGGCATTAATTACAAATAGTGTTCTGTAATGAAGATAGCATTCTTCTCCATTGGATAATGCCGTCTTTGAACTTTGATTTTGCAGTAAATTTGTTCCTATGAATTGAAGCCATACAACTTTTTAACAATTGACAATTAATTATTTCAGAGTTTTAGCTTTTATTTAGATAAAGTTGCTTGCCTTTCATTTGCATCATTCAAACCTCAATTCAACCGAATTTCTTAAGCCGATTCGATTACCCAAATTATTTAATGTATCCAATGTATTGGACATTACACTTAATGAAATTCTTCAGTTTTATTAACAATAACAGTTTTTGTTCTTTCAATTCTTTCTCAAAAATCTAATCCGCACAATGATATATAATATTTGAGGCCTTTCGTATGGTATTTTTTACAAGGTATAAATTCAGGGACTAAATCATAATTAATTTTTCCATTCTACAACTAAAATTTTTTAACTATGTACTTTGACACTCCTTCAGCGCGAACTGGTGATTATTGATCAGCACAATTATTAATGTTAAAACTGATGTTATTTAAACAGCATTTGTTATCGCTATTGTATTGCGAATTGCGCATTAACTACTTAGTTCTTTCTTCATTGACAAATAATTTTATATATTCTATGAAACACTTAGAAAAATGCCCTTAAATCTTTAGTTAATTTCTAATGTCTATGCAAAGTTTCAATGAATTACTACGATTTCATTCGGCAAAAAAATGATACATGCAAATACAATACTTTGAAAAGCTATATCTCCTCTTGAATGAATGGCTAAAATTTTAAGGTTGTTTAAGTTTAGATAGTGCAAATAAGCGCATATAGTACACTATATTTCATTTGCAGTGAATGTCTTGCTACCAAATCTGTATCAGAATAGACTAATGTATGTATATATATATATATATATATATATATATATATATATATAGTGTGTGTGTGTGCGACAAAAAATTAGAAACACCATAAAAAATCAAGAAATTTGTTTTAGCTAAACATTTACCTATCAATTTATCAATTTAATGACTTTAGGTAACCGTTGTGTTAATTTACTTTGTTTTTCTTGTTATTACCACATTGTTGCCAATTTTCAAGGCATTATGTGCTACAATTTTTGTAGTAATTAAATACATGATATTTAAAAATATCAACATGCTTCCATGGCCGGGGAATAGTCCAGACCTGAACCCTATTGAAAACCTATGGGCCATAATCAAAAGGAAGGTTGCTAAACAGTCAATCAGCACCAAGCAGCAAATGATCTTTGAAATACTTCATTGTTGAAACTGTGACGCAACACTACAAGAGAAGCTTAAGAATTTGATAGAGTATATCAAAAAGAATGGAAGATATAAAAGCAAAGGGTGGCGTCACAAAATATTAAGCTTATTTTCTGTATTGTAATTTTTATTTTGTTTTGTTATCAAATTTTATATTCTATCTTGTAGCATGCTCTTACAATATATTAATTAAAAGAATATTGTCTCCATTTTTTAGAAGTGTTTCTAATTTTTTGTTACGCACTATATATATATATATATATATATATATATATATATACTGGTAAAAAAAGATATCTAATTCATTTTACTTCATTATATGTGTTGTCTGGAGGCAACAACAGGATTTTTAGTTTTCAATGCTATTTGAAAATATTTTAAGTAAGCAAGTTGACATATCTGAAAAAGATGCTGATAAACTTTATGAACAAAATCTTTTCGAATTTTACTGGTGGCATGATGGCATAAATTTTAGAAAATCCCAAATGCAAGTTTTTCTCAGTTCTTCAGTCATGATTATTTTTCTCAGTTGTTCTGAGGGCTGTTGCTGATGGAGATTACTGCATTATGTCTGTTCAAGTCTAAGCTGTTTTTAAGTGTTTCACGCATTTGAAGAATTTAAATTTTGAGGTTGCTTTAAATAACAAATTAAGAATTGCATTACCAAAACTTATTCTCAATATAAAGAGAGAAATACAATTTGTTTTTTGGGATTTTTATGACATCAAATAATATTTTAAGGCCTTACCCAAATAGAAATTTAAGTGTTTCTAAGCTGATATTTGTTTGTTTATCACCTGTAAGGCGTATGGCGCGTATGCTTGAATTTGGTTTTGGTTTTATGATGAACAAACAACGATTGTTACCAACTCTACAGGTCAATCATGAATTAAGATTTTCAATTTTGAGATGTTGCTGTACTGTGTGTAAAAGTTTCGTAAAAATGATGACATACTATTCGAAGATGTAGTATTCAGTTATCCTATGTATAATTTAATGCAATAAGAACCAGAGGAGGGATTTCCTATATTGCACTAGCCATATATTTTGTCCATCTTTTAGCCATAGCATGGCAAAATGAAAAAAAGATTTTGTATCTGCAAATATTAAATTAGATTGCGTTTCAGTTTCTGCATTTATTCACATAGTAAATCCGTTTTATGGCATGAGCAACTAATTCACATGTTATTTATTGGTTTATAACTAGACCAGATACTCAAGGTTGGAAGCGGGTCATGATTTTGCAACCCCACCCGCAACAGAAAAATTCCTTTCACTTTCGCTGCACAATGCTTGCTGTAAGAACACCTTGCGGGCTAGCTTCGGTAGCGTCTGCTTCAATAATAGATTTTCGTATTTGTTAGTCACTACCATTCTGTCGTATGCCTTTAACTCGTCGTCAATTGTTTTAAATAAACACGATGACGAAGTTGATGGAACATCGAAGATACCGGCAAAGAAGCTTCTCTTGAGCTGTTTTTTTGAGGCGAGCTGTTTATTGAGCGGTCAAAGGATTTTTTGTAACGATTCAGCAAAGAAAATGGTTGGGAATAATGGCGATCCAGTGATCATCTGCATGGATTTGAGATTTGGGTGTAGATAGCAATCAATTACGTGCGTTTCTGAAGTCGAAGTCCAGTATTTTTCCCATAGCCTCCCACAGTAATGCTTCAAATATTCGAATCGATGACAATTTGCTGGCTTTCCTTTCAAGACAATATTGTTCCATACGAAAATACGTCACTAGAACCATGTGTATTTTGGGAATGGATGAAAATTCCATATTCCGAAACACTTCTTTAAGGGGTTTAATCCATTCGTCAAAATTATCAAATAAATATTTGTTGCGAGGCATAATATGAGATAAGCGACGAGCCGCAAGCAATTCTTCTAAGGTATCGAAACTCACTTATAGATCTTCCCAATTTCTCATTTTGCAGGAACGTTCAATAGAAACAGGTAAAAGATAATTAATTCCAGTTGAATGTGAAATATAGCTTTGAAGGGATTTCATTTCCTCATGCAGCACAGAAAATTCGTTATCTTGCTTACACGATTCATTCATTGCAGTTATGAAAGCGGTGACAAAAACATCGGTAGACAATTTCATCCTTCAATGCAGCTAGCATATTACTTGCAGAATCAGTTGTAAAAGGGACAGAGCCACTCGGAATATCATAATCGTGTAGGACAGATAAAATTTCCTTTCGTATATTCTCTCCAGTATGTGCAACCTCTGGAAATACTTTGCAGCTAAGAATATTTTTTTGAAAATCCACAGAATCAGGAGAATCATGGTAGAATAATGTAATATCCAAATAAGATCTTTTATGGACATCATCACTCCAAATATCATACGTAGCAGCTACTGTTCCTCCTAGTACGGAATTCTTTATAGAAGACTTCAATTTTATAGTGTGAGAATCGTGTGACTCTCTAAATTTCTTGGCCACGGTCGTCTTACGACCATACCAAAAATGTCTAATAACAATGTTTCCATACTTGTTGTCTATATTAGCACCAAACTGAACAAGGTTTACCAAATACGGTTCTTCTATTGATCGATATGAATGAAAGCAATTAACAACAAATTTGCTTTCCAATAGCTTAAGCTCTTCTTTGTCGGATCTGTTGAAGCATTGTTTGTTCGTCGGTAGCATTTGCTTGATCGACGGTTGGGTAGAAGTATTAGAAGGCTGTATGCATTTCTGAATATGATTTCCACATTCCTAGTACCAGTATGACGACCGTCTTCACTTTTAATAATAAATTTACGAAAGCAAACGTTACATGAACCATATGATGAAAGAACTTTTCCATTTTCGTTGACAGGATTCGCAAAATGTGTTAAACTTCCGATCTATTGTTGGTAACAACCAACTTTAAGGCCTTCAATTTGAGCTTGTTTTCGATTTCATTGGGAGAGACCACTTTGCATATCTTAAATGCATTTTTTATGCCTCATGTAATTAGAATTTTAATAGAAAAACAGCTTATTTTGTTCTTCTGATACTTTTCTTTCATTTGCTTTTGTTCTCGTTAGTTTTACTTGGAAGGGCCAATTCTGACAACTGCATGTATTTAGGATGTAAAATTGTCAGGCTTTCTAGTGTTAATTTCCTAGTATGTGATTCGTTTCGAAAACAAATATTAATTTTCGTTATTTTAGACTCTGATTCTTTATTGGAACCTGGTCAACTGAGTAGTTCATCGAATTTCACCTGGGAAAATAATCAAAATGATTATAATATTTGTATGTATTTTTAATTATAATTAGCTTCATTTTTTATTATGAACATCATTCTTCCATTTATCAGTAAAATGCTATTGGTTATTTCAGTATTGGCTTATATCATTCTGCACATTTCATGTGTTTTCATATGCAGGGTGATACAAAATGAGTGCCACAAAATTGGTCTTTGTTTAATGTAATTAAATATGTTTTATTGTAGTTGCCTCTAAAACCTGTTATTGTTTTCAATTTAATCGTAGTTATTTATTTGTATTTACTATCAAACTTATAATACAACGAATTCTAAACTTGCTCTTCTTAAAGACCATATCAATATTTCTCTACAATTGAAATGGATGTTTTTTAAGAAAATTTTCTCATCTAATTTTTAATAATAAAATATAAGAGTTTACAAAATTTATCATTGATGAAATTTATCTTAATAAGTTTGTTTTGACAAAAATTCAATTCCTGAAAAGTATAAATTTTCATGCTGTTCTTTGTCTTAAACTGATTACTTTGTAATTTTTTAGTTATGGGTGTCTTGATGCTGTTTATCATAAAGACCATTTTTTTGTAGGTGGCACGAATTTTCTATAAACAGCTTCGCAAAATATATTATAGACATACTCTATTGTTCATTTTTTCTTACGATTTCTTGAGAGTGTTCGCATCAAATACAAAAATTAAAAGTTTCATCCTCATAGATTTAAAATTTTTCAATATTGCGTCTGAATCAGCAGTTTGGATGTTCTTGAGGGCGATCAAGTAGTTCAATTTAGGCTCAGTAATTTTTCAACAGGCATACTCAAATTCTTCGCATTTTAACTTTTTCAATGGTCTCAGATAAAAAAACTCGATGTTTCAATGTGCCTCTTAATTGTTGCCATTTCCAAGGCTTATTTAATTTGTGGCCCTTTCCAAGTGATATTTAATGAACAATAAATTAGGCCGCTGTTTTACAGTGCTGCCCAAAATTAAATGGGACATTATAAAAAAACGACATAAGTCCTGAAAAAATTACTTTACTGATAAATAATTTAAATATGTAACAAAACATCAAAGAATTAATTATGATGTATTATAAAATGGAACAGTCTCACCAGCGTGTGTGGCCACCATTTGCATGATAGAGATCATTGAGGCGTTTGGGCATGGAATTCATCAGTTTTTCCAGTTTTGCCTTTGGAAAATTGTTCCAGGTGTCTTGAATGAGGTTTACCAGTTCTCCCTTGTTCCTTGGCTTGGTGTTGCGCATGATTGCCTTCATGTCTTTCCAAAGGGTTTCTATTGGCGACATGTCAGGAGACTGTGGAGGCCAGGAAATTCGAGGAAATTCTTGTTGCTTAATCCAGGCCTGGACAATTTTTGCTGTATGCACGGGGGCATTGTCTTCCTGGAAAATGAATTTATTGTTGGGGAAACCAATTGACCTCGCTGCTGGAAGCATTGTTGTCTTCAGAATGTCCAGGTACACTTCTTTGTCCACTGAGCCTTGAAGAAACATCAGTGGCATCCACCATGCTTGACAGTGGGCTGGAGGCACTCGTCATTGAACTTCTCATTGGACCGTCGTCGAACGTGAATACGATATTTTGATGAAAATAGCTCAAACGAGCTTTCGTCACTAAATAACACATTTCTCCATCTCTTCGAATCCCAATGCCGAAAGCGTTTGGCAAAATGCCACCTTTTTGCTTTATTTGCTTTGGATAGTAATGGTTTTTTCACAG
>CABFPE010000001.1:3486389-3512978 GCA_900660155.1 Hofstenia miamia
CGGGAAGTGTGTTGCCATGCAATATACTGCTTATTAGCTTGAAAGATCCAGTCACAGACGCTAAATAAGCTGAAGGGGCAATATTTACAACGGAGGGGATACCCATTCCACTAAGACGTACGGGTAGCTGTATTTGCATGGAGGCGAGAGAATTTAACCCAATGTTGCATGTCTTTTTCAAACATTCAATTAGACATTGATCAAACTTAATTAAAATTTCCTTTTTAAGAAAACAAGGAGCAGTCCTCAAAAAATAGTTCATCTTAGGCACATGCAAACATTTTTTTAGAAGAAAAAAAGCATAATGTGTGTCAATTTTTTCCAAATTTTTCAGCCATATTAGAGAATGTATTAAGTTTCTCTGAAAAAAACAATTCTCAATATCTTTGTCTCCAATTGGTGCCCCAAGGATAACTAAGTCCTTTATTTCGGTTTCACTTACACCAGGGCATACTTCGTCGAATTCTTGCATAATTTTTTTCTTTTTCACATTAACAGGTGAACCTAAAAAGACAATTTCACACTTGCTAGGGTTAACAGATAGACCAATTTTTTCCGCTTCCGTTTTGAGATAACTGTACGTAGCAATGACTTTCTGATAATTGTCTGCAAAGTTGCCGTCATCAAGGTACCAAACGTTTAAATCACAAGAAAAATTTTGTATAATAGGATTTATTATATCTGAAAAAAGAGGAGGACCTTCAGGATCTCCTTGCTGAGCTCCTACACTAGATAAAATTATTTGATCACCGAAAAACAGGTATGAGTTTTGTCCATAAGCGTTGTTAGTATAATTAAAAATAGCAGGATACTTTTCGTAAATGGTTAGCAGCAATTTTTCACGGTCAATACAATTAAAAGCATTTTTGAAATCAACTTTGAAAAGCACAAAATTATCGTCATCAATTGAGTTTATGTTACCTATGGAATGAACATGCTCTTGTTTTCTCAACAGTAAGAAGTACATAATAACTAGTTTCATCGGTTGTTTTTAATATTTCTAAAGATTGAATGCTTGGTGAGTGTTGCACGTGCTTCTACCACAAGTCAAGCATTCTACAAAATCTAACGACGTTCTTCAAAATGACTTTCTTGCTGCAAAATTAGTCAATAAACAAAAATAGAACACACATAATTGAACCTATTAGGGATAAGAAGCGAACAATGAAAAATTCATTTCTAAACACAGCTATAAATATGTGGAATGAATTACCAAAATATATTAAACAAATAAGTATGTTAAATAACTTNAACATGCTCTTGTTTTCTCAACAGTAAGAAGTACATAATAACTAGTTTCATCGGTTGTTTTTAATATTTCTAAAGATTGAATGCTTGGTGAGTGTTGCACGTGCTTCTACCACAAGTCAAGCATTCTACAAAATCTAACGACGTTCTTCAAAATGACTTTCTTGCTGCAAAATTAGTCAATAAACAAAAATAGAACACACATAATTGAACCTATTAGGGATAAGAAGCGAACAATGAAAAATTCATTTCTAAACACAGCTATAAATATGTGGAATGAATTACCAAAATATATTAAACAAATAAGTATGTTAAATAACTTTAAAATGGTTATTGAAAAATATTTTTGACATAATATAAAGAAACTGAAATTGCGAGGTTATAACTTTTATAATCCTGATTACTCCATCAATCGTCATAGTCCAAGTTAACCACTTTTTATTTGTAAATATTCTGTTTTCTTTTTTGTTTAGTTTGTATTACTTTCTTGACGCTTTCAGAATTTATGAGTATTTCTATTTATTGTTAAAACATTTTCTGAATGTAGATTTTTCTTCTTTAATAATGTTAACCCAATATGTTCAGGCCTATAACCGGAATAGTTAGTTTTATTTAATTGAGTTCCGCCTGTCTAGTAATTTAACTAGAAGATTAACTTATAGCTAAATTGATGTAGTTGCAAAAACATCAAATATTTAGTCTAAAAACCTTTCACCATGTCAAATTTTGTTGACATTCATATTTTAAACAAAGTTTTTTGATTTATCTATATTATAGGATAACCAATACAATTTTTAATCAACTGTAAATAAGATCTCCCAAATTTGTATGGTGCAGGCGTACTGGACTTCTGTTTCTCACACTTTGAAAAGTGCTGCTCGATGAATATTCAAACGAAGTCAAAATTATGGAATTCTAAATTTTCTTATATTCTGGCCCGTGTGACTTGTAATAATACACATATTGTGAAGAAAAGCGGGATTAAACTAAACATTTTTGAAGCATCTATATTTTGTTTTCAAAGACACATACTTTAAATTACTCTTGAACCAAAAAATAGTCTTTGGAAGGTTGCCTTTACTGCAATTTACAAATATTTGAATCCTAACATTATCAAGTGTTCATATAAATCCCAAAATTGTTCGACTTTGTTGCCCATGATAAAATAACCGCTTCAGTTTTTGAGCAGTGTTCTCAGGATGAATCCTTACTTTACCATATTGCCTGTAAATAAACATGCAGTGTGTTCTAAATAATTATAAGTTCGTTTTGGATAAGTCGTTTTGGATGACTATTTGTTAATGGATCCCCTGTAAGTTTACATTTTAATGATCAACAATGAGAAATAGTTTAGAAATAGCTTATATATTATAATATTTCTATTAGTTACAAGAAGGCATTTTTCATAAATATTTTTGAATTTTTTTTATTCATATAGGTAATATGATGCCAACAAAATGTAGACAGAAGTTCGATAACGTCTGATGTTAATACAAATGAATAGTAATGTATTTGAAAAGGACCCAACTGAATATACAAGAAATATTAACTGTAATCCACAAGCGACTCAACTTTAAGGAAAATAAAAAGAAAATACAATTTATTGTAGCGCAGACAGCTTACCACAAAGTATAAAAATAGATGTAATAACTATGAATACTTCCAAACCAGAAATTGAACTTACCAACAAATACATCCCATTTATGATACAAACTATATAAATGTAACATCTACAAATTTATTAAATAGAAAAAGGACAATGTTGTACATCACAGGCAAAATATTAGAATCTAATACTGCGTACAACTTCAAACATAAAAACTGCGTTATACATGCAGTCAAATTTAGAATGTTACAAATTTAAAGTGTTACGCAAAAACTAAAAATTCAGTCATCAATATTACGCATTTTCTTCAGTACCTCCATCAACGTTTTGATCATCTGACGTCCATAACTAAATACAACAAATAAATTTCAAATAATGAGATACATTTAAATAAGGGAGCTTAAATATTACTGAAAAATGAAAAGTTGAACATGTTTTCCAGAAAAATCTAAATATTATGTAGAAAAAAATTTTTGCACGACGGTATTTAAATTCTGCAAATCACCCTGACATTTTCAAAAACTTTTATAAATTCCAGAGCACATGTTATATAAATGCACAAGAAATTAAATTTTTGTAACTCTTCCGAAAATTAACTAAAACTTCTTTGAAAAATTCAAGAATTGCAAATTTGCAGGGAAACTCAGCAAAAACCGTCTACCCAATACTACACTACCACAAGAATATCATAAAGTCAAACGGTAAATGTTTAGTGGAATGCATTCCGTGGCGAGGCGGAATGTTCTGAATTTGTATAAGTTTATGGTCAACGATATCAATAAAATTTCTATTGACACCCAATATACACTTCACTGAATTTTGACAGCATTTATGGTCAATAGTCAAATGACTTAAATATGCAAGGGTTGTGCAATAAGTTTTGATGTGCATATGGTGGGTCGCTGAGAAAGCGACATGCGTGATTACAGCCTACACAATCATTTATAAGCAATACTACACGCGAAAGAAATAAATGTTTTATTTATTTAATGATTAATGATGGAGCTCAGCAGACATTTGAGAGCAATGATTTTGTACGACTTTAAAAGCAGTTTAAAAAGCAACAGGAAAGCTATGAAAGTTTCAAAGCAGCTGTTGAAGATCAAGCTTGTTCACGAGCAACCGTTTTCAGCTGGTTTGCAGAATTTCGCATGGGCGGCAATAACTTGAGATGATGAACGCTGTTGCAGACCAATTTCGGCAATGAGTGAAGAACATGTTGCTGCTGTGAAAACAATGGTGAATGAACACGCGAGAGTGACATTCAGCCAGATAGAGCGAGAGTTGGGCATTTTATCGGGAAGTGGGAGAATGATATTCCACGAAAGGCTTATCCTCAACGCAGGAGCCAAAGGATACAAGGGTGAAGTGGCACCGAAAAATGCTGGCTAGAATTGCCAGGGGCTGTTCTAATACCGTGTGGGAGATCATCAGTGGTGACAAAAGTTGGCGGATCTCTACCTCAGAAATTCCGACGAGATCAAAGCATTTTCAAACAAATGGTGGCGACCTTCATGTCCAAAACTGGACATGTCATAATTATGCCACTTGTGACGCAACGAACAACGCCCAAGAACGCGTCATCGAGGTCTTCTGTTGCACCACGACAATGCCCCAGCTCACAAAGCAAAGCGAACCCAAGATTTTTTGGTCCACACACGAGTCCAGAACTTTGGCCGTCCACCTTAGAGCTTTGACCCACACAATGCGACTTTGTCTTTCCGATAACAAAGAAACAGATGCGAGTCTTCAGAAGCAGTAGTGCAGGCCTAGATTCAACACGTGGAGAACATACCTGCATTGGAGGGGTCTCACTGCTTTGATAAGCGGTTTCAACGAATGAAAAATTGCATAGACTCTGCTTTTGAATATTTTGAAAAGCTGTGATCTTGAATTGTTAAATATAGTTTTGTGTCCAAAAACTTATTGCGTAACCGTCGTATTCCATTTTGTAAGGTGGAAATAAATTCAATTCCATAAAAAAGGCCACTTCAGAAAAATGCAGTAATTTTTATGAAAGGTGTTAAATTTAAAAATGAATAACCAGTTCCATATAAGGGTTCAAATTCGAAAATTCGCATTTAAAAAAGCCTCTTAACATGTTTCTAACTAAAAGGCCTTTTAAAATTCAAAAAAATAATGTGAATTTATTCCCTTTTGTGACTTTTTACGTAATCACAAACAGCTAATCTAGTCTGTAGGAAAACCGCAAATTTTCGTTTTGTCAGATTCAAGTAAATCTAGGTTTAAGGTTATTCGAAACTTCAACCTGCAACGTACCAATGTTTGCGTGACTGATTTACAGTGTCGATCAAATTCATTACTCACCAATTACGAAAAAGGTTATATTTAAATTATACAAAAAATTTTCATCATGAAACTGGGGAATTGTTCTTATGTCATCGACTATGAGGGATCCAAATCTGCAGTGAAATTTTGGTAATCATTCTGGTATTTGCTCAGACATACATTATCAAAATGTGGAAAATCCCAAGTTTTGTTGTTCGGGGGACGACCTACAATTCAAAGCATTGAAAAGTAAACTTAAATTCAATTCAACCTGGAGTAGAGTAAAAATTAATAAATTACGTTGATATCAATATATAAACATTCAAATTTATGAATTTCAAAATTTATTTAGTCTAGAAAATTTTTAAGTAATGGATTTAATCTATTTAGCAGTGCAAGTGTTGTTTCATTCAGCAATGGTCATAAGACGGACAAGTCGCATTATAACGCAACAATACATGCAAGTGAATCGAAATACAATTAATGCTATAAAATTTGTAATTATGGTGAAAAATAGCAAATTTTGAAATTTTACATTAGTTTCATATATTCTACTAAAACTCAAATTGTATTTTCAATTGCAGATGTAGATATAATAATGTTTGTAACATACCCGATATTGGTCTAAAAAATAGGAATTTTAATGAAAAGATCGCAAAATTTGGCTTACTCTTTTAACCGAAAACGGTTCCCACTTTTCAATTTCAGAATAGGACTGGAATTTATCATCAAGAACATTTTAATTCATTCAAGCTTGGACTAGTGACATCCAAATTTTGACAAATTTAATTTAAACTGAAACTTCAACGTATTAGAACAGCCTACAGTTCAAAAGGAAAGTGGAGGCAGTGGGTCTTGATTTAAATGTCAGCAAGTCAACAACACACTGTTGGATTAAAGAGGATTCTACATCCGAAATTTGCCGAGATTATGAAGGTTTTTTATTTTAAAGTAACAGAACATTCTGAATTTTTACTATTGAGGCAAATAACAAATCAGCATTAGCAAGGTTAGTTCAAATGGTCTTTTAAAACTTATAGACATTCCAAAGCAACATTTAGGACGGGCTAAATCAAGCACATATTGAACCGGAGTGTGAAAAAGTGATGCAGGTACTGCTTAAATAAGGCACAGAATGAGATCATCTATATAGGATCAATCAAATTTTAACATACATATATGTAGAAATTTTGATAGGCTAGTAGGGGAGAAACTATAGCGACAAGGAGTAAAAGATCAAAAATGTATTTGTAAGTTTGCATTTATAATAGTGGGTGGATTCATTGTTCACTGCAAGAGAGATCTCCTAATTAACGAGGCATTACGAAAATTTTGGGTGATGTGGTTCTCTTTTCAATATTATGCTTCTTGTCATTCTTATATGCCTAATCCAATACAACATGCATGAAAAAGATTTTTAGCAAAGAAAGAAATTTTACAAGGGCTTTGGAAAACATTATGGGACGCAATTTTTCGAACTAACTCCGGTGGAATTGCGATACAGGATGTGAAATTTTAAAAAATTGATTATTGGTGGCTTTTGTTTATTTAATTTTATTTTCACATTTATATTTTATTTGTTGAAACTTGAATGCAACTTAAAATTAATGACCGACAAAAGCTGTAGAGATTATTTCGAATGTAAAACCAGAGAGCAGAAACAGTGCCGTTAATATCGAAATATTAGCCCATTGCAAACGTCATTTTTTATTGAGTGTTGATGGTAGGTGTTCAATTAAATATAGATATGATACAGCCAACTATTCACTAACAATGTAAATAACAAAGCAAGCAATTCTACATTTAAAAGTCCCAATAAGTTGGTTTGGAATTGTCTTGGAACTACTCTTTGGAGTTAAACCAATTGCCAAGCACCAGATAATGAAATTACTGCTTGGAGCCTGTTTTTCAGTGCGAAAATGGTTTTTGTGAGGCTCTTGGATTAATGCGGGTCTCTAATGATATTGCTTCTTTAGTCGAAAAATTTGGTAAAAACTTTTATCTAGTTCAAATGAGCTTCACACAGCACATCTATTCAGATATATCTGTCACGGTTCAAAAGACTACATTTCACTGCAAAACAGAAAAGTCAAACAAACTTATATGGATGACATCTAAATTTTACTGTAGAAAATCTGCAAATCACAAATAACCATGCAATGAAGCTACTGAATATATTTTTAACTCTTTCCCAGGATTTGATAGAAAAAACATGTACTACAAAAAGTGAAACAAATCCTCAAAGAGCCGTTCATTATTTTGTAAGTGAATGTTAAATATAAACCCGAAATCGTCGATAAATTTTTTGTAATATTCTCATTTGACAGGATTAGAAGATAGATGTGCAATACATTTTCGAGATTCTAGATTAAATGCATATAAAAGAGACACTAGTTGAACTGAACTTAAAATAGAAATGCATATTTATTAGCGACAATTAATTTTCTGATCATTACGTGATTTATTAATTATGCTAACTTATTAGAATATATTGAAATTTTAAAATTGGTACGAGAAGAAATCATTGTTAATACATTGTATATTTCATAAAAAATTTTCTTCAAATAGCATAAATATTAAATGGATTGTTTCATTAAATATAAATACGACTTTAAAGAACTCACCGTAAGGTTATCTCTAAGAAGCTGCATTATAAGAGTACTATCTTTATAACTTTCTTCCTGAAGAGAATCTAATTGGCTAATTGCTTTATCAAATGATTCTTTTGCAAGAGAGCATGCCTCTTTAGGTTTGTTCATAATTTCATAATAGAAAACGGAATAATTTAAGGCTAAACCAAGACGGATTGGGTGAGTTGTAGCAAGGTCTTTAGCCTTATCAGTAGCTTCTTCGTAAGCAAATTTAGATTTACTTACGTCACTCTCTAAATTAATATTAATAACGAAAGATACAAAAAGTATTTACCAGGGTCATCAGCATTATCGCAACCAGATTTGACTTCCGCTAAATAGCGATAATAATCGCCCTTCATTTTTAAATAGAATACCCAGCTTTCCAATGCCTTATCTTTATGATCTTTGGAATTAGGAATTAATTTATTATCCAATAGTTTCTAAATGATTGTTATTTAAACACGGTAAGAAAAATACCTACAAGAACGTCAGTACAGATATCGCTCAATTCAGTTTCAATTTTATTCCTGTAATCTGCAGCTAAATCCTTTTTCCGCTGTTCATTGTTCTGTTTTGATTCGATACTACTAATAACCCGCCATGAGGACCTTCTAGCACCAACAACATTTTTGTATGCAACTGATAGTAAATTCCGTTCATCTGTACTGAGTAGCTCATCGTCTGCAAGATTCATTGTAACTTCCCTCATTGCTGCTGCCATGTCATCATAACGTTCCGCTTGCTCAGCTATTTTAGCTTTAGCGACAAGTTCTTCCTTAGTACAACCCATTTTAAAATAATTAATCTTCAATAAGCTAAATAAATTACAATTCAATACACTTCGCCAGAAGTTTGTGAAAAAACGAAAAGTAGATCCCTAGGAATATTTATGTGAAAATGTCGAAAGAAATGTTTACGAAATTTCATTTTCTAATAATAAAATTTATATATAATGCTTTGAATTTTATATTTTTTGCGTAGAATAATCTTCAAATTTATTTGGTACACTTTGCTTGAATAATGTTAAAAACCAATTTCTTCATTTTATTGAAACCTGAAAAGCAGCAAATTGAAATGGTCATAAAACCAGTGCTAGAGCCCAACTCATTGAATAAATAATGGTGCTATTCAGAAAATTTAAGTTCAATATCAAAGAAGCACAGATGATCATGCATCATTATTATTATGTAAGCATTATTAATATGTAAGCATTATTTGTTTTTTATTAAAGAGCCATGGATGGAAAGCATAAATGATTGCACAAAAATTTATTCAGTTACAGCTTGGTAATATATAGCTCCAAAAAATAAAGTGCTTGGTGTATTAAAATTATTTGAGTTCCTTAGCATCTACCAAATGGTTAGTAGGGATTATTTTAATCAGTCACATTATGGCTATATTTTTTTGGTTTATCTAAAAACATCATTATTTAATGTTTTACATTACTTGAAATAAAATGGTTTAGAAATTTAATCATTATCTCAAAATCACGTTTTTAAATGAGATTCACATGTTTTATTCATATGCTATAATGCAAATTTTTGAATACATTTCTTTGCAAGTTGCAAATAAACTCATGCCCTAAAAAGCAAAAATTTTGAATTTCAAAAGTAATTTATCCAAGGATTGCAATTCATTTTTAATAAATCTTTGTGTATAATCTGCAACCATGCAAGGCCACAACCCAAATTTTTAGGTTATTTTTTAGTTCAAGGTATACAGTATGTATAAGCCAGATATTCTTTGTGGTGCCCTATGTAGAATAATATTGAAATTAAATTTTGCCATAAATACATTTGTATATATTTTAACAAAAATATATCATGCTTGCTAAAAAAAGTTAAGCCTAGAAATTTGAATAGAAAAAGGTGTTAGTAATGAAGGTACCCTTTGTTATTTGTCAACTACTTTTCAAATAGATCAAATAAACAAATTAATTGAATTGAATATCCAAGGTCCCATTGAAGGAAATACAGCAACTTTTAAAAATCACCATAAATATTTATACAACCATTCATTATTTTGATTATATTCTTGTTCAGGACCTAAAGGAAAGTTTATGACTTCATGCAAAAAAAAATTTTAACTGTATGCACATCTTGGTATTATCATTTTTTTGAAAATTTCCATTTACAGGAATAATTTTACAATATTATGACCAAAATTGGTTGAGGGCAATGCCAAGATTATGCTATGATATATCAAGTATCTTCTTAAACTAACTCCTATCTAAATATAAAACAATTTATATAAGCAATAGTTTAAATATTGGCTTAATTAGGGGTTCTAACTTAACACTGAAGGTAATGAGAATATTATATGAGGATATGCCAAATGTTTGTGACATTTGTTTATAAATTCTATTCCTGGTAATTAGACATTAATGACTATGTAAGTGCAGTTTTGATTACTTCTGAATGTTAGCTTTACAAGGCAAAAGTCTGAATTCCATATGTAAATAATTATTTACAAAAATTATAGATTCACTTTTCAATATAGTCATCATCCACATCAGCACACTTCTTGATCCCTTCTCAAACCACACCTTGGGAAACCTTGTGTGAGAGTCCTTTATAGTCTTCTTTAATTCTTGGACCATATTCCAGTTGTTGCATTAGTGTACTAAAAATCTGTCACTTTGGGCAAAGTCAGGAGAGTATGAGGGTTGAGGTAGTAGTTGCCACTTCAGCATGTTAATCCTACTTATTGTGGTCCTGGATGTGGGGATTTTCATTGCATGTGTTAAGAGAGGACATCATTTGCCATGTATGTTCTTGGTCTGCTTATAATGAAAATTCTTTAGTAGTCTGTTTTGTACTCAACATTGATTGTTTTTCAAAGATTGCTATAGTCAATGTGAATCAAACCTTCATAATATGGAACATTCAAGCAGATTATACTGACTTGGCATGAACAGATGGCCAATCACCAAGAGTAATTTACTACATACTCTGTCTCTTGGGTCTTGGCGGAAAGAGGGAGTTAAGATTTTCAGCTGTGATGATATTCCTCCAAAAGCCATTGCCATAGTTTTTTAGAAGATCAAGATAGACAAAGGAGTAGGTGCGTCATTGCATTTTCCTTTCTGCATTCAATGAGAAAAAATTTGGACAACTCAAGATGATAATTAATGATCTAGTGAATTGTTGGACAAGATAGGCAAGTAGGAGTAAAAAAACATAGGTATAAAAAAGCTATGACAATTTATCTGACAATAATATGATATGTCCAAGTGAAAGTCTTTATACATCACCTACTGTATTAGTAAAACAGGGAAAAAAGTTCAAGCAATGCATAGACTTCAGAAGATTAAATGTTATGACAATGAAAGACACATATTTTTTCTTAGAATTAAAGATTTGCTGTATGATGCTGTAAAAATACATATTTTACTATGGTGGATATATCCAAACATATCACAAGTGCTGATGAAAAAAACTGATATTGAGAAAATGGCATTTATAACTCTGCATGGGTTATGCAAATTGCCATATATATATGCACCATTCTGACATCATCCCTAAAATGATGAATTTATTAATTATTTGTAAAATAGATGTATTTCAAATAATAATTGTGACAAATGAAATTAATCTGTTAACCTTTTGGTGAAACATTGAGGATAATCTTAGCAGGGTTTTCAAGTACTCAGAATGTTAAGAACTTGAACTTGAATAATCTTGAAAACTCCATCAGAAAAACTCAGAAGAGAATATTTAAAACTTGAACTCATTCAAAAATCCAATCTAAAATACTGTAAAAATTGAATTTTATTAAATATCAATTTTCTTACAAATCACAAAACTATTTTTTAGCTTAGAATTATTGTAAATTAAATGTTTTTTACCCTAAAAAACTTGGAATTATTAACATGTCTGGAAAAGAATTAGAATAATGCCAAAACGTTTATTTAACACAAAAAGAACATAACAATTCATGTTTATTGGACAGTGTAATCACCGTTGAGTCGGATGACATGTTCACAATGGGCGATATATTTATTTGCTTCCTCCAACATCTTCCTTTTTTCAATAGAAGTGAGGGCCTGTCGCGCAGCGGAAAGCAGATCTTCTTTACTTTCAAATTGTTGCTGTTTCAATTGCAGTTTCAGCCATTTGTTGATCCAACGGTCACAACCATTGAGGTCTGGTGAATATGGCGCCTGTTTCGAGAGAACGATTTGTTTGTCGCGAAAGAATTGTGTCGTGACTTGGGAAACATGAGGACGAGCATTGTCTTGTCTCCAGATAATCTCGTGCTGCCGTACTCTCCCATGCCGTTCACGGCGAAATTTGTCGATAGTGTATTGGACAAACTGTTTGTAGCGTTCACTATCGACTTTTTCATTCCTGTCAGTACCCTGAATCGCAAATTTGCCATCGTGAGTGTACGCCAAAAGCAGCATTGTGCGCTGGCCCCTCGGTGTTGCTTGGATGGCCCTTGGTCGTGCGTCTGTTTTGGCGGTCCATTTCTTCAGATCACGCCTCCAAGGAATTGGAGAAAATGGTACCCAAGATTCATCTGTAATGACATACCGTCGGCACCACTGCTCTATGCCCAGTTCATGAAAGAGCCGTATATCCTCTTGACAACATTGCACCCGCTGTTGCTTGTGGACTTCTATTAAGGAATACAGAACCCAGACAGAGCAAATTTTTCTCATATTGAGACATTGATTCAGCATGGTTCTGACAGTATCTTTTCCTACATCCAAAAGATCAGCCAAGTGCCTTAATGATGCGCTGTCATTTTCTTCGATCAGTTTTTGCAGCTTGGTGACATTTTCAGGACAACTGGATGACGAAGGGCGACCAGAACTGTGCCCTTTTTCCGTTGACAATGTTTCTGCTTTGCAATTGGCAATCCATCCATAAATCGTAGCCAAACAAGGCACATCATCTGGCCATACATTGGTCAATTTCCTGTGAATATCTCCGGCAGATGTTCCATTATGATACTCGGTATACACATAAAATCTGCACGCTGAATTTGAATATTCCATTGCAACGCGACACACTAAAAACCAAATGAGTAATGATTATCATTCACACACATTATATTTCTGCTAACAGTTATAAAATGTAAACAATCAACAATTAGTATGACATGCTAAATATTAATCATGCATGTACCTATGCGCAGCACACAATAATTGCATTGCAGCATTATTCTAATTCTTTTCCAGACATGTTAATAGAAAAAAACTTGATTGAACTTGGAATTTCATTTAAGAAATTACTCAAACTCAAACTTGAATCTTAAAAACTCAAAGTTGACTCAAAAACCTCGAATCTTAGTTTAATTCTGTCCCACTAGAAAATTTGAACACACAAGCTGCTCATTTGCAAAAATATTCTGGATACATTTGAAATTTAAAAAAATTCAACCTGATTTGAAGAAGTGATGCTAAATTAATCTCAATACTTTGTCTATTTGGAAATAAAATAGTTTACTTTTAACTATTTTATAAAACTTCATTTAATCAGTATTTGGTTATTGTTAGTAATATGAGTACATGATATGTATTTATCTGATATCAGTATTTTCTTTAGTTACATTTTGCATGAGTATTTAATTACAGTGTAGAGTCTTTTTAGCTACACAATTTTGAATCAAGTTTAATTTGCTCAATTTAATTTTATATTTAATAAATTATTTAAGATAGATGCTTGAGATTAATAATGTATTCACCAAATTCCCACACAATTGATGTTGTAGACCAAGCTCTTTCACTTTGGGTCAAAGCATATAGAAGTTTTCATTTGTTTGCATCATCATTATCTTTTTGCATATAATGAACTAAGCCAAATGCAATTAAATACTAATTTAGAAATATTTATATCTAATGGTAATCATTCTTAACAAATGTCCACTATTGAATATTAAATTTATTTCAATGAATAAATAAATGATTTACTCTTTATTTTCATTGAATTATATTTTAAACACTCTTATAATTTTTATGAACTAACTGAAGTTGTGGTTAAGCATTTAAGAAAACTTTAATTGAACTTCATCACGTTACTAAATGAGAATCTCAAGATTTTTACATAAACCATCTAAATGTCTCAGTTAAATTAGTAAACACTCATTTATTTAGTTGAAGGAAATGCTTGTAAAAGGTTGTTGACCCTGATTGGGAGGCCATCATTATTGTAGAAATTCATCAAAAACCACAACTCTATGATGGGGTTATCACTCTGCTTCTTACTGTCCCACAGCAGACATCTTTGTGAGACATGTTCTACAGAAGACAAGTTATAAAACCTAAATATATTGCTTTCAAGTAACATAGGCAAGCAAGTATAAATCAAAGGCATGAGATTCCTAGCAATTATAAACATTTGCAAGCAGATTGGTCAAACAATGACTCATTCATATGCTGTCTTGTGAACACAATAGAACTCTATTAGTATAAAACTTCTCTGAGGCTGTTTCATGCAATTTGTCTTAACATGAAGCCAGTATCAAGAACTGTTGTCATTCAGGATAAGCATTACATGACATTCACAATTCTGATTTGTTTCTTCTAAATTTCAAATAGAAACTACTCTGTAAATTTTCTTCTGCACTAAACAAGTGTTGTGAGCATTCAATTTTTCTGATGTGATAAAACTAAGTTGTGTTTGTCCTCAACATGTTTACAGATTAATGTAGGGTCACTTGGGGCACCTATTTAATTTTAATTGATTATCATTTGTATTAGTGTTAATTGCTGCATTCATTTAGTCTGTGATGTCACTATGATGTTTTCTGCTATTATTATTTGAGTGCAGTAATTTGAGCTTTTAATTATTTGTCCCCTCAATTTAGCATAAAATGTTATTGCTCTATAATTTTGTGAGGGAACTTGAAGTGCAAGTTTGTAAATACCTAACAGGTAGTTATGGATGAATTGTTATAAATAACTGAGAAACATGTAGTGAATGCACAATAGATTCAGTCTCAGTTCAATCTTGTTTGCTCTTTCTAAATTCTTTATTACTCTAACTCTTTTTAGATCTTTGATGGATTATTTTGTAATAATAATTGCTTAAGTTCCAGCAACAATTTGGGAGTTACTCCACTGTGTTTAGGGCAACAACACACTTTCTTTCATTTGGCAGCCCAAATTGTGGTACCACATTAAGTTATGGCTATGGTTAGTTATAGGAGAATAACAGCTTTATTTGATCATTTTTATTTGTACATGCACTTAATAAATTACACTGTGATGATAATATACTGCTGGTGTACATGAATGCATGGCAATTACATGTGGTTTAATTATTTATTTACATAGGCTGAGGTTGTAAGAACAATTGAGATCTGCCTTATTTGAGCTAGAAATTAACAACCAGAGAAACACAATTAGCACCTTGGTGAGCTTGGATCTATTCATGGATACCACGTTGGCATGATGCCATGCAAATTGGTTGCTGTTGGAGAAGAGTCCTCAGTGGGCTATTTTCTGTTTCTTTATCGAACTTGCAAACTACCAATGTTCTGTTGTTCTGTTAGAATGTGTGTCGCTCTCCTCAATGGTAGCCTTTGCAACCTTCTGCTTATCTATTGAGTTCCCTAGTACCACTGGAGTAGTCTGAGCTCCCCCATGATTCTACATTAACTTTGTTTAGTACAAATTTATTAGTCTTTTTTAATCAAAATAATCTAAATTGATCATCTTTGATGTGACATCACATTAATTGCAATATCAAGTTCTTTCAAAATAATTCATCTATTTTTTTGTAAGATATATTGTACATATACATCCCTTCCAGTGTGTATTCTTGATGAAACTTATATGGTTGTTCTTCAATGTTTGTTCATCTATGATATTTTAACCATTAAAATATATGTTTTATGTTACTTCATTATTAGTCAAGAATTTTCACCTTTTTATTAAATTGCAATAGGTATCATTATGGCTTACTTTAAATTTTGGAAGCATGAATTCTTGAACAAATTTAAAAGCTGTTAATTATTACCATTTATATTTGGTGACATTCAATCTCACATCTTCTGTACACATACTGTTGAGTCACTTGGTGCCTCCTTTTATTTCAGTTTAATTTTTAGGGCACTCTAAAATTAATTCAGCACTATTCTTTTAATTAATTGTTAATTTTGTCAATTTTGATTATTTTGAACCTAATATTCAAACTTATTGATTGTCCCCTCAGAGCTTTTGTATTACATGTAATTGCTAAGTTAATCTGCAAGGGAAAACTAACTTTTGTAAAGAACAGTAAATATTTGCCTACTCTTGTATAAATAAGGCATACTATTGTAAGCAAATGTCAAATAAATTTTGTTCTTGTTGGATACTATTTGCTTTTCATTTTTATTATATTTTATTAACCTTTTTAGCTTTGGTATGGATTTGATAATGAGTTAATGATGAACTAGTAAGATCCAGCAATAATGTAGGAGAACTCTTCTGTGCCTCAGGTGATAACTTGCTCCTTGACAGATGTGAGCCTATATTGTGGGAGCTTTAGGGCTATGTATGGGGATAGGAAATAAAAGAACTACTATCTATCTATCAAACATGCACAAACTAAAACACACCTCAAATATACTATGCCATTGGCAAACACGAATATGTGGTAGCTACATGTTTATTAATATCTTATTAAATGAGCTGAGTAGCTAAACCTGAAGATAAATTATTGTATTGAGGCTTGAGACACACAATTAGCACCTTGGATTTGTAAGGATGGATTCTAAAGGCTTGGATTTGGTATGATGCCATGTGAATTGGTTGCTACTTTAAACCATCTTGGAATTACTTTTCTTTTCTACAATGAAATTGGCAAATTACCAATCTTCCATTGTTTTGTTAGAGCATGGGATGCTCTCAGCAATGGTAATCTTCTGCAACCTTTGTACCAATTGAGCTGCTAGAAGCACCCTGCAATTCTACATGGTAACCCTGACGTGATTCTTGGACACTCTGGAGGGTCAGTTAAGCTATCTACTCCATTCTGTTACTGTGTGCAGATGAATCAACATTTTGATATGTACTCCAGTTGTGAAGTTTGTGCACTTACTGAAGTGGTTGCCTGTTTTTCACTTGGTGATAGTGAAGTGAAACAGAACTGTTACGATGTTTTTCTATTGTATTTGGTTTTGTATTCTACTGGGTGTGAGTCAGCTAGTGTAGAATCGTGGGCTGTAATTACACTAGAAAACTATTTGACTCTGCAGAAGGTTTTACATAGAGATATGATGACAGCCCTGATTCTGGGAAAACAGTTAAAGAGAAAACTTATATAAACATTGGTAATTCATCCAAGTTATAAATACTTTAGGTAACTCCAAGATGACCAACTCACATAGCTTCCAGCCAAAGCAAAATCTTCAGGAACGTTGTAGTGCTCAACTTAGTGCATGGTGCTACCCTATTTGTCTCACTTATTAATTTCTATCTCATAGACAAAATAAACATCTCATTTTCATTGTTAGTTCTCAGCTCACTAAATAATAGTCTGTAATTGNATGACAGCCCTGATTCTGGGAAAACAATTAAAGAGAAAACTGATATAAACATTGGTAATTCATCCAAGTAATCAATACTTTAGGTAACTCCAAGATGACCAACTCACATGGCTTCCAGCCAAAGCAAAGTCTTCAGGAACAGTGTAGTGCTTGACTTAGTGCATGGTGCTACCCTATTTGTCTCACTTATTAATTTCTATCTCATAGACAAAATAAACATCTCATTTTCATTGTTAGTTCTCAGCTCACTAAATAATAGTCTGTAATTGCCAGACATTCATGCTAGCCAATGGCATGGTATCATCACAGTGTCATAAAATATAAGTGCATGTATGTGGTGAATATCAACTGAAAGTTTTATTATTTCCTTATGCATAACCATATCCATAACTTAATAGGTCTACAATTTGGGCTGGTAAGATCTGCTGATCTCCAGGAGCTACATGTTGCCCTGTACTTTGAAAAAGCACTCCCAAATTGTCACTGAACTTAAGCAGTTATTTTCATAATCAAAAAATACTAATAAGAAATAACGGAAGAGAAAGTGAACAGTAATTGATGCTAGATAAAATCTATTGACCTTTCTCAACAGTGTTTATCAATTTTTACAATTTCAAATAATTTGAGCATATAATTATGTAGCACCAAATCAAGGGGACATGACATGGTTTTTGCAAACCAAAATCAGAATATGTCATACTGACGTCATGACAAATATAAATAGAATAAATAATAATCACGAATTTTCCCTGAGTGACTCTACATGCTCCCCTTGCTCAAATTAATTCTGCGGTAGTAGGTGGAGGGCGTTCCTGAGACTATCTTCTGGATGGTGGTAATCATTTCTATAACAAACACTGTCTCCCATTCTTTTGCATCAACATACTGGGGTTCATGTGAGAGTTGCATTTATCCTTCTCTTTGTGTGACTACTTCATCTCTTAACTTGAAGAATCATGATGTCGGTAAATTGTAAAATCCTCATCAAACCACGTGTGCCCCATACTTTGCCAATACTAGCAACTAATTCCCTCAAGCATTTTCGAGTTGTAGCATATAATTGCATTGACTTTTGGATGTTTTTCTGCATCAATTATAAAAGGTATTATATCAAGAGAGCAACCTAAATTTTTGGTATTGTAAGTCCATCATAGTTGGTTCTGCATCTCTTCTGAAATGTTATCACAAATGTAATATACTGCTCAATGTGTAGCTATGAAATAGGGGTGTAGTGTTTCTTCACTAACTTTAGACATCTTTTTCTTTCATTCTTCTGTCTTCCTAGATCTGACTGTTGAAGTAATGGTAGAGGAACTAACAGAGTTTGAGGGGGCTATCAAATCACTCATTGGGGAGGTATTTACATTTTGTAATGCACTAAATGGGTTACATATGTTTTGTGTTTTTAAAGTTTGCAAGGTTTTTGTTGCCAGCTCTGCTCATGAATGTGGAAGTATGTGTCCCCCCACATAGTAGCAAGATGAGGACGGTGTCAATGCTGACTGCTCTCCTAATCATGGAGCTACATGTTGCCCAAACAGGATAGGACTCTGCTCAGCACATTCATGTTGTCCTCTTTTGTTTTCACATGCCTCATCAAGCAAAGATACATGTCTCCCACGCCTAGATGAGGATGTGCCATCATGTCTGCTAAACTCCATTTTCCTTCTCACTCGTCAATGGGGTGGAGGAGCTGGCAACTCGCGTTTTTTCTTCCCTATCAGTATCATTCCTAAAGATATATATAAGGTTAAGTTCCCAAATATTGGGATCATAAGTTTGATTGTCTCTGGCTCTCCTTGAAAGCAACACCCATGAGCCACAATTATCTACAATATCAGGTTCAAAATCAGTATCATAAAAATCTTCCTCAGCAAATTCAGTTAAATTATCGTAAGTTGCAAATTCATTGATACCATTAATTAATGTAAATTCATTATTGTCATCAATGATTACATTCTCAACGTCTTTAATTACTCATTTCAGTCTCTGAAAATGTATGGTTTTACCGTTATTAAGTGTATATGTGTTGTGGTTGAGCACTTTCTCCACAGTAAATGGTCCTTGCCAATTATTGGCTAATTTCTGTACTTGATTGTGATCAGTTGTTACACGAGGTAGATATGCAAATACTTTATCTCCTCGTCAATGTGATTTGCCATATAACTTTTTATTAAACATTCTCTTTTGTCTAGTACAAGATTGACTAGTGTTGTGACAAATGGTTAAGTGAATTTGCTGCATATCACATAACAACTGATTGACATATTTATCTAAGGTAATTTCTGAGTAATTAGGATACATCATTGAGGTTAATTCTTCACGGCCGAACATAGCTTTAAATGGACTGACCCTGGTTGTAGAATGAACTGAGGTATTTAGTAAAATGATCTACTATCACTAAAAGATGCTGAAATCCATCGCTGTCATGAGATAATTGCTCTAGGTCCATATGCACAATTTCATTGGGACTGGTGGCCGCACAACATTCTAATTCTGCCCGTTGTTCTGGGAAATGAGAGGAGTTATTCAATAGACACTTCCCACATTTATCTATTACGTCCTGAACTGTTGATCTAATTCCAATGGTAACATACCGAGAGTTAAATGTCTTTTCGGTTTGTATAATTCCTAAATGTCCTCTTTTGTGAACTCTTCTCATGAGATCCCTTTTAAAATATTCAGGAATAGCAAGGCGATTATTCCGACTTTTCACATATAGTAATCCTTTCTCAGTCATTGTCCAGTTGTGCTGATTGTAATACCTAACCGCAGTCTGTGAAAGGTCAAAGAAGGGGTCCTTCATCCTTTTCATAATATCAGAGAGTATCAGATCATTTTGTTGATGTTTAATAATTTCTTCTTTAGATATTTCTTCTCAGATTAAGATTGGCAAAATTTCTTTACCATTTTGATCAGCATTTATTTCGGGAATCAACTCATATTCAGTGTGTGGTATAAATCCAAATGGGATCTTCTCCCCAGCCAGCTTTTTTAAATCCCTTTCGTAGCTTGGCAATGCTGTCCAATAGTCAGCGTTCAGATGTAAACGTCCAGGGCGATGTTTTATCGAAAAAGAAAAATCATTGAGATATTCTATCCATCTAGCTACTATATTGGACTTATCTCCTTAGAATTTTTTAGGCCATGCTAGTGTGCTGTTGTCAGTGCACACGATGAACTTGTGACCTAAGATAAAATATCGAAACTTCTTGAGTGACTCCACTAATGCTAACATCTCACATTTGGTCATGCTGTAATTTTTCTCAACAGCTCATAATTTCCTACTAAAATATTGAACCAGGCTTTCAACTCCATTTATCTTTTGGCTTAACACGCCACTAATGGCGACAGCGCTTGCATCACAGTCTATGATGAAATCCTTTGTATAGTCTGGGGTATTTAACGATGGTATCTTTTGCAGCTTGGTTTTGATTTCTTCTAATGCTTCCTGCTCAGTCCATGTCCATTTGAATTTGTGAGATTTTTTAAGCAATTGAGTGATGGATTTTGTTTTCTAAGCCAAATCTGGGATGAACATTCTGTAGTAATTTAAAAATCCCATTAACCTCTGCACATCTTTTCTGCTCCTGGGTGTTTCAATTTTTTCTAAAAACTGCTTTGCATTGGTTTTTATTGAGATCCTTCCATGTTTGATTACTCTGCCCAAAAACGTGACTTTAATCTGCGCCAAAGAACATTTATTACCATTCACTTTAAGTCCGGCTTTCTGCAACAATTCCAAAGTCCGATTTAATTTCTCAAGATGTTCATCAAAAGTGTTGCTTGCTACAAGAATATCATCAATATATGCTGAAATCCCAGGTTCGAGAATGTTGGACTCATTGGTTAAGATTTTGGTGACATAGTGCTGAAAAGTTGCAGGGGCATTACACAATCCAAAGGCCATATATTTCCATTCATATAGGCCGTAGGGTGTGATAAATGCGGTTTTTGCAATGTCAGACAGATGCATCAGTACTTGCCAATAGGCTTTACATAGATTGAGGCAGGAAAAAAACTTATATTTACTGGCGTCATATAAAAGGTCCTTGATTCGAGGCAATGGGTAAGCATCTTTGATTGTGACATCATTCAATTTTCTAAAGTCAATACAGAGCCTGTACTTTTCCCCTTGCTGAATAAACACAGTTGGGGCTGCATAGGGACTATTGCTTCCCTTAATTATTCCACTCTAGATTAGATCCCTTAGAATTTTCTCATATTCTGATTTGAGGTTTTCCGGAACCCAGTGGACAGGTAATTGAATTGGCTTATCCTGCTTTACCTCAATCGCATGTTCTTCTCCAATTGCTTGCCCCACGCTGATCATACCATAATTAAAAACTTCGCTCTTACTCTGAAGTATAGAAATGAGTGATCTCTTCTCTGTCTCATTTAGATGTGAATGGGTTTTGGTATTTACAGTAGGGATCTTAACACTAGACAACTCTTCTAGATCATGGATGGCAGTACATATGGATAAGCAGGAGGTCTCTACACTCTTGACCTGAACTGGTACTCCTATTATCTGTAGATCTGATTCCTTAAATCGCACCAGATGTGTTGATCCATTAAGAATAGTGACATAGGTTTTTCCTGAACTTACTTTACATAGATCAGGTGAAAAAGAGATGCCTTTAATATATTTGCCTCTTTGGCCCACTATCATCATGTCTCCATTCATCTCTGAGTTTGAAAACACAGCTATGCAGGTCCAGTGCTTAGCTTCTAAGTAGACAGGCTTGTCTAAATTAAACACAATTTCCCATTCAGGAATTGTAGCTAACTGAGTGGCGTCTTGATCCTTTATAGATATCATGTTATTTTTATAATTGATCACACATGAGTTTCTCTCAAGAAAGTCATTGCCCAGAATCAAATCGTAGGGGAGTTGATGATTAGTGGTATTGATGACAATGAGGTCCACTTCAAATTGTTCAGCACGAATCTTTAACATGGCATTTCGTAATTTCCCTTTCAATGAAATTAAATTTCCTGACACATCAATGAGTTTAATATTGGATGAGGAATTTATTGAGTCATGGGTAAAGCAAATGTCTTTAAAGCATTCATCACTTATGATTGAAGCAGCAGCTCCAGTGTCAATAGTGGCATTAATAATTCGTCCATTCATTTCCACAGGAATTAGATTTTTCCTTATCAGATTAGTAATAACCAATACATCCCATGCACGTTTTAAAGGAGTCAGCACTCCATTTAATTTAAATGTGGTGACTTGTTCTCTGTCAAATCAACTAATAATGTGTTGGTAGAAGATGCAGCAGGATCATCAACCAAGAAGCCTTGACCTTCAGCAACAATTTGCATCTTTGCCTTACAATTAGATTTGAAATGTCCTTTCTTGCCACAGTGGAAACACCTCACTGAAGCTTGTCAAAATCTTTCTTCAAAACTGTTTTCTTGGGTTCAGGTCTTATATTTGTTCCAGATAATTCATGAAGATCTTTCTCAATTCTACTAGAGTTATAAATCATGTAAACAACACTAATTGCCTTTCTTATAATCTCATGCAAATTCTCCTCTGGGTCACATTTCATTTCCAGGCAGCTACAAATAGAAGGGGGAAAACCTCTGCAAATATAAGAGAAGAGGTCATGCCGGGAGTATTCAGGAGACAAACTGCTTAATCGAAAAAGCCTTTCAACTTGTGTGATGTAATTACGAATATCGTCCCCTCTCTTAAAAGACATATCACAAAGTAAAGTCTTGTATTGGTGTTATATATGAGGGGCTTTGTAGTGATCCTCAAAAACCCAACTAACAGTTGATAGTCAGTCTTGATATTCTGATCCAACATCATGTATTGATTGTATGCTAGCCCACTTAAATACAGTGGGAACTGCGATACAGCGTCTTCTTGAGATGTTTTATACTGTTTCATGTGAAGCTCAAACAAAAGAGCCACTCCTCAAAGGATTGTGAAACTGCATTGATTTGTCCAGTGAACTTAGGCAATACTGAATGTTTACTGTGCACTGGTATTTGTCTGGGAGTCTCAAAAGGGAGAATTGAATGATGAAATCAGGGTTGCTTATCTGAGGTGTTACCATTTACTGGACTCATAACATCACTAATATGTTCCTTGGTGGTAGTTAACGCAGAAGCACAAAGTGGCTGCACATGGACGGGAGGAATGAAATTTCTCTGAGGGGTAGCAACTGTAGCAATGGATGCTTGAGTAAATATAGGATTAGACGACACAGACAAAGTGATGTAAGATGACACTGAAGTTGGGGGAATTATCACCTTACTTTCATTGCACTGTGAAGGCATCAGCGCACTCAAAAGAACAGGGGTTGAACTTCCACCTCTTCCAAATCAAATCATCTGTGTGAATTGATCAGTGATCTTCTTGGCCCAATCCCCTAAAGCTTCATGTAATGTAGCATGAGTAACAAATTCATCAACAGGGGTTTTTAAGAGGTTGGCTTCTTCTGACTTGGCCATATTGGTTTTTAGTTCATGAATTTGTAATTCCAATGCAACAGTGGATTCTAGCATCCACATTTCCATCTTCTGGTATGCAACATGTTGAGTGTTGAGCTCAGCTTGGAGAGACTTGACTTGATGCTCACTGTCCATTCTCATAGCGACTTGCTGTGATAATGCATCTTTCAGGTGCTCAATCTCCATTTGTTGAGTATCAAAGTGTGGCAGGGAGTTCACCACATTATCAACATGATTATATGGACAGAATTGAATGGGAGGAGCATTCTGCGTATTCAAGACTCTGCAAAGCTGTTGTTGGATATTAGGGCTGCTAGTGCCCTCATGTGGATATGGACTAGTTGATGTGAGATGATCTCACTGTTGAGCTAGTTGGGTAGAAGAAGTCAGAGGACAGAAATTTAACAATGATCCAATGGTGCAAGGGGCAACGTCCTGGTTGCCAATGCTTGCACAGGGGACACTGGTCTGGAGGAGTCCCAAAAGTAGGAGAGTAAGTAACTGTATGATTTGAATCCATTTAACTAAGAGGAAAACAACAAAAAACAATAACTACTATAACTGACAGTTGGGAGCACTTCCCAACTACAAAAAGAAACACACAGCTCATAAAAAATCACATGATACAAACCCAAATGTGGGATACAGCAGCAATTATTATTAAATCCAACACGTCAAGCACTGAGACAAAACAGAAATTTAAAGAGTAAAAACATAAATGAAGCAGAACACTTAAAAATTGTAACTGCCTTTCCAATGGAAAGAAAAAAGGATCAGTATACATCAGTTGGTAGATTTGCACTGAAATCCAATTGCCATCAGGGGAAACAACTATCCCAGCTGACAAGCACCAAAGCTAAACCAAAACCAAATCAAAACCATCAAAAGAGACAACAGAGAATGTTTTGTTATCATGTCAGCGTCCTGTCACAGTCGCCATGTAGAATTGTGGGCTGTAAATATACTAGAAAACTATTTGACTCTGCAGAAGGTTTAACATAGAGATCTGACAGCCCTGATTCCAAGAAAACAATTAAAGAGAGAACGTATATAAACATTGGTAATTCATCCAAGTAGTAAATACTTTAGGTAACTCCAAGATGACCAACTCACATGGCTTCCAGCTGAAGCAAAGTCTTCAGGAACAGTGTAGTGCTCAACTTAGTGCATGGTGCTACCTTATTTGTCTCACTTATTAATTTCTATCTCATAGACAAAATAAACATCTCATTTTCATTGTTAGTTCTCAGCTCACTAAATAATAGTCTGTAATTGCCAGACATTCATGCTAGCCAACAGCATGGTATCATCACAGTGTCATAACATATAGGTGCATGTATGTGTTGAACATTGAACAAAAGTTTTATTATTTCTTTATGCGTAACCATATCCATAACTTAATGAGTCCACAATTTGGGCTGGAAAGATCTGCTGATCTCCAGGAGCTACATGTCACCCTGTACTTTGAGAAAGCACTCCCAAATTGTTGCTGAACTTAAGCAATTACTTTCATAATCAAAAAATACTAATAAAAAATAACAGAGGAGAAAGTGAACAGTAATTGAAGCTAGATAAAATCTATTAACCTTTTCTAACATTGTTTCTCAATTTATACAATAATAAATAATTACCTGTCTTTGTTTACAACTACAGTTAATCATTAGCTATTCATGTTATCAATTTCCCTTGCAAATTAAATTTGAGCAACACGTTTAGCACCATTGAGGGGACATAACTAGCTTTCATAAACCTAAGCTCGAAATTACTCTTACATCAGAATGACGTTAATACAATCAAAAATTAAATGAATAATAATCACAAAAATTCCCTGAGTGATTCTACAATAACATAAGATCAGTATATAAAAGTTTGGTGACTGAAATAATCTTGGTGTGTTACATTGAAATAGGTTGATAGCTTGACCAAAATAATATAATAACATTCTCCATATGGAAGTGTAAACTCTCAACTGTGTCAGGTATTTCATCTTTGTGTAGCATAATATAAAGAAATTGCTGCTAATAAAGAAAGAAGAACGAATGATTAGTTGAAATTAAGATCAAATGATGATTATTTAGAAAAACAATTTAATTTCAATTATTAGAATTATCTTTGTAAAATGCAACAAAGTAATAATATAGCAAATTAGTACTTGTCATCAAATTTGACAAAACAAAGGGTGCAAATTTGCTTCCATTATTTTCAGCCATTTTGGCAGATGAATTAAATTTGAATTTCAAATGACAGGTACTTTTTCAAGTTAACTATAAATAGAGCATAAATCAGTTTGGAAATTGTTGAAGTAAATTCTTCAAAAATCTTATTCTTAGATTTTATATCAGTTTGATTATTTATACACAATGTCAAGCTAAATGGTAAATCCAGTACTAGTGGTTTGGAAACATATTGGGAGTGACTTGAGGGTCCTTGATCCTAACCATGAATCTGCATTTACATTAGGTGTATGAATAGGAGTTTTTCTCTGTTTAGCTGGCTATCAATTCGATTGTTTACATGTAATAAATAATCAACATTGGTAAGAAAGGGCTGGATAGCCTAATGTAGGTTATACATAATTTATGTGATAGACTTAGGTGACCTATAATAGACTGATAATTGAACTGAGCATGTATTGTAACATCCTCCACCTAGCTTATTACGCCGTGTCTAATCACTGTTAAGGGATGCTTAGTAAACTGCGGGTGAGGTGTTACCCATTTGTTGATCCATCAAACTTCTCTTTCTTATTAACTAGTTATGTTAATTAAGTACTTTAGTATTAACCATCACTGTTTAGGTGACTGGGCAGTATGATGTTTCCTCTTCAGTTGTTCCATGGGCTCCTGCCTGAAGCTGATCTTC
>CABFPE010000001.1:3513978-3533939 GCA_900660155.1 Hofstenia miamia
TTCTAATGCTTTGTCAGCACCTACTCCATCACTTGTGACGCCACAATTTGTTATCCCCATTACCTCTTTTACAAGTGTAGTGCCTACCCTCACTCAATCTACCCTTTCTCAAGTTGCAAAGCTAACTACAGTAGCTACTCCAAGCTCTTGTATCCCAAGAACAACAGTTGTGCCTTCAGCACCTGTAAATGTCTCAGTCACCCCAACTACTAAGATTGTTCCACCTTCTCCTCTGAGTGACCCTATCAGATCTATGACAACTTTGTGGGCCACACTTCACTCAATCTATTTTTCCCACCAAAGCACCAGTGAACAAACAATCAAATCTCTTTAATAGACACTCAGTACTGCCTAAATTTACTGGCAAAATTGAAGAAATCTCACAGTCATTTGACAAGTGGCTCTTTCTGTTCAAGTTAACAATGAAGCAGCTTAAAACCACTTGGGATGCTGCTGCCACACAATTTCCCATGTTCTTTTAAGGCCTCGCATACAACCAGTATATGATGCTGGACAGGGAATTCAAAACAGATTACCAGTTACTTGTTGGTCACTTTGAGGACCACTACAAAGCTGAACAAGAGGAGCTGGACACTGTGAAGCAAGAGCTCAGATGGATTCCTAGTCTGAACATGCCAGATTATACAAGAGAATTCATCATCAACTGTGACGTGAGTTTGGTCACCATCAGTGGTGTGCTCAGCCAAGTGATCAATGGTCAGGAATGCCCTGTCCAAAATTTCAGCTTTGTTGTGCACACTGACAACTGCGTGCTAGCATGGCTGAAAAAGTTCTCTGGCAACAAGTCAAACATTGTTGCCTGATGGTTGGAATACCTTAATGACTTCTTGTTTGTAATCACTCATTGCTCTGAGAAATTGCACTTCAATACTGACTATTTCACTGCTCTGCCTAGCTATGAGAGAGACCTGTGAAAGCCACTGGGTGAGAAGATTCCATTTTGTTTCATCCCCACCTGCAAGTACAAGCTCCTCCTGGATATCAATGCAGATTGAAATGGGAAAGTGATCCTCTCCATTATGGTGAAAGAGGAGATTTTTGAAAAGGAGATTGCTGCCCATCAATTACATGACAAAGTTTTGTCTGAGATCATCTTTAAAATCAAGCACCCTGGTCATGCTATCAGTGACTTCACTAAGAGGTACTTTCAACACAATCATTGGAAGCTTACCAATGCTGGCCTCCTCTACCCACACAGTTGGAATAACCGTCTGGCAATCCCAGAATACTTCAAGCGAGATCTCATCTGGAAGATCCATGAACACGGACACCTTGGGATTATCCAGATGGATAGAACCTTTAACACTTGTTACATCACCATCAGCATCAGAGCCACAGTACAAGATGTAATCAACAAGTGTGAAGCATGCTTGCTTCAAGGAGCCAGACACTTTCTGGAACAGAGAGCTGAGCTACATAGTCAGGTTGCTGAAAGAACCAACAAAGTGGTCCATATGGACATTGAAAAAATATCTTGGGATGAGCAAGGATTTCAATATCTGCTGGTCTTAATAGACCATTTTACCAAATACACATGTCTCATTCCTCTTGATACAACAACTACTGAAGTAATTGGCAAAAGAATTGTAAAAGATTGGATTTTGAAGCTTGGACCTATGGAGCGTTTGGTCTCTGACCACAGTCCTCAGTTCAAGAACTCTCTAATATCTACTCTCACAAAGGAACTTAAAATCATACACGACTTTACAACTGAATACCATCCACAGTTGAATGGTGTTGTCTAGCAACTAAACCACACCATTATTAAATTAATCTGAGTTGCTCTTGCCCATGCCACTGGTCAAAACTGGAGATGCATCATAGAAGTGGTCAAGTTCTTCTATAATACTGCTGTGCACTCCACCACCAAAGTAAGTCTTTTCAAAGCCATGTTTGGCCACAAAGCCAGCACTCCTTTGTTGATCATGTTTCCAGACTACAAAGAGCTCACTTTGGAAAATTTCATGAACCAGATGCTAAAAGAGTTTCAAGAAGTACACCTCTCTATCTCCTGTAATACCAACCAGTCTGTTATTTGCCAGAAGAGAAATTTTGATAAAAAGCTGTACAGTGAGCCTCATAAAGTTGGAGATACTTTATTTGTTTATTTTCCTCGTCAGGTTACTGATGCCCACCAGGTATGAAAGCTTGCCACTAATTGGCAAGGACCTTTTAAAATAGTCAAGGTGTTAGAACACCACTGGTATTTATTAAATAATGGTAAAGTCACCCATTTTCAGTGACTTAGATGCACAGTCAAAGATATACAAAATGCTGTCATAAATAATAATGAGTTTGCTCTCATTGATGATGATGTGAATGAGATAGAGTATTATGAGGAAGATGACCTCCTGCAGGTCAAGTACAATAGTAACCTCAGTAATAGTAGCAACACTATTGCTACTTGTATTTTGCATAAACAAAAAGCTAGAGATCAGAGATATTTAGACCATTTAAATACCCAGGAATGGGACCTTAACCTTATCTCTCTATTTAGCAACAATGAAATGAACTGAGAACCAACCCCCAACAAGATGACGAGTATGAAGACAAATCAATCCATGAGATGAAACAATGCAATCAACAGTGCCTGGACAATCAGATGAAGGCAGCTCCCAAAAACAAGAGCGCCCGGCAGAAGACACCCATAGCAGCCACAACTATGAGGGGAGACAACTCTCTCCTCAGTAGTGGACTTCCCGTGACTATGCACAGAGACAACTCTCTGTGCATGAGTCTGAGGAGCATAGAGTGCCTTTTGCCCAAGTGTCTAACATAACCTCGCCCCATGTTGACTCCAAACCCCCTCCTAGTCCCAGTCCTTCCTCCTGTGACTCAGCTAGTATCAGGTCCCACAAAGCTGAGGAACATAAGGCCAAAATGTCTAAGGTTGGAAATGAGATTTTGCATCTGTATTTCATTGCTACACAAANGAGCCTCATAAAGTTGGAGATACTTTATTTGTTTATTTTCCTCGTCAGGTTACTGATGCCCACCAGGTATGAAAGCTTGCCACTAATTGGCAAGGACCTTTTAAAATAGTCAAGGTGTTAGAACACCACTGGTATTTATTAAATAATGGTAAAGTCACCCATTTTCAGTGACTTAGATGCACAGTCAAAGATATACAAAATGCTGTCATAAATAATAATGAGTTTGCTCTCATTGATGATGATGTGAATGAGATAGAGTATTATGAGGAAGATGACCTCCTGCAGGTCAAGTACAATAGTAACCTTGGTAATAGTAGCAACACTATAGCTACTCATATTTTGCCTAAACAAAAAGCTAGAGATCAGAGATATTTAGACCATTTAAATACCCAGGAATGGGACCTTAACCTTATCTCTCTATTTAGCAACAATGAAATGAACTGAGAACCAACCCCCAACAAGATGACGAGTATGAAGACAAATCAATCCATGAGATGAAACAATGCAATCAACAGTGCCTGGACAATCAGATGAAGGCAGCTCCCAAAAACAAGAGTGTCCAGCAGAAGACACCCATAGCAGCCACAACTACAAGGGGAGACAACTCTCTCCTCAGGAGGGGACTTCCCACAACTAAGCTCAGAGACAACTCTCTGAGTGGGAGCAGACCTCAGATGACTATGCAGGGAGACAACTCTCTGTGCATGAGTCTGAGGAGCATAGAGTGCCTTTTGCCCAAGTGTCTAACATAACCTCGCCCCATGTTGACTCCAAACCCCCTCCTAGTCCCAGTCCTTCCTCCTGTGACTCAGCTAGTATCAGGTCCCACAAAGCTGAGGAACATAAGGCCAAAATGTCTAAGGTTGGAAATGAGATTTTGCATCTGTATTTCATTGCTACACAAAAAGTGGTTCATTTTGTGAGGGATAATAGGTCAGAAGAAACAAAGATTCAGCTCTGATGTACATTTAACACAAAAGACTTAATTTGTTCCATCAACTTGATTCCTTTCGTCATCAACTCAGAGCATAGACCTCTGATCAATGTGATTATCTGCTATGATTCCAAAATGTTAGCTGGCATGGCACATCCATACTGGTGAAGTACAGTGCATACCATGTTTGAGTAGGATTTTAATCTGTCTCACCTCTGTCAGTTCCTCAACAATAAAGAAAAGATAAAGAAGTTTGAATGTGTTAATATTGATTTTGACAATCTGCTGGTTGTTTACTTTTTCTGTGTTGGTGATGTGAACCACCCTAAAATAATGGAGAAGATTGAAATTGCGTATCAATTCTCCAAAGTAGAGAAGATCCGTCTTGTCATGTTCCTGAAAGAAGAGTATCAAGACACCATCCCTGATGAGGTTGAGAGTCTGCATTTTTGCATGGAGAACTTCACCATCCTGTACAACAGTTATTACCATCCTACAAGTATGTATAACACCCATATAATATTGGCTACCCAAATCATCTACATGGATCACCTCCTATGCAAGAAAATTCTGATGCATTGTCTTGCAGTTGATACTTGTCTGATTATTGATACATGTATCCAGGCTCAGTTGCTAGAGTCAATCAACATCAGCTTGCCTGCCCTCTGCTCTGACATCTCAGACCTCCATGTCAGCTTTGCGTTTTCACAAAGTGCAGCTACACTGCAAGAGATCAATGAGGTATGGACTAATTTGAAGGCAGATCAGAGCTCAGAGACACAGTGGCCAACTGTTGAGAGAACACTTGCAGAGCTACACTTGTTGCATGACACCCAAGACTGTCAGAACTTCTCAGAAAAGTTGTTCTCAGAGAGATTTGCACCATCAATCCAGTCTCACAGAGCCATATGGGTCCTTGCCACTTTCCTCATCATTGACCCTCACTTGCAACTACCTATGGACAAGTCGACTAGAGAAAAACTTGCAAAGCAGTGTCCATATGAGCTCACCATTAGTCCTGCTTCCTGGAAGGTCAAGAATGGGCTCCTCCACTCATGCACATTGCCTGCCTCTCCCAGGAAGACAAAGAAAGCCATGGAACATTATGAGAAATTTTACACCTGTCTTGTCAGATCTAGTGGACCCCTTGGGTGCCTACCCCCACAGATGATTGTTAACTGTTTAGGAGTCGCCTTCTCTGACTTAAACATCTCCTCAGACACACTCAAAAAGTATATGTGGGGAGCCACCACTGAGACCAAGTTCCCTTCTCTCTGTTCTGTGCACCTGTCAACTTATGCACTGTGAGTATGGCTCAACACAGCAATTCCTCGAGTTTGTTGGCACTATGACATTTTATCACACATGGAGATTCTTTTCAACCTGGAGTGGCTCAATTATCCCAAGTGTGGATACAGTAAACTTATCAAAACCCAGTGGCAGGCTACCAAGGATGGGGAAATCATTCCAATCACTGAACAGTTTTACCATGAGGAAGAACTCTTGTCCTCATCAGCAATTGAGGTGTCACCTGCAACAAAAGCCCTCATCAAGGCCATTAACTTAGAGAAGTTCTCTGGGGTTGCTGTCTGGCCTAAACTTATGCCCACATGGTCTATTATGGATAATGAGCAGATCTTGACCATTGAACACTGCCCTGAGGAGTTTGCTGAGAAGCCAGTGATCATTGATAGAGTTGTTGAGCCCAACAACAACAACGACATTCTAGGCCTGTTGAAATGGTTCCTCACCAAAATGTTAACTAAATAAGAATCTTGTGCTTCTACTATCACCAGGGCGACAACTTGCCCTGGATGTAGAATGCACCACTGTACGCCTTCATCTTTCTACTGCTCAAATCAAAAAACTACAGAGCCACAGACTCTGCAATGCTTTCTGGGATTCCATTACAGAGCCACAGACTCTGCAATGCTTTCTGGGATTCCATCAAAGAAGCCTAGATTAACTACCCCATCACAATCAGAACAGCCTCCCTCCAGAGTAAATCCAGTTTTGCCCAACTTGAGAACAATGTTCAGAAGAATAATCTTCTCTGCATCCCACTGCCTTGTTTAATGATGCTGCTGATTTTACCATCATGGAGGGTGTGCCATGGTAAGAAAAAGGTTTCTGCCCACCTCAGCAACTGCCTCAACTACGTTTCAACTGCTTCTGAAATCAATTGAGTGATGCAGACCAAAGAGTACAAGGACACCCACAATGCATTGCTTGAAGGCGGTAATCCTGAACAAGTTTACATAGATGGGAAGCTGACTATCAAAGATATCTTCCAGAAGGGCCAGCCTATCTCTACCCAGTTGGAGAAAATTCACTGCACCATCAACTCACTCAACCCTCGTGTCATCATCTTATTTCAAGCTGGTGGTGACCTAATGTGGGCCAACAAGGCAGAGACAATAACCTGATATTATGATGTAACTGAGCATGTTGAGATCATCACTATGCTACATGCTGGTATTACTGACCCTGAAGAAATGATGCTTCAACAAGTAAATGAGTACTGCTTGCTTTTCATTGACCATGCCACTCGTATGGGATCTCTTAGAGAAGTATTTCTCCACTTTTATCCTGACACTAAGATTAGCACAGAAGACGCACATACCTCAGATACAGACGCCTTAATGACTCTCCTCATCACTCTCAAGGGCCTCAGCCTATATGAGTGATTCTTTGACACCTCCACTCAAAGGTTGAATGTCTTACATTGGAACTGCCCCATCAGTTCAAGGTTACCTGAGCTTAAGTACTTCTGATTACACAGCAAAACCATCACCCAAAGGGAGGCACTAATGCAGGTCACTAGGTGAAACTAAACTGTAAATTTTCTTCCACACTAAACAAGTGTTGTGAGCATTCAATTTTTCTGATGTAATAAAACTAAGTTGTGTTTGTCCTCAACATGTTTACAGATTAATGTAGGGTCACTTGGGGCACCTATTTAATTTTAATTGATTATCATTTGTATTAGTGTTAATTGCTGCATTCATTTAGTCTGTGATGTCTCTATGATGTTTTCTGCTATTATTCTTTGAGTGCAGTAATTTGAGCTTTTAATTATTTGTCCCCTCAATTTAGTGTAACATTTGATTGCTCTATAATTTTCTGAGGGAACTTGAAGTGCAAGTTTGTATATACCTAACAGGTAGTTATTGATGAATTGTTATAAATAACTGAGAAACATGTAGTGAATGCACAATAGATTCAGTCTAATGTCATCTTGTTTTCTATCATTGTCTGTGTAGAATTCTGCATGCTTAACAAAGCTGTTTACATGACTTGCAAAAATTGTGGGAAATGTTATCTACAATGGAATGCTGTGTCACAATAGCAATGAACATGCATGACAATTTATCTAAATGTGGGACATACTTTTGAAAACTATTGTTTTTATTAATAGATATAAAGCTTATTATGATGTGAAATATTAAAAATTTTGTAAGAGATATTTTGTTATTATATATTTATTGCTCATTTATTTTATTAATATAGGAAAAATTTAAAATCAGTAAAATATAGCATAAACATTTTATATATAGTTTACCAAATAAGAATAAATCATAATTATAGCAAAAATATCAGAATGAATAATATCCAAATATATTATGCATGAAATTATTTGTAATTGAAAGTTTGTTTTTTCAAGAGTCTGCAAATTAAACAATACTAAAATTTGATTTCTATAAATAAATATAAATAGCTAATACTATAAATTCACATGTATATAATAGTATATATACAACTGGTAATATTTTAGTCGGGAAATTTAAACTTCAAAAAATTTTGCTTCATAGTAAAGTATTGCTATTTGTTACCATAATTATTTATAAAAATCAGTCAAGGTAGGATTAGGCTAGAATGGAATATAATATAATAATTATGCAATGTACATAGTAATTTCACATATTATACAAATATTGGAATATCTGTGACAAAAGTCATGAGTGATATGATACAGAACTGTAAAACAGGCTGTTTTTCTAGCAAGTAATAATTCAAAAGTATAATAAAATTCAAATAATATTATATATAATATTTTATAGAGAATTTCAAACTAAATAAGTCAAATTCAGTCTTATTTGATTATGTAATTATCTATTATTGACTGGTGGATGGTTGGTCATTCTCTACAACTATGTGTCTTTGATGATTTAAAAATTTTTCTTGTCTTCTTTACATTACTTTAGAACATTTGGTTTTCTGATTTATGTAGTGTAGCAGGTCTGTCATTAGAATGAATTGAAATATTCTTGATATTCTTGAAAAATTGGCCACAAATTACAATTGAATTTTTGATTATGGCATCTCCAATTTTCTCTAGAATTTAAGTGATTTAACATTGTCAAACTTTGTTTTATGTAGTTCAGGTCTTTATTGGCAACTCCCAATGCTGACATTGTCTAAAGTTTGATTGCTTTCATAGAATCCATGTGAAAATATTCATTAATTAACAGAAATATCTCATGCAATGCACTCAAAATCACATTTGCCTCCATGTAAAATTTATGAATTTCAATTGAAAATTTCTGAATTTAGTGCATAAATGATAGTGTAATACATTAGCACAATAAGAGCTAAATTCATATAAAGCAATTTTTGTACATGTACAGACAACTTTACAAATTCATCTTTGTACTGAAATTCAATATGTAAGGTTAATTATAAATATGAAATTAGAAATTTTTAAATATATTTTCATAAAAATGTGTTCACTACAATTGACCTTAAGATATAATAATATAGAAACCTAAGATGATTGCATAGTAGAACTATTTAGGCTCTTTTAATATCATAATTCATTGATCAAATAGAACAAAAACTGACAGATAAATTGTCTCTAAAAGATAGTACAATACTATTTTTAATCATTAATATGCATCTTTGTGTTCAAACTAATGTATTTATTTGCAAATATTTTGGCTTAAGTCTTACAGCTATTTTTAAAAAATTTATATGTATAATAATTTTGCAGAGGTGGGGGTTATTCTAGAATGATAGGTCTTCTAATATAAAAATACTTATCACAAAAAATCAAAAAATTCAATAAGCAGCAAGACATACGAATTGCAATGATTGTTTAGGACATTAAAGTTCTTGTAAATTGTCCAAATGAAGTCTCATACTGATGTAACAATACCTACATTTAAGTCTTGTTCAATATTTAATGCACCTTGAAGAGAATTATACCCATTAAATTCTTAAAAATACTGATAATTTCTAGTTCTTAGGATTTGTGTTTTGCTTTTTTAGGTTATTTTGGAAAGCTATCTGCATGTATTTAAGAATTTGAAAAGCATTAGATGTAGAAAAATATATGTTTGTTTGTCAGATGTATTTAGTTATTAGGAATGTGTGATTTAATAAGCACATATTAAATATAGTTTTCAATTATATTATTAGTTACAATTTGTTTGTCAAATTGAAGCTTTATTGGCACATATTTTCATGTTTTCATAGTTGCAGTTTAGTATATAAGAGCAGTGATTGTTACAAAACAATTGTAAAACATCTGTATGTGATATTTTAAGTCTATGCTTAGCATAAACCCCAAATTATAAGCAGTTGTGAATCTCAGTTTGTTAGTAATTTGTTTAAACTTTTACTAAATTATAACTAATTAGTCTTACAGAAGACCTAAAAGTCTCATTATTGTGAAATCTATTAGTATTATATGATGATTATTGGGGTTGTCAAATAATTGTCATTAATCACATTGAAAAATGCTAAAAACAGAGTTACTATGCAAAGCAATATATGTATTTTACAGATAATGGGGTATACATATTTTTGGATAATAACTAATATTGTGAACTTAAACTCATTCCTAATCATTAATTATGGCCTTGAATTTTCGACATTTTCCTTTAATGTTTCATAGTTGTTGATGATGAAACTGATTTCTATATTATTCTAGTCCCATTCAAATACTCTGAAGAATTAGCTAAATGTTTGCAATTAAATGATTGAGTATATATGTTATTCTTAGTTAATGATATTGTTGCATATTACAAAATTATTTATAACTAGGATTGGAAAATGTAAGTCTATAATTTTATGAGTCTTACAAGATTTATCATTTTCAGCATAATATTTAGTGTTATTCAACAAAATTGAAGAGGCTAACATATCAAATTAAGGAAGTTTGACATATCTACACTCATCCATATGAAATAGCACATTGAATATTTATAAAGCTATTATTGTTATTTATACTTTACCATAGTAGCAGTTTTCAATAATAATAGATCAGTTTTGGGCATAATAAGTTTAATAAGTTGCAACTAATTATTACATGCTCAATAGCAAGTTAGTCTTTTTCATTTCAATGTGAAGTATTCAATATAAATTTGCATGTCAACTTTATTTCTAGGATTTTTTTTGAATTCAATGTAAAAGCAATGCAGAAATGATATAACATTTATGTTTATTGAAATTGTGATTTCATGAAATAACTTAAAACTTATATATTGTATAGTTTGAATTTCTACAAATCTGGAGATTTGCTATCATTCACAACCACATTTCTATGAAATTACTTTTATCATTGTGAAAGGAAAATTTATTTACATTAGTTAACACTAAATTCAAAATCTACAATTATGGTGAACTCAGGCCTGCCCAGCATTGCTGGATTTGCAGGCCTGTCCTATCCCAACCCATCCTTACAACTACTTTTTGACTCTAGACAAATTGTAGGTATGTGTTGATGAATGCAAGGATATCTTTGAATGCATGGAACTATAAATATATGCATACATTATAAATTGGTGAAAAGTGAAAATGTTTAGAGAAATATTGTAGGGCATGTAATATTGTCACAAATACAAATATATTGGGTTGCTTGACTGTACCCATTATTGCAGGGCTGCTGCACTGTAACATGCCTTTCATAAATTTCATTTATATAATTGCATATATGACTGATGCTTCTGGCAATAAAATAGAAATAATCTATTATCAATAACATTTGTGATCTATTCATATATTTAGGGAGAATGTAGAATTTAGGTTTCATATCATAAAGAATTACATTTGAAACATTTTGTAGTATCTGCTTAGATATAAATTATATCATTAAAACACATTTAGAGGTAACCCAAGAAGAATATTCAAAGTTTTTTATTGATTATGGTTTTGTAATACCAAGTAAAATCATTATTTTAATAATTTGTCAAAGTTGACTTATGAATTAACCAAAATATGTTTTGTAAATTACATAGAAATATATTAAAAATTTACACACATTAGACATTGTTAAAAAAAGTTTAAAAAGGAAGATATTTGTCAAATATATCATCAATGTTAGCATAATTTAATCTAGTGTTTATACAAAAAAGTAAAAAAATCAAGAGAATGATAGTGGATTGCAAAAGACAAAGATCTACAAAATTGCAGCAACATTATGAACATAAAGTTTGAATTTTCAAGCAACAATACCAATTGCAGATGAGATTCCAAATTATTGCTAACAAAAAACTCTTCATTGCAGTATGTCATAATTTAATCATTGTGATTCATTTCAGAGCTTATTTTAATATTTCTTAAACATCAAATAAAACCATGTAAAAAAAACTTGAAATGCTTTAAAATGTTTCTAAAGTTCCTCACAATTAAAATTCCTAACACTTGAAGTAAATTTATATGTTTAATTAAATGATGAATATAATCTCTACTTTTACATAATTTAAAATAATAGGGTTTTTACAGGATTTCTAATCAACAAAACACTATTAAACCTAAGGTGGAAATTATATTGGCCATTTAGGTAAACATACTATAATATAATCTGATAAGTTTTGCAATAAAAAAATTGTATTAATCATTTCAACTTTATGGATAATAGTGAATTACAAATTTCAATTGATGAAATATAACTTATGTACAATACCAATATTCAAATTTAACAGTTAGAGGATAAAGCAGCATTCAAGGTCAAACTGGGTTTCTATAAAAGCATGTTAGACTTACAACCCACAATAAGTATTCAACAAAAATTTAAACAAATAAACCACTTTGTAAGGGTGATTATTTTCTAATAAAATAGTTCACAGAAAGAAATTAATATTTACATTTACTTTTGCTGTTTTTTCTATATAAGGAACATTTACCTGCTTTCTTAAATTCCATTACAAAAGTAGGAATTGGTGGATGATGCATTTGGATAAAAGATCATGATACTGAAATAAATCATTTAGAATAAAATATTTTGGCCTATGTTTTAAGTAATGGGATGGCATGCTTGTAATGATGTTTACAGAATTTGAAACAATACTAAGACATTGATACTGAGACCCATACTTTTCTTGAGACAAGAAATTATGCTTTTTTATTGAGACTTGAAATCTGAAGGTTACAAAAAATTCTACCAAACTAAAATTGAGGTTTAAACAAGCTAAAAATTTCCAGACTATCATGTTTAAATAAATTCAAGTGTGAAATCTAATATTTTTTTCAATTAATCATCAAAGTTTTGTTAACATTTTTAAAAGAGACTGTTAACAGCTTATATTCAAGCTAAGACTGAGACTTTTTAGAATCCTCATTAAGACTGAGAGTGAGATTTGCGACCTAATTTTTGAGACAGTTGAAAATATATAATCCTCAAGGTACTTGGTGAGACTCTATATATCTATTGTTTAGAGCCTTGCTTCCATATCAATCAGTTTGACAAATTTTGTCAAAATTCTTTGTTATGTGAATCTTAATCTCAAGCTTAAAGGTTCTCTATGTTGATATCAAGATAGCTAATGTTCATAAGTAATATTAATTAAAGTACAAACTGTTACCAGCAAAATGTATTTTAATGTTTAGGTAATTAATTAGCTTGCATATGAATACCTTGCATTGCATTTCAAATAGCACCTTGATTTTAGACAGGAAGGCACAGGCAGGGAGAGCATGATTTGTAAGCAAAACACTATGTTAATATATTGTGGAAGTAATGATAGGATATAATTTGTAATTTTAATCTAATTTTTTTAAGTTATTTCTTTTAGTGTTTAATTAAGAGGAGTTTTTAGGATTAGTTTCAGCAGACTTCAATCAAAAATGCAATTATTTTTGGGAGAACATGAATAAGTCATACAGGAATAAGTTCTACAGGAATAAATCCTACTCAATAAAACCTATATGATTAAATCCTACACTATTACTATCTAATAATATATTTATATTTATAATTGAAATTAAAATTGTCTATAATTCCAGAGATGAAAATAATCATATTTAGAATAGATATTAATGGTGCCTAGAATTCCAGCAAGCATATAATGATTTTAGACTAGAAATAAGGTTTGATTAGAATGACAGAATTGAATATAATGTATTAATAATTGAAATTAATGCTGTCCAGAATTCCAGGACTGAAGACAATATATTTTGAATTGAAATTAATTTTGTCAAGAATTCCAGGATTGAATATAAGTTATTCAAAATAAAAAAGGCTTGTTTGGAATTCCAGAATTTAAAATAACATTTTCAACAATTAAAACATTAAAAGATATCTAAATTAAACAACAGCTTTGCATATCATATCACAAATACATTAGATTTATCATAACAACACTTTTAATTCATCATAAACAGTAGTATTCAGATTCAAGGGTTCTGTCTCACATCCCCCAAACTCATTTCCCCAAGTCTGATTTCACAAAATATTAAATACTGTTCGAGAGACAATTTTAATGAAATTGTAATTATATATTTAAATAAATATATATATTTCTGTAAACTTTATTTTGATTAGTTTTTATGTAGTTAAGGTTGCTGAAATATGGAATTACATGTAAATAAATGTAAATATGTGCTATAATTATAAGCATTGACTGTTTACATATTATATAAGTATAATTTACCCAAAACACTGTTTAGATCTAACCTGATGATTAAATAATTATGTTAGCATGCTTTGTGCTGTGTACTTTCATAATTCATTGCTAATATATAAAAGCAAATTTGTTTTGTGTCATATTTACTTTGGACTAATTTCAGGTAGCTTATCTATTTCTATAAAGTATTTTACAGATTCATAGTTTAAGACAACACAGCCATTTCTAATATGGAAATTACAGGCTTAAATCCTGCCAGATCTGCTTTTTGAAATGCTCCTGTATTTTTGTAAGCAAAAATTTTGAATGAAATACCTGCAGGCATACCAGTATCAAATAAAAATCAGAAACTTTAGCAATTTGTTTAACACCTGGATGATATAAATTTCTGTATTGTATTTGCAAATAGCAAACCAATGTGATGCATTATTATGATTTTTCCTGATTCCTGGTTCTCTTGAGTAATATACTCAAGTATTAACTGCTCTTAATGCAGGGGTGTCATGAGAGAGCTGACTCCCAAGCATTTTTGCCAGGCTAATTCTACATTCTAGTAAAGTACATATAAAAAAATTACATTCAACATTTTCAAAGTTATAAACAACTCTCAATTACTGCTAAAAGGAATAGAGTAGTCTGTCAAACAATGAATACTATCTGATGAGGAAATCTGTCAAATATATAATAGAAAATTAGCAAACAAATAACAATTGAATGTAAAAAATTATGACCAATTACAATAAAGTACAAACTACAAAAATAGAGAACATAATTAAATTTTTTTTAAATCTAAACAGACAGTATCTTTAGGGTGGTATGATAAATCACCAATCTATCTCACTAAAAGCCAATTACAGATGACAAAGGCACATGAAATTTCTTCATAGTAATAGCCTTAGCCTTATACAGACTTTGTCTGATATTGTTTAAATGGGACAAATTACTTCAAACGATCATCTACATGTTATAAACAATATAATGGTATAAATTAATTCAAAAGATCATAAAAATGTTATTATTTTATACATATATATCTATATATCTACTAGTTTACATATAATAATTAATAATTATTTGAATGGTGAATTGAAAAATGTAGTGACTCGAATTCTTTTGTTTAGCAATGCAAAATTATAGAAACTAGAATAACTATATGAAAGTTGCCTTTTATTCATAGATCAATAATGATAATCTAAAAGAAGTTTAAGCATGCATTAAGGTAAATTTTAAAATAAACTTTGATAACATATATTGTGGCTATTTGACAATTAACTATTACTATTAAAGGCTTTTAGCAAAACTTTAACTAGCATAAACAGGACACCATTGTGCAAATTTAAACAGTTAAAATATAAATAATTTTTAATTCAGTATTACACGTTCAATATTGATAATAATTAGTTATTAAAACTACTTATTTTTGGTTAATTACTTAAATCACATTATTGTGACTGACTTAGGTCATCTGAAAAAATAGTTACCCCAGGGGATCTTTACAAAACTAGCATTAAATTTATAAATGATGTGAAGGATTTGTGAAGTATCATAGATGATTCAGATAGTCTAAGAATGTCTGCAAAAGTGAGCAAAAATGTTAAATAGATGAAATTATTGTACATAACATTTTAAGGATATATATATATCTTAAATATAATAAATCTTAAATATAATATAATAAAATGTAAATGTGTGCAAACATTTATTGCATCAATGATATTTGTTGTATTTCTAGGATCTATTACTTTTTATATTGATGTTTCCTTTGCTGGAAATTCTCAGCAGATCAAGGTCATTCACTTGTGATTTTATGTTTAAAACTCCCATGGTTGGGTATTATTACAAATTCAAAGCATTTGCCCTACCACATGCCTTGAAAAAGCAGCCACAGGGATGTTCTCACAAAGTTCCATGTATGCATCCTATTGTGTATCTTTGAATAACCTTATATTGTTCTTCATTGATGCATGCTTTGACTTAAATATAATTCAACATTAAAAGGTATGCCTTGTTATTTCATTATTAAATATTAATTATCCAAGAATTAAAATGAACAATAGAATATACAAAATCAAACGCAATTGATTTATTTTCTGATTTCAGCATTAAATTGGAGTCTGTATAATGAAGGTTTACACAAAATTCAGTCAGCAGTAATTGCAATATTGCTCCTGTATGCATATAGTTATTGTCATATTGATTCAGTGAGATTTGAACTCACATCTTCACTACATGTGTACAGCTGTGTTTATTTTACACCGCAAAAAAGGTAGATCTCCAACAAACCATTTTTAAGTCCACATATATTATGAACAACTTAACAATGTCTTCTTATAAGGTTAAATAGACACATATCACCAAACTAATAAATGGAATTTTGAAAGAAAGCAGGAAAAATGTCAATAATCAATTACAAAAACTGAAAAAATCAAATGAGAACAAAATTTGATTGATTTCAAATATGCACTAAATTCTTCAAGTTATTCTTTACAAAAATGCTTGTGCTAGCAACTGTAACTAATATATGTCCCAAACAAAAAATTCAATTTCAGCAAAATATTAAAGAGACAATTTGATACACTGAGAGACGAAAATGATACATTGGAATAACAGTTAATAATTTGCTCTATCTTTAAAACCTTCTTAGATTTTATATTATTATGATGTAATCAATAACTGAAAATACAATTCTCAGAAAACCAATGTTTTTGATATACTAAACTGCTTAAATGTATCTTCTTATTCAAGTAATTTTTTAGTTATTTAGGTGAGATTGAGTATTGCTGGGCACGGTTTTTACACCAGAGTGAAGTTATAGGTTTCTTCATAAAATAGCATTACTCAAATTAACGTTGGAATTAATTTTAGATGGTGTTAGGATCTTTCAGCCAATGACATCATCCGCCAATGACTAGTCACTGTCAAATAGCCAAATTATAATTATACATTTTGGAGTGGAATTAATTAAAGCTAAAAAGTAAACATGAATATATTTTTATGCTCATTTTTGATTTTTTGTGAATGTATTAGAAACATCTTATTGGCGTTTGTACAATATTTACATTCTGATTTGTTGTGTAAGAATAACACAGCTGTACCTTTGTACAGACCATGTGAGTTTGATTCTCACTGAATCATAGAGGCAATAGTTTATTTCGTATTATACTTACAATATGGAAACTATTCTATTATGTATCTATATTTTAGTTAGTTCGTCACTTATGTCTTAAATTTTTAATGTGTAAATGATTTTATTCAATAAAAAGTTTTTTGAAAACAAGTATTAGTAGAATATAATGAAGAACTGTCAAAGCAAGCAAATCACATTAAGAGCAAGAACAAAATCTCTCTCAAAAACTGAATAGCTAGCAATTCTATATAGTAATATTAATAAGCGGTATTTGGAAAAAATGCTGTTTTATATATGAAAATTTAATGTCAATATCGCCTACATTGTTCATTAGAAAAATAATGGAGTTAACAACAAATCACGCAAATGTGAAATAAATGAAAAGGATAAAAATGCACAAGAAAGCAGCATCATTTATAATTTAATGTATATTAACAAATTAAATTAATGAATTAAAGAATTCCACTATTAATAAATTTGTAATGAATTATTTTAAAGAACAAAAGTTGCAATGACAATGATAATCTTTAATTGCTCCACTATTGATAAATTAACTGAAATTTAGCATAAGTTCCCGCAAAAGCAACATTATTTTAATTTTGGCATCATTAGTTTAAGGTCCTAAAATTAAAATCATACATGCAATAATTAACTTGTACTGATTTTCTATATAATAATTACAATTCCAAGAAGTTAAGGCTTAATTGTGGTCTCAATACGTATTAAAATAATTATCTAACAAATATTTCCTATTTTTTTTAAAAATGGAAAATATATATTTTATAAATTACTAATAAGTATACTATAATTTTAAATAATATAATTTGTTTTTGTTTTGATGCTTTTGGCTGATAGTGACCATAACCATTTTAGACAGTATTTTTCTCTTTTAAGCAATGTAGCAGATATTACCACTTTATTTTCTAGAATAATGGAACAATTTTTATTTAATACTGGCTCAAAAATTTAGGCTCAATAAGCTCATTTCAAAATATTGGAAACAGAGATACTGAATATGAAATTTAACCAATATGATATAATAAATATTAATGTAATGCAGAACTGTAAAAACAAGCAAATCACATTAAAACCGAGAACAAAATCTCTATCTAAAACTCAATTGCTAGCAATTCTATGTAGTAATAAATTGAATTAACCAGAATAAATGTGCTTTATATAAAATAAATAGGTGGCAATATCACCGGAAGCAGTATTGAGTAAAAATCTCTGGTCAGCTTGGAAATGTAATTAAAAACTGGCCAGCATTAAAAACTACTTAAAAATCTCTGGGCGTCATCGTAATTTAATACAAAAACTCTTGGCAGCAAGAATAAGATGTCAAAACGATTTGATGACGTCATTAGTTTCTGGGCAGGTTTTAAAGATTCCCCAGTCTTCTTTCAGGTCATTTATTAAAAGGAAGAAATTAATAAAAATACGTTTTTTTTAATAAAATTCACTACAATTGGATTTGTCTAAATTCTAATCGAATAGAACTTCACGGCAGTTTTCACGTAAGATGATAAACTGATAAAGCATTGATTTAAGCCGAAAGTCTATGGATTTCTTTAAATATTTTGTTATATTTTGTAATTTCTTAGGTAAAAATAATTACTTGTATATGACTTCATAGTTTTATAAGCTATAATGCTTATATATTTACCGCTTGCAACGAATTTGGATAATTATGTAAAGTTATCAGTCGATTATATTTTCAACTTTTCATGTATTTTATTGCATTTCTCATAGTTATTTTACCCTCTAATTGTGTTTATTTTGTCCGCGTGGCACTATTCTGCACCTTTGCCTTTGTTTAAAATAACAAAAACAAATGAACAAAAAAATCAACAGTTCAAATGCGTCTGGAAAACTTAATTATTTATACATTTATTAAAAATTACCGTAAATTGATCATGACAGATTAGAGCTCGACCTGCACCCCTTTCTTATATAGGTAACGCTTTAAATAAATCTCATTATTTTTATGTATAAAAAATTTTCAAAAAATATATAATTTCGATCCCAATCTGTGACCATCAGTAATTTTGTGACATTTTGCTGTCAATTCGTTTAACTTTTGTGCTTTTTAATGAAGAACTTAATCATGTAGGACTTAATCGTGTAGGACTTATTCTATGCCGTCTTATTTTTGTGCACATTGACGATTTTTATACGAAAACCCGACTTTGGAATAGCATTCCCAATTTTTTATTAAATTATCTGCTAAAAAATCGATACTGGGAACGAAAGATTTCCCAACTCCAATTTTACTTTGATTGAAAGTAAAAAAACTAATATCTGTTAAATGATTGATAAGTTTTTGGAATGTAAACAATGTTTGCACATTTTGAAGTTAAATATTTGCAAATTAATTATCGGCGTTTTAAGAGTATGTTCCTTATATCAACTAAGCAATTATTTTCAAGTAGCTATTCAACTAGTTTTAGTACCGTTTCCACTATTAGATATAGTGTTCCGACGCGACATTTATCATTTGATGTAAAGCATATGATAATGTCGATAGTGGGAACACATTTTAAGCTATTGTTTAGCAAAAACAACACTATGCAATAGCTACTGCACAAGTTCGGGAAACTTATTTATTACTAAAACTAACAAGATCATGTATTAAATTGATATTTACAATATCAAACACTAAATTGAAAATGGGATAAGTTAGTTTGCTTATAAATAACCCAATTCTGATATTTAAGAGAAGATATCAACGAAGATCTTTATTTGAAAACACTTGTCAAAAATTCTAATGACAATTTCAATAAAGTGATGTTGTGCAGCCTGTAGCATCTCTTCATTCAGCTTTATCCTCAATGCGATTGAGATCTGGACTGCATGGGGGCATTGCATCATTTCAAACCAGATCATTGTAGCTCAATCTTTATGAGGTGCAGCATTGTCCTGTTGGTAGACATCTCTAAGAATTAGTTATGTGATGCCAGCATCCCATGTAGGTTATGTAAAACTAAATGTCCAAATGTCGAACAGCCTTCCCAAACTATGGCATGGCCTCAGCCTGTTGCAATTGAGATTGAGAAACATTTCTGACTACTATAGCCTCTTCTGCGCTCTCTCTCTCTCTCTCT
>CABFPE010000001.1:3534064-3545004 GCA_900660155.1 Hofstenia miamia
TATATATATATATATATATACAATGGCGTGCTGACGGATTTTGAGGCCCCCGGCAAATCGTAAAAATGGGGCACTTTGTGGCCACTTCAGCATACAAAAGAAGGACGTACATGGTGGTAGCTGGTGTTAATATTACATTTTTAATAGAGCACGTTTAAGGGCACTCCTTTCCTTGATTTTTTAAGAATGTTTTCCAAAAAATTGAGATGTCGAAACAAAAAAATATGGAAGGCCTCTCTCGAAAATTCAAAGTTTTTTAAAAAGAGAATCTTCTTCGAAACAAAAAAGAACTATAATTTTTAAAATAATCATTTTCACATTCACAAAAACGCTTTCTTCAAATGTAGAACAAAAAAGAACAGTGGCCACCGTGAAAGCATCAGACATTAATGAAAAAAACAGACTTCACGTCATAAGCAAATTGCTTTTTGATGAGGCATCCAATATATCAATGGTGTGGTACTGATTGAAGAAATCGGGTTCAGCGACAACAGGATTTGAAGACTCAATATTTAGAAAGAGCATTTCTCACTCTATTCTTGACAATCTTCAATGGGTGCGTTCGCTCAGCGCACCGGTTTTCCACTAAGTTTGCATCTTCAGTGCCCACTGAAAGCCAACTGTAAACAGCGGAAGGGTTTGTTTACTTAATTAAATTTCGTGCACACTACATTCGCGGTGGCAGTGGTAGTCAACCAATCAAATGTTGCTTATTAACAAGCTCGTTTCTTAATCAGCTATCAATAGAGCGATTTTTCGACCTAAAAAATTTGAAACTTTTTTACTTAAATACGTATTTTTTACCTAAAGGTTTTTGTGTAATATTGAAGAAGAACCTTTCCACAAAAGAAGAGCACTTCTAGTGTACTGACGATATATGTATATGACTAAAATGGTATTCAGTCTATACATATAGTTTAATAATGATAACAAGCCACTATTGAGCAGCAGCCAGCAATGTCATAATCAGGTGCCGGATTCAGACTCAAAGCACTTTACAATAGAATTCATTTCGTAGTAATTTGGTAATTTGTGATTTGCATTAACAATAATTTTTTTTGGCCCGATCCACCGCCCTCTACCATAGTATTTAACACCTATATAGATTTTTTGCATACAGCGCACAGTGTATGCATTTCAAAATTTTGTATCGAGAGCCCAAATATATATATGTATACATAGGCAACAGGGCCATTTCAACAAATATCACTTTAATCCAATTTATAATAAATACTCAATCTCTGGTAAATATAACCCAGAACCGTACACTTTCGTACGTGTTTTACAATGCTACTTCAATAAAAACTCGAAGTTTGTATTAAAATAAATTAGTTAGGTTTTAGAAAGTGTCAATAAATTTAAAGTCTGTGATTCGGTTTCACTTCCACGGTACAGAACAACATTTTTAAAAGCTGGTCGGTTAGAGGAGTACAAAACAATGTTATTAAACAAAAAATACAGCGGCCAAGCTCAAATCTATAGTTACTTGAAAAAATATTAATAAATAGGTTTCATATAATAAAATACAAATTTTACGAACATCTATATTACTGTACTATTAAAATATCAAAAATATCATGATGTTTGATAAATAACAGATTGATGTATTTATATTTCAAGAAATGCGTTATTACCAATACCTCATTAAAATTGAAATTTTTTGTTTCATTGGCTAATTATTTAAGGTTATGCAAATAGATGGGGTGTTACAAATTTACATATATTATTATATTGACATTTTATAAAATTTAATTGATTTCAGTCAAACCCAACTATAAAGCAAATCAGTTGGCATTTCGTGCACACTGATTTTGCAAACCGGTGGATTGCGCGAATGCTCCAGTTGACGCTGAGTGCAATACCGGTGCAATGCGCGAATAGGTTGGTAAACAACGGAATGCTATCGCGAATACGTTGACAACTGAAAGCCAACTGTTCAGTTGTGCCGGTTTGCGATCGCGAACGCAACCAATTTAAGAAAACGCACTCACAACATATAGTGGTAATGTAACGCATTAGCAGACATCTGTAGATGTTAGCCGCGTTCTTGTAAGTGGGACTCATCAAGTTATATTTGTGTAACAGAAGAAGAATATCGGTTTTAATTAACTCTCCGTCAATATTTCCATTAGTTTCCAATATGTAATCATTAACTTTTGCGACAGCTTCTGTCGGACAATGACTGATACCAACAACACGGCACTCAACGTCGTCAATCATCTTAGCTTCTTGGGATAAGTCCATTCCTGCCATCTGAAGACAGTTTGAAATTGGCAATCTGATTTCAAAAATCTCAAGAAGGTCTCATATTTTAGGTAGCTTTCCAATACATTGCTGGCATCGCCCCTTGATTTCACAAATATTGGACACTAAAAGCTTAAAATGGACCCTATGTTTTTTCAAACCCAAATATTTTTTATCAATAATCCTAAAAAGGAGAACCTTTCCGTTTTTTTTAAATGAACTATTTTAGATTTCAAAACATTTCACCAAACTATTAAGATAAATTGTATTCACCTTATTAAAAAACGTGGAATGTATCGGAAAGCAAACATTTTTTGTAATATACCTGGCTTGTTCATTCATTTACTTTGTGAAACTAAAAACGAACGCATGGTCTATGGTAACAGCTGTGACCTAAACTTTCTGTTGTGGCTTTTCTAGCTGTCTCTTGCTGTTAGTTAATAAACAGTAAATTTTATCAATGTTGAAATCTATTAATTATATACTTCTATCGAGTAAAGTCAAAAAAGCGTGTTTAGAACTTATTTCACTACTTATCCATATAAACCTCCAAATGACTAATACTTCCGTCGTTGATTTTTGGTAGACGCAGAAGAGGGACAGAGAAAAACCGCAATAATTTAACCAAAAAAAGCCAGCGGTTTGGCGGTAATTGTCCCTTTTTGACAATCTCGGAATGACTTTCATTTATACAAATACTTATTGTAATAATACATTAGAAAAACTTCTAGTTAAAACAGATCTAAGCTTCCTTCCTAGATTTGAAATCCTACCCAGTTTTGATTGTTTCCCTAGTTTAATAATTGTTTCTCCTAATTTTGCTGTTCGCCTCGATTTAGGGCTCCTGACATTTGCCCGGATGCCAGCCCTATCAGCACCCCTTGTGTGCGTATATATATATATATATAAAGTGCACGTCAAAAATTTGTAGACACCCTATTTTTTACTTTTTTCTGCCAATAGGAACCCGTTTTGGCTCAAACTAAGCCCAAAATGATAGAAAACCATAGTGCATTACCTCTTAAAGTTTCAATTCAAACAAATAATTTTAAGGAGTATTTTCCATACAAATGTTTGAAAATGACACGTGTCATAAGTTTGTAGACACACACATTAGGCTTAAAAACTCTAGTTTTTTCATATTTACAATGGTTTTTTTAAAATATTATTTAATTTACCTAATATAAGTTCTTTCTCTAACTTGGGACGAGTGTTTTCGTATTGAATTTCGGGCAAAATCATGAGTAGAAATAAATCCCTTAGTGAATATGAAAAAGGACAAATCGAAGCCTTAAAAACGCAATTATGGAGTATCTGAGATCGCTAAAGGGCTGAATAGATCTAGAGATGTAATATATAGGTATTTACGTGATCCTGAAACGTATGGGAAGAAAAAGGCTACCGGAAGACCTAAAATGTTAAGCCCACGAGATCGGCGGTTACTTATACGCAAAGCTTGTACGGGTAAAAAGTCGGCACAAAGCTTGTACGGGTAAAAAGTCGGCACAAAAGTTGCATTATGAGCTTGGTTTATCATGCAGGGTATGTACCGCAGAAAGAGAGTTACAGAATAGTGATATTTTGTCTTATGAAAAATGAAACGCCAAACCAACGCTCACCAGATGGCACAAGAATAACCGCCTTTCCTGATCAGAAGAAATGGTTCACTTTGGTAGCCAAAATTGAAAAAAAACGATCTTTACGGATGAAAAAAAATTCAACTAAGACGGCCCTGATGGTCTACAATACTATTGGAGGGATCTACGTAAGGAAAAATAAATATTCTCCAAGCGGCAATTCGGAGGTGGTGGATTCATGATTTGGGCTGGCTTTAGTTCAAAAGGAAGGCAAACAGAATTCAAGTATATACATTGAGAGACTTTCTGAATATCTGCTTCTGATTGCACATTTCACCATGATATACAATTTGTTTTACACATGATTTGGCAACTAGTCATAATTCTAAGGAAACAAAGTCATGGATTTCGGAAAAAAATATTGAATTAATGGAGTGGCCATCAAGGTCTCCAGACTTAAATCCAATTGAGAACCTCTGGGGATATCTAAGCCGTCGAGTTTATAAAGGAGGAAGGCAATTTGATGACGTGGAAGTTTTAAAGAAAGAATTACTAGCTGAGTGGAGCAAAATCTATGAAATATCGCTGTTTAGCAGTTATTAAAGCTAAAGGAGGAGAAACTACATATTAAATGATTGGATTTTGATATTTAAATAAGAAAATTTTACATTTAAATGACTTATTTTGTTTTGGAAATTGGGGTGTCTACATATTTTTGTCTCTATGAAAATAAATCTTTTATTTAATTTTTCTAAAAAATAAATCTTTTTTTGAACTGAAACTGTCTAGAGTTTGATCCACAACGAGTTCCTATTGGCTGAAAAAAGTAAAAAAAATAGGGTGTCTACACATTTTTGGCATGCACTTTATATACATGTATACACGCTTGGGGACAATCGTAATGTTTCTGATTGCAAATTTGAAAAATATTCATTTGCAAAGTCAAGTAATAAATGCAATGTTGTTTGAATCTTGATGTTTTGTGCTAATTTTAACACCATTTTTGGTATTTTTATGTCATTTGAAAGCGCTATTGAAAGTCAATTTCGCAAACATTTGTTTGTGGTGGGGAATAAATTTTGCGAATTTAATAGCAAAATTTCTCTTGAAGGGTCAAATGTAATAATATTCTTAGTGATTAAACATCTCAAATTGTGTAGAAATCTATTTTTTAAAAATAATGATAATTAGAGTTTTCATTATTAATAAATTCATAAAATTTTTATATTATTATTTTATGTAAATCTAAATATTTTGTGGAAATATCACATCAAATAAATATACATGTATAACATTCTTTCAATTTCAAAGAAGCTATTAACAATTCTGTATATTTCTGCAAAGGCGCTATGAAATGAAGTCTGCTTTAAACAATTTCATAGCAAAACAAATGGCAAACGTCTCAGTCAATAAACTCAGTGTCACTTGCAAACAGTAGAATATACTTCCAGCAAGTGTTCCCAAACCAAGCAACTTAAATTTTGTTTGAAATTCTAGCGCCATGATATTTTTGGTTTTTGCTAGCACTGCTCTTTGAAACGCTTCTTGTTATTTATAAAGTCCTTGAATTTTCATTATACCATTAGTCTTAACTGATTATGTGCAAAACATTGTTTATTTAAAAAAATTTTTTTCTGATTATGCGATTGTATTATATGCACGTTTTGTTTCCGCTTTTTGTTATTTGCTTACTTAGAATTTAATATATTTTCTGTTTTAGCAATAGTTTTTTGCAAATGCATAGGGCTTTTTCCATATTGTTTCGTCGGTCATTGATATCAACTGTAACTGGGGCTGTTCTTGCTAAACCAACGCGAAATCCATATGCAATACATAAGGTATGTAATATATTTCTATAGAAATTGCAGATAAATAAATAATAATAATAATCAATGACTTTATTTAGCCGCTGAAGGCATACACAACAAGAAAATAAAAACAAGTCAAGTTTTACGGCAGCGAGGACAGTCACAGGAGATGAAATAGGAGCAAATGGAAGAGTAGGCGAAGTCGGAGAAGGGCTCAGCAAAGAGGAAAGCCATCAAAGATTTCTTGAAGCTCGGTGGTGGGGAAAAGAAATCAATCGCTGTTGGAGGGTTGCGAGTCAAGATGTAATTAGCAGCAGTACAAGCACGATTGAAAAACGAGTGAAGGGTGCGATGTTTCTTTGTACGACGAATGGAGAAGGTGACAACATCATCAGAGCGAGTGCAGCAGGAATTAGAGAACGTAATGAAATCAAAAGGATCAAGATCCAATTTGCGAGTCAGTAGTCGATTGAACAGAAGGAGATCACAGGCATGGAAGTAGAGTGACAGCGGGAGAGTGGAGAATTTCAGCAGAGCGTCTTTATAGTCCAAAGAGGAAATCCATTTGAAAGCGCGTTTCTGGAAACGTTCCATGGAGTGGAACAAAGCACGAGAAGGCCACCAACAAGGAGACGCGTAGAGAAGAATGGCGCGAGGAATGGACTTGAACAAAGAGAGCTTCACAGCGGACGAGGTATTTAAAGGAACATTACGGAAAAGGGCAAATAGCGAGGAATTAGCTTTGCGGAGACGCAAAGACACATGTCCAGTCCAATTTAAGTTTGCAGCAAGTTGAACTCCAAGATGAGTGTGATTAGGCGCAAAGTTCACAGGTAGAGGCAAATCAGAAGGGGGAGCAACAGAAAAGGAAATACCACATGTCTTGGTAGTGCTAAAATCAAGATGGTTGAGAGAGGACCAAGTAGACAAGTGCTCAAGATCAGAAAAAATGTTCGAAGCAAAAGACCAACCAAAATAAAAAATCGCAGTGTCGTCGACATACAGCAGGCAAGACGAGTTGAGAACAGAATGAGGGAGGTCGTTAATGGCAACGAGGAAGAAACGAACAGCAAACACTGAGCCTTGAGGGGCACCACTAGTAACGGGGACAGGAGAAGAGATAGACGAGTTGATTTTGGCACACTGGTGGCGATTGGTCAGGTAAGACTGGAACAGTTCGATGAAATCCACATCAAAACCAAATAAACGTAACTTGTCAAGCAGAATGGAATGAGGGAGACGATCAAACGCTTTTGAGATGTCAAGAAAGATAATACAACCAGGATCATTACTATCAGAGTGAAAGTAGCAGTTTTCGATCAGAGTGAGCACGTTAGTAATCGTAGAGCGACCAGGAAGGTTGCCATGCTGAGAAGAAGGGATGAGGTGAATTTTTGGGAATACAGAACGAAAAACAAGGCGTTCAAAGATGATAGACAGTCGAGATAGAACAGCTATTGGGCGGTAGGACGTGACCTGCGAGGAGGGAAGCTGATTAGATTTTAACAGCGGAGAAATTCAAGATGTCTTCCAACAGGCGGGATAGCGCTTAGTGGAGCAAATGAAGGAGTAAAGATGCTTTAAATGGATAGAAAGCGTGGAGGAGGTTTCATGAATTACAAAGGAAGGAACACCGTCAGGATAACAAGGACCAGACAACTTGCAAGATTTAAGCATGAGAGAGATATCATGGGCGCTGAAGACCATATCACAAAGTCGGATTAGCGGGGAGGCAGCAGGCGGACCAGGGCACATGGAGACAGGTACAGAGAAGTTAGAGGCAAAATACGCATTGAACAGATCAGCTTTCTCCAGGTCAGAGTGAGCAGAAAGAAGGTTCCATCTCAAATTGGGGAGCTCAGGCTTGGAATGAAGAGAACGCAGGAAGGAATAAGAGTCTTGAAGAGAACCGGACGAGAAGCTGGACAGAAAAGAGACTTTGTCAAGTTCCATAAAATTGAGAACATCTTCTGTGAGAGAAGCAAGCTTCGGAGTAGCAGTAGTACCAGAATGGCGTTTGTAAGACTCGAATTTATTCAAGGAGTGCACAGTAAGGGACGAAAAATAGAAAGGAAGAGAAGCACGCTTTTTCCGCCGACGAGGAACAAAAGAAGAAATAACTTGATGAAAGAAAGTGAACCAATCGTCAACTGAGAAGGAATCACTAAAAACGGGCAGCGAAGATGAGAGAGCAGCATTAAGTGACAGAAAGTCACTGTTAAATCGAGCATATTGGGGAGTAGTCGGATTAGCAGATGGAGAAGTAGAGTTGAAAAACAGATTGAAGCTGACGAATGAGTGATCTGACAGCTTAGCAGGAACAGGGATTACAGATATGTCAATATATAATCGGGGTGAGACGACAGAACCAAATCCAGCAGAGAGGAGCTGGAAGTAGGAGAAAATACAAGTTGTTCAAGAGAATAGCAGGCAAAAACTTCTAAAACTGCAGACTCATAAGTGTCAGTAGAGTCGAACGCATTCCAGCAGACATTAGGAAGATTGAAGTCACCACAAATAAGAAAATGAGGACGAATGGAAAAGCCAAGGTGACGAGAGAGGTAGGTAGACTGGTCATGAAAAGCCTCGAACATAGATGATAAATCAGCAATGGGAATGCGAAAGGCACTTTTCGAAGGAGGGTTGTAAACGCAGAGCAGAGAAACAATGTGGTCACTGAAAACAACAGCACAGCCACAACAGAAATCGAAGGATAATGAATCGAAAGAAATGGGACGGATGTCAAGGTTAGGAAGACGAGAGGCAATGAGAACACCACCATGGCGACCACTGGATCGATCCATACGAGAAAGAACTTTAAGAGTAGAGTTGGGAAAAACAACACTATCAGCAATGGCAGGATCAAGCCAGGTTTCAGTGATGAAAATGAAGTCAACAGGAGACTGCAAGAAGAAATTGTAAAAGCTGAGACGACGATTCAAAGATACAAGACTGTGGGCATTGGCAAGCAACACGGAAAAGCCAGAGTTACGGGGAGGAGGAACATCAGAGTGAGATAGTCAGTCACGGCGAGGCGGATTACGGCAGCGGGGACGAAGGCCAAAAGATTTGCGCTCTTCGTCAGAGAGGCGGTAATAACGAATCAAGACGCCTTCAGACCACACATCAGGATTCATGAGTGCACGATGAGACACTTGATCGCAGACAACATGGAAGGATACAAATGGAGAGTCAGGACGTGGAGGAATGGAAATGACATCATCAAATTGCAGAGAGGACGAACGAAGGTGGTCAGCAAAATCTGAGGTGGACACAGAGGCAGCAAAACGGCCAACATAGATATGAGCTTTGCGGGGAGGCGGCGGAAGTGAACTAATAGGAACAGCAGGGAGACGGCAGGAAGCACTAGAACCAAAAACTGGACGAGGACGATTACGGTTAGTTGATGAAGGGATAGACTGCTTGGGAGGATGCGGTAGAGCAGAAGGAGGAGCAAGCGCAGGTGTGAAACTCGGAGCAGGATTACTGGGGAGAGATGATACAGAACGTGAGGCAGCAGCACTGTAGGAGAACATTTGGGATTGTAGTGAGGAAACATCAGAGGAAAGCTTTGTTAGGGAGTCAGATAAGGATGATATGACGCCAGGGCCATCATTGGTGGACGGAGTCGAGGTAGAGAGAGCAGAGACTGCTTGGCGTAACAACGAAATGATGGCGTCTTTCTTCAGACCACCAACAGCGGAGGCAAACTGGGCATCGCTCAAATTTTTGAGGTCGGACAGCGAAATTGGGGGCATAGCTGAAATCTAATTAAACTGTATAATAAACAGGCAAATTGTGTATGTAAAATATATCAATATATAAATTTTAAGTATTTTCTCATTGCTATATATTCCAACAAAAGAACTTTTTATCATAAGTGGGATAACATTATTTCTTTCCACATAGAGTTGCATTTGGTATTTTGTCCACATTATTGAAATATCATTTGTTCCAGTTTATATGAATGCTTCTATTATAGATTAATTTGGACCTAAAATTTATATCCATTCAAATTTATAGTATAAAAACTCGATTTTTTCATTAATAACGTTATTATAAATGTCATGTCTTTTCAATAGAATATCCTATCCGATTTCTGAAATCCGAATTGTGTTATGGAAACATGTAGACCCTATTAAATTTTTTGGGGGAAAGGCAAGGTATACACTGCACGCCTTGAGATTTAACATTTTCTGAAAATACCGTTTCCTACTTGAGATGTTGATAAAAGAATTCAATATAGTTGTGCTAAAGTAGACAATTGTGTGGGCTACAACCCGCCTGTAATTTTAATATAGAAAATATTTTGCAAACAGTAGTAGTTGCATTGATTTTATTGTAATACTGATCTGTTTAGTTCATAGCACTTGTGATCCCCATGATAGGCGTTGGTTCCTTACTCAGCATGCATGGAGCTGCTTTCCTTGAGGAGAACGCCATTTTTGTGCCAGAAGATGATGATGATGATGATTGAATAATACTGCTTAGCTCTACAATTTGCAATAAATTTTTTACTTTGTATAATGTGTATGTATGTTACTAATAGCATTGATGTTGTAATATAGAATAATTGTATACAATGAAAATTTGATCTATATTCATTTGCAATTTTGTAATTAGACTGAATTTGATTTTTGATGAACAGAAAAAATAATAGTGTCTCATTTTTATAAATTCTTTAGATTAAAATATAAATTAATTCTACCTTTGTTCAAAATTTAGAACATTAGTTCTCGCTTTAAAATCTAGGAAATATAGGGAGAATATTCTACGAACGAGGGTTTTGTAATCTGAAATATACTTATATGCATGTTTTTATTAAGATAATAAAATTCCTCAAAAAACTTTCTAATATTGTTTGCTTTAAATCTTGGAGAACTGACACAAAATAACTTGAGATTAAAAATATTTATTCTAAAAAATTGTTGTATTGTGGTATTTTGCATGTCATAACACCATGACATAATTCATTTTTTCAGCTAAACCAAGATTTTGATAAAAACTAGTTCAAATAAAGTAATAAACAAAAATAGAATTTTTGAAAATATAATTATAGCTCACGTGTCCTGAGTATGGTGGTGTTACGCATTTGCATCATGTCAATCATTTTCTGCATTGAGAACATTTTGAATGAAATATAAATATGGGAAATGTAGAAAAAATGAAAATTGTGAACAGAATTCTTAGATATTTAAAAATATATGCTGTATATATATATATATTATGAAAGATTTATTCAGCAAACATGTTTCGCTACATACGTATAGCTTCGTCAGTGCATATAGAGTATAGAGGGAAAGTTTAGAAA
>CABFPE010000001.1:3545068-3562820 GCA_900660155.1 Hofstenia miamia
TGTGAACAGAATTCTTAGATATTTAAAAATATATGCTGTATATATATATATATATATATATATATATATGCTTAAAAGTATTCGAGTGAATATTATATGTAATTAAATGGGTAGAACGTCCTGTCAAACGTCGTTATTCTGCATAAATAACAGCTTTTCAACAATTGGCAATACCTATTGGAATCCATTTTGACTCCCTCTTGGACTCGAAAGGCACAATACTCTGGCTCATGATTCCCCGTCAAAACATCCTACCACTACTTCATTGTTGCTGTTTCCAGATAATTGGTATGTCACTATTATCCAAAATTTAACCTCGAACAACACTAACCCTAAGCCCTCCGGTAGTTTTAAATTTGGCCGCTATGTGCAAAACCTTGTAATTGGTTGCCCTGCATATATTTGTTGTTGTTTTCACATTCGCATCGAGAAAAATTTTCGGACTTGTAGACTGGATTTTGTGCCACAAATCTCTTGATTTTTGTAATATCACTCTGTCAATTCATTCTCATCTCCCATTGAATTGAGATTGCAAATTATTGTTTCAGTATCTGCAGAATTTAATAATGAAAAAATGCAACGTGTAACTAGCAGTTAGATTTGCAATTAATGTGCAATAGCACTAAACAATGATCTCAGGGGCGGTTTCAGGATTCCAAGTTAGGGCGCCGGACTATGTGCATGCATGTACCTTTTATGCATATATATTATAGTTTTCTATAAGAATAATTGAAAACAACATGACAGATAGTTTAAATGCTTTCTCTGAGCAGTTTTTCAACAAGTATTCAGACCAGTTTATGTAAGCTTTGAAAATTTTAGGTGGGCGTGCAGCCACACGCCCCCCCTCCTAAATCCGCCTATGTATCTACATAAATTTTTATAACCATTTCATTTTTTGATCAGATAGGAGTTCGATGTGTAAATAACGGGTACATTAATATTTTGTATGCACTCACAGTTAGGTGATTTGTAAAACATTGACTACTTCATGTGAATCAAAGTTTAACAATGGGAGCAGTGATTAGCAGGCAGAAGCGAAATATTGCATTTTGGGTGGTAATTCTAAACGCGAAGTATAAAAAATTTACTTCGCAATTCGATCCGTGAAAACACCGAAAATGAACCTATTATAAAAATCATACAAACACTTCAACCTCTCTAAAGTAGCCTTTTTATTTTTGATTAACCTAGTTCTCTTTATATTATTTTTGCAATGCCCAATGTGTGGAATGCATTTAGCGCTGAGCCCAAACTACTTTATAACAATACAACACTTGGAACGCCTAAAGATTTTATAATAGCTAATATTGTAAATTTTAAATATTTAACTCAAATTCCCAAAGAAAAATAAATTTAAGTATACATTATTTTAATTGAAAATTCTTAATTTTCCAAAGGTGAAGAAGCATAATCTATTCTATCAGAACAATCAATTAGATTCAGTTCATTGAAAAACATTGTTTCCCTATATCAAAAAATAATCATGGAGTACTTCAAAATTATGCTACAAAATTGAATATTTTTTAAATGAAATCTGAGTTTGATGGTTTCAAAAGCATAATGATCGAGAATGGCCTTCTTGCTTTATATATTTTCGATTTAGCAAATAATTGTAAGGAAAAGCTGGAATATGTATTTCTTTTTGTTTATTTACTCTGAATTAGATGTAATATTACACATGGACGTAGGTTTTGACATTATCTTCATTAACCTCCGAACTTGTCCAGATGGGTGGGGATTCCTATGGCCTTGTGGGGTGGATGAAGATGAAATCTCGTCCCATGGGTTTCAAAGAGCATGATATTTAATCGTCCTAAGATTTGTAATGCCGACCTTTACGATTCCAGTTGAAACTGATTTCCAAAATCAAAGCAGAAAACTTCATGTTTGCTCTATTTTATTTTCAAACTGCGGGATAGGGGACTTTTTGCTATTATTATCTCAAATATACTTCCTCTGCATCAAATCACATTAGGAAAAAAAATACAATTGTTTTTCAATTGAATAATCAAGACTAAAATTTATAACCTCGCTATTATCGCAGTCTTAAAGTTTTTTATTATATTTACTTGTTGATGCATTTTGGTAAATGAGCTTTTATTATTCGCTTCTTATACTTAATTGGTTCAATTTATGTGGCCTTGTTTTGCTTATTGATTAATTATTACCGCTACTAAATGGGAAGGTATTGTTAATTATTTCAAAGAAGGTCATTAGGCGATTTATATAGATATAACATTGTATATGCAGAAAATTATTAAAGCTACATGTATTAATTTAGTTGCACTTGACATTTTCTGAGAAATATTAGTTTATATCTGTGTAGATTAGGTTGGCATAATAGAAATGACTTAATGCTACATGTAGAGTATGAATTAATTATATTTTTGCTTTAGTTGGAATCGATTTTTCTAATATGATTTTCTTGCTTTTCAAAATTTAAATGTTAGTCTAAAATAATTTATAGGCATTTAAAGGACCCAACTCGTTTTACATGAACGTTGTTGAAATTAAGTTGATATTGCGAAGTATCTGTAGATTTTGACTAAACAATACAGAATTGAGTTTTTAAGGGATTCACTCTTAAAGAAGCAAAATTTTTAGCAAGAAGTGCAATTTTTAAAAAAAATGTATTAGAACTAAATAATATTGTATATCATCACATGTTGTTAAATCGGACAAATCGTATATTGTAAACATTAAATAGTAAGGGACCCAAAATGGTTACCAATGCTACAACCTCCGAATTTGCGCATGACAAAATATTTCAGGGTAGTTGTTCTTCCCATGGGCATTACACAGCTTCATTATCTGAATTCAAGGTATGGAAGTAATTTAAATATTTTTACAAAATCGGATTTCTCATTGAAAAAAAATCATATTTGAATGTAGATTTGAGCAATTTTCGGGATTTTATATAGTAGCGTTTAATTATCTAATTTTAATTCGCCCGGAAAAAAGGAATGTCTTATGCATGCATTTAAGATATAACATGTTGGTTCAGCTATTAAATCGGCTGAGATTTAGGAGACAAGGTGATATTAGAAAGGGTCAGCTGAATGTGTTTTTAAAACTTGTATCGACTTTATTATTTAATATTTAGTTGAAAATAAAAGGAGTTTATCGAAAAACAACTTTGGATTTATTGTATTAACATGATGTGAAGCATTTCCCTGTAGTACATCCAAGTCAATTATAGGTGTATTATCTCCATCAACTTTTTTCATGGTAAACAACGTTTGGTTTTTTTCTTGTTAACACATTGTAATAAAAAACACAATTAGTTTACCAATCATCAGATAAGTACTAGAAATGTTTGTAATTTTTGAAGAAATCTACAGGGCATTGAATAGCAATTAAGAACTGAAAGGATAAAGCTGTATTTCTTTCAAGTATTGACAATAATCGAATACGTGACTTGCATTAATTAAAAGAGAAATATTTCAATTGCGAAATTCGAATCCACAACGACTAGGAAAGATCAAAGAAATTCTTGAGTTTATGTATGCATTTAAAAAAGAAACGCATCATTTATTTAAGAATGCTAAGAATTCTTATCGTGTTCCTAGAATTAATGACAGCTTGTAGAGTATACGGCTGTAAATCATTTCATAGGATGCTGATAGGCTGAATTGGAAAAATCGTCAGAGTAATATGCAGCATTTCTGAAGTTAAACGAATATTTGAATTGAATGTTAGGCCATTTAGACTAACAAATTTGCAACTTTGATTACCTTTGATGGCCTTCTAAAATATATGGCTAGGAACAAATTGAAAATCAATTGTTTAATGTGAATTGAGACATTACATCGCATCGAAATCAATGTTGACAATTTAGGTCAATAAGTAAATTCTCCTTTTCTTGGCAGTTTTTCAACTTATCTTGCAGCCTTATATTTTAGAAGCTGTCTATCTCTGTACATTCAAAGTCATTAGAATAATAACATTTCTAAGGGTCTGCTAAAACATGGACTGAATATTAATGGTGGAAAATGTGTTTCCTTGCAACTGAAGACGCAGATTATAATGTTATACATATTAACATTGTTGCAGTCACTGCATCCCGCATGTTGCCTAGATGCAGTGGAGTTATAAATATAACTTCAATGCGAGAAATAATGCAAATTTGATTTACAATGGCAGAAAACTTTCTACAATCCCCGAACCTGCCTCCAACTAATTGTGGCTTACAATCCTCCAATATACTTTAGAATAGATGCTGAAGGTATTATCAGACCATACATACGTTATGAGATCTGAATATCTACAACAAAAATACACATTAAATTTCATTGCAGAATAAAATCTAGCAATCTTGCGATATTGAAGTCTATCAACTGAGAGAAATATACATCAATAGATACAAAATTATGTTAATCATTTGATTACATATATTCTCTAAAACTTGTTAATGTACACTTAATCATGATGAGCTTTAACTTGAAAATTGGCAAATTCTACTTGTACTTAAAATACCAGTCTAAGCACTTTGTACTGATTTAAACAGTAATTGAAGAGTGTATTTATGTAAAAAGCGCGCCATGTTGGTTCTAATCATGGAAACTATGTTCGATTGAAGAATAAAGTGGTAAACGTCTTTTTCACTAATAATTTAATTATTTTCCAAGAAATTAGCTGTTTGTTTCACTATTATAGACTTCCCCAACCGTCGATCTAATTAACTTTTTATTTTAGCTTTTTTCGGATAATTATGTTTTTATAAATTCCCCCATTTATTTATTATCATTTTTTAATATGTTGTTGATCATTATGATCATCGCTTAGGCTATCACTTTGGGCTTTAAAGTAAGATAACCAGCTTCTTTAAATGCTTGGTGGTTATTCCCCTTCGTCTGGGTCATAGTAGGGCTATGTATATGGATGAGAACCGTTGGGAAGCGCGGTCTGCATGTAGCAATAACTATTGTATTTTCTTGTCTCTAAAAAGAGCTGAGAGTTAGGTCTTGGAAATGGTTCATTGCTTTGGCCGGAGGTCTTGGTTCTGTAAAAAGAAGTTTGGATTAAATTATTCTCTGAATATCTGTTATTGTAACTTATGGAATGAACATTTCCATATTTTCTCAATAGATAAAAGTACATAAGTAATCAGTAGCTTCATCGGTTCTCTATTATTTTTTAAATAGAATGCTTGCTGAGTATGGCACGCGCCCCTACAACAAGTCTCTACAGTAACCACCCGTACATGAGAATGAAATTTCTTTGCTGCTATCAAATAATTTAAAAATTTTCAATACAATTTCTAGCACGATTCAAGTTATAATATGTAAATTTTTTTTCAACATTTTTTTATAATAAATTGTTTGAAAAAAAAATCATTTTTAAAATTCACATTATGTGGAATTCAGGCTTGCCGTTGTGTGTTGTGTACACAACACAACAAGTTGTGTGGGAGATAAAAAAGCAGCATCATAAAATCTACAATTTTGCATTTGACTTAAAAAATTTAGTCATTATATTATGCTTTTCTATTTTCAAAGATAGTTATTACGATATTTTTGTCATGTAAGTATAATAATTATAATTCCATGAGTTATTGATGTTTGATCCTTCAATCAGGGGGTGCACTGCTGATGACTGGGAGGACACAAATATACATGCAATTTTGGCTATGAGTTGTTTTTCGAAATAACAGCATTCAAACAGTTTTTTAAAATCTATATTGCCAGAATTGTAAAGTTTNCTTTTTATTTTAGCTTTTTTCGGATAATTATGTTTTTATAAATTCCCCCATTTATTTATTATCATTTTTTAATATGTTGTTGATCATTATGATCATCGCTTAGGCTATCACTTTGGGCTTTAAAGTAAGATAACCAGCTTCTTTAAATGCTTGGTGGTTATTCCCCTTCGTCTGGGTCATAAAATCTATATTGCCAGAATTGTAAAGTTTTCAGTCCTATGAGCAGACTCTCGCATTAAGTTTTTTTCATAAATGTGTAAGATAAGCTTATAGTCAAACAAACGCGGAATAGTTGTGTTGGTATGTATATGCAGGTGTATTCTATTGAACGTCAGAGTCTAATACTTAGTTAAATTCCAAACTAAGAAAGCAGCATCTCAAAATCTTACTCAGTTGAACCCAGTGCATCTTCAACCCAACGAGCCTTACTCTAGGGATTTTATGAAAAACAAGATAAATATCAAACTCGTGATAAAGATTGATGGGCTAATATAAGCTTAAAATACAACAAGCCTAATTATATATTGAAAATGTAAATACTTCTTTGAACAGCTAATTATAGCCTACTTTCTCTTTAAATGACTCAGATGAATACGAAGCTTTTTGAGTAAAATGTTAATTTCTACAAAAACTACAAACTATGGGAAGAAAATCTTGAGCATTCTAGTTGACATAGGTGACATTTAATCACTTTTTGTTCATTCAAAATAGTACTGAAATGATCTACACAAATAGCTCAAGAATCGTTTGTTTGAAGAAAGCAAAGACTATGGCCCTAAAAACAGATCTTACTCACACCTTTATAAGTCACTGAACAGCGCTAAAAATTTATAACTGAAAAATATGTGAAATAGAAATAGGGTCCTTCCGGACAACAATTTTATTGGACCCAGTCTAAGGTGGACGTGGGTTGGCCATACCCGCACGGGTTTAGGTTCGGTTTGGGTACAACTTTTTAAAAATCTTGGTTAAATAATTTCAAAAAAGCGCGTTAAATTTGCGTATATGATTTTACGTTTTTTCTCCTTAGGCTATCATCAATAAATTAATATTCGGAAGCGTCCCATAATTGAAATAACTTTTATTTATTGAATAACATTCAAAATTATATATGAGAACGAATTGTTTGGGAAGCATTGTCAGCAATGGTTTACTCAGTTATGGTGATTTCTGATGTTGAAACTTAATAGTTGTAAAAGAGGACGAGACGACGTGGATATTTTTTACCTTTGATCCTGGCGGGAATGGGTATGATGTAATTGTGTACTTTGGTCGTCTGTGTATCTATGACGTCATTGGAATATAATTCATGAATAATGAGGAGGTGTGGCTAAAAGATGTGAATATTCATACATTACATAGCCAACCTATAAATAATTTTAAAGTGTACGTTTGTAGTTTTAGACCATTGAAAGGACTGGTATATTGAAATAATCGTATATTTTTTGTTAATGAACTTGTTATGTACACTAAATAATAGCAGTAGTATTAAATTTCATAAATTCTTATTATTATTATTAAATACTGTAACAAAAAAGCTTATAAATGAAAGTTATGTATAAATGTAGCGACGAACTTTGCAGAGAAACATGTTTATATTAATAAAAATGAATAAACGTGATAAGTATTTTAACGCAAAATTTTATAAATGAAATTTATATACAGGCACAAGTTCCATCATTAATACAAAATGATGATGAAAAGTTACTTTTATATTCTCTCAAGCTTGTACATCAATATTAAAAAGGTTTATTTCATTCAAGTGAAGTCAGTTATTTTTCAAAATAAATGGAAAAATTTGTAAAGACGCTCATGTTAAGACTTTTATTAGATGCTTAAGAAAGCTATATGTATATATGGATAAAAAATACCTTTTGTATATATATACATACTATATTAAGTTTTGTTAAATATAAAACAATTTCTGGGTAATAACAAGAACTTATGAAATTTAATACTACTGCTATTATTCAGTGTACATAACAAGTTCATTAACAAAAAATATACGATTATTTCAATATACTAGTCCTTTTAATGGTCTAAAACTATAAACGTACGCTTTAAAATTATTTATAGTTTGACTATGTAATGTATGAATATTCACATCATTTAGCTACACCTCCTCATTATTAATGAATTATATTCCAATGAAGTCAGAGATACACAGACGGCCAAAGTACACAATTACATCATATCCATGCCCGCCAGGGTCAAAGATAAAAAATATCCACGTCGTCTCGTCTTCTTTTACTACTCTTAATTGGCTTAGGAATCACTAAAGCTCAGCACATTTCATTTCGAAAAGTATATTGCATATTTCAGTCAACAAATTCAAATCCAGCAACAGCATTATTGTTAATTGAATGTTTTCTTGATCATGGAGAATGAAAGTTTGAATGTATATCAAGTATGGTATTGTGCTTCACTTGGAACAGGACAAACACATATTTCAATGTCGTGACAATATCTTATAGAGAAGTGTATGATACATCAGGAGCACACATGGAGTTAACAACTACATTTTAGGAATTTATGATAGCGTGTATACTGCACCTTGGTCTATTTTACAATATAAAATACTTTCTATGGGATAAATATTTTTTTTAGGTAAAAACACTGTTATTTTTAAGCTTCGGCAGATATTTTATCGGTGATTTTTGTTCTTTGCCGGTGCGGGTATGGGTTGTGTGCAGATTTTTTTTAATATTGTGTGGGTGGGTGGATTGTTTTGAGCATGGAAATTTGTAACTATGTCCTTTTGGTCCTTATCCCATTGAGTCCCATTGCATTTTTGCTCATGCCAGTATAATGAATTAAAATTTTTTTGAGGAGCACACATGTATTTTAATTCGTGATATCAGCTTCTTTATTTTGATCCCATGTCCTAGTTATTCCCAGTTCATCTGAAATATTTAGTATCAAGTCAACGACCCTTAATGTGTGCACATACCGAGCAACAAATATAATTTCACTTACAAATGCAGGCACATATATGCTAGTATATTTATATGCCTATAATAACCGAATTTGCCGTTATTAATTGCCTTTTTTATTGAATTGTACTTGCTAAAATGCTCATACATTATATTCATTATATTTTTTTTGCAAATCATAGTTTTTCTAAACAAGACTGGATTGATAACAACTTGTTTGATAAATAGGAAAAGTTTATAACATACATTTAATAGAAATGTAGAAATCGAACCAAATTATTGTTCAGTACATGTCATACACTTACATGCCTAACAACTATTTTTGCTTACCGTAATTATATTAAAACTAAAATACTTTGCTATTCAAAGATTCGATGTCAAAATAATCGCGAAACATTTCATACCTTTGAACTTTCTTAACTGATATCTTAATATTTTTAATGACTTTGTTGTGTTGCGTTGTGCATGTTTTGCGACATAATAGTGCTTTACTGTTGTTTTGTGTGAAAAAAGTCACACAAAGACAAGCCTGGTGAATTTAAATATGGTTACTCGTATCCGCCATCGCACGATATTATTTGGGCACATCATTAACGGCATACGAATAACAGGCTTCGAGTGGGCACAGCTATGAGCTTTAATAAGCTGAGCGGATAGCTCATTCGCACATCATAAGTTTAGAGTTATTAATACATTAGTTTTTGAAATTGAATCGGACTTGTACGGGTAGTATTTTTATGGGTACAGCTTCTTCTGGAAGGAGTATCAGAAATATCCTATCCGCTAAACCCTATTTTACAAGCTTCAATTTTGCAAATATTTACCAAATACTTAAATACTACCAAATTCTAGTACGAGACAGTATGAAAGCCTCAAACTCCTACGAGCTTGATTATAAAGTAACCAGAGGGATCAAGATTTTCGCGTTTCTCAAAATTTTTGCTATATTCTTAATTAAACGTTAAAATATAAAAATCCAAATGTATTAAGAACCTATGAGCAAAAATGTATATTTTACCATAATAATTTGATTATTTGTTATCTGTGTAGTGTATATGAAGGAAAAAAATTTTAAACTACGGATTCAAATATATCGTCTATGCAACAATATTAGATTCTTCCTCAGTATTCGTGTACATTAACATTCGACCCTACTGTATATTGCTTTCAGTAGCAAAGAAATTATAAGAAATTATTTCTTTGTATAAGAAGACTTCTATGATTCCCGTATCATACTGATTGTTGTGAGACACTTAGACTATTCTGGAAATGTGAGGGCATGGAACACATTTTTATAGCCTTATTCTGCATTAGGTGTAATCTTAATCTCTCAGAAATGTCTAACATCTTGAACTCTATCACCTCAAATTGCATCATTTCCCAAGAATGTCATTTTCATTAATCTATTGGATACAATTGAAGCAGATTCCCTCCATTATTTGAATTTCAAATTTTGAAATATTGCCATTATAAGAAAACAAACTGTTTCAAATGCTTCATTCAGAAATCAACTGTTTCCTTTTCTCAAAATTGTCATTGTTGAACTATAAACTGTTAATACCACTGGATGGTATGTTCAATTGATCACAAAGGCATATTTCAAAGCCTCAAAAGCAACTGCATCTAATTTTAATTTCACTAAAAATCTTGCATTCTAGGTTATGTATATTAATAACAAAATTGCTCAAATTACCGCTTAATACTTCGGTCAGATCGCATTTCTGGTTTTTCCTTGAGCTCAGCTTTCATTGAGAAATCAAAGGGCTACAAATTCAACTAGAATCTCAGAAAGGATAATATGAAGAATGCGAGGTAAAAGTGAATGCCGCTCAATCCCGCCATAATGCTGCCGCAAAGGTTGATGCGTCCAAATCATTAATAGTCCATTATCAGATATTTCTGAATTATAATGTTATGTACTCAAGAATCAGTATTGCTATAATAATACGATACGGAGGTGGGGCACACTAATATAGACTAGTGCTGATCACGAAGCGAGGTAAATTCCATGGAAATATCACAATATTTCAATATTCATCAAAGTTGACATCGCCACCGCTATTGCAACTGTGACCGGCATCCACCTCTAATATCAAAATTTTAGTCAATTTCTTGCGCAGCTTGTAATTTACAAATTCGAATTCAATGATAAATTTTTGAATTTAGTACACCAAAAGCATGTGAAATGGGATTTGCTGTTTACAATAGAATTAAGCAAAAAGAAATAATTTCCTCTATAAATAAAAAAATTTATTAATTGCATGAATTTGCTTAAATTTTTTTAGTGGCAGAAGTAATATCTTTATACCTTCCATCCAGTGAATACAATAAATTATGTTTTTCTTAAACATTTGATGTAACTAATAAATGAATCCTAAAAAAGTATCTGGTATTATTCCATGAGCAAATAATATCTAGAAGAAAATTCGAAGACTTCTATGGTCATAACTTAGCATTTTGAAGGGGAGGGGAGTTGTAATAATGTGAATGACAATTCATTTACACTAGTCTTGTACAAACGAATTTTTAGAGATAACATTTATCAATTAAACCAATTTCAAGTATCTTGCTTACATCAACTTACAAATATTAACTTTTCTGAATTTTCTCTAGTTTTATCAGGAATAATCAATAAAAAACTAACTCTTCAAACAACTGCTGTAAAAGGTGAGACTTCTCAATAAATGTACCTACTGGTTAAAACTATATTTTTTAGTTCAATTTTTTTGTTCAAAATTCTTGAATTACAACAAAATTCATTTAATGGAGATTGTAAATTTATGTACAGTATAACACAGTTATAACGAGTTTCAACACAGTTTTGCTCATTATATCTGATATAGTATAATTTGTTGGTTCATGATGGTTAATTATTTCTCAGTACATCTTAAGTTATTACTTCCATATATATATATATATATATATATATATATATATAATTGTGGAAAAATTAATGGAACCTTGTAAATATAATACTAGTTTTATTATTTTCATATTACTTAAGCTATGAAAATACAAACTAGTAATTGATGTGTCCACCATGTGCTTAATGCGCTTTGGCATTGAATTCATAAGTGTTTTAGAACATTCCTTAATTTTTTCTGGACTAAGCCAAATGTCAGTCACAGCTATTTTAAGTTTATTTTTGGTGGTAGAATCGCGTTTATTCAGTTTTTGTTTGACAATACCAAACAAATTTGCATCTGGACTATTTACAGGACATGGCAGTAGAGAAATATTGAAATCATTAAGCTTTGCCTTCTATATCTTAGAGTTGTGACGAGATGCAAGGTCATGCTGAAAAATTCCAGTATAATCTGGAAACCGCTTTATGCATTGCTCTTTGGCATTGCTGCTTAGAATAGAGCAGTACTGTTCAAAATTTATCGTTCAATTTATTGCCTTGATCCTCTTGGGCCAAACACATTTTCACATATACAGTGTGTAACAAAAGTAACCAGACGCTTCATTTTACGAGAAATCTAACTTTATTCATAAGAGTAGGAATAAAAAAACGAATCATTCATAGTAAAATATACAGTGTAGCGAATCTAAGACAACTTACTGAGGTTATAATGTCCAAAAAGATTAATCATAAAAGAAGAAAGTGTTAATAGAGAATGTTCAAAATGATGACCATCATGTTCAATACATTTGCAAATCCAGTCACAAACAGACCGGCACACCTTGTTCACCAAATCTAATGCTATGGCACGAATTTCATCGGTAATAGCATTCTTCAGATCGTCCATAGTGTGTGGGTTTCTACCATAAACTTTTATCTTTATTAAGTAAGCCTTTATCACTCAAGTCAGTCTCTGATCATCGCTGTTGCAGCAAGGCGAACTATCACAGTTAAATTTCCATCCATTGATGTTTAGCTACGTAACTACAGTTCTTGCTTTCATTTTGCAAGCGTCTGGTTACGTTTGTTACACCCTATATATATATNAACAGACCGGCACACCTTGTTCACCAAATCTAATGCTATGGCACGAATTTCATCGGTAATAGCATTCTTCAGATCGTCCATAGTGTGTGGGTTTCTACCATAAACTTTTATCTTTAGTAAGTAAGCCTTTATCACTCAAGTCAGTCCTTGAGTAACGATCAATAGGATTGACGATTTCAAAAATTTGAATGAAAAATCTGAACCCCAAATCAATTAAACATATAACATTGCTGTTGCAGCAAGGTGAACCATCACAGTTAAATTTCCATCCATTGATGTTTAGCTACGTAACTACAGTTCTTGCTTTCATTTTGCAAGCGTCTGGTTACTTTTGTCACACCCTGTATGGATATCAATAGCAAAGAAAAATCTACCACTATATGGTTGAGAATAAAACCAATTAAATTAGATAAAATACTGGTAAATTCAAAAGCTAAAGCTCGAAGCCTGTTTAGAAATCTAATAAAATTGCAAAAATTTAATTAACGATAGTTAAAACACTAATATAAAAAGTAAAACAGTATCCAAGACAACAAAAAGGAGTTACAGATTTGCCAGGACTTTCTTGCTACAAAAGCCAAAAATTTTGTATTTTCGCTAAATGGCATAGGTTTTTACAGTTGACCTTTTCTTTCCTACTAAGTGCATAATATTCATTTGGTAATTATAAAATCACGTGATATATTTACCTGGAATCACTCTTAGTATTCATTGTTGTAGAAAGTATATTTTTTATGCAAAGATGACGTTTAAAATTTTGTAAGCAGACAGGTTTTCAAGTACTTCGAATTTTTAAAACTCAAGTGAGTTTGCAAAACTATCAGAAGAGCTATCATTAATATTCAAACTCGAATTTGATTAAAAATGCCTTTGTAGACGTTGTAATCTTCAGTTTCTATATCAATCAAAAACAAATATTTCTACCATTAAGAAAGCGGAATTGTGTTAAAATTTAAAAAAAACTCTCAATGTAACTCAATTTTTATAAATAAAAGGTGAAAACATGAATTCAGATCAAACAACACCAATTTGACAAAAATACAGGTAAACAGAAGGAACTATACTTTGCATATAGAATAGTTTTCCAAATAGTTTAAAGAGTTGCTATATAAATTAAATATAATAAAAGCAAAAGTCTTGCTGCACTGCAAATAATCAAAATAGCTCTTTACAAATATATCTCTGAGGCTATTTTGAGACCATGAACTTTGTGACTTCAGTAAGGTAACAGAAGTGTATAAAAATTAATAACGCCTAAACACTTTCTAATTCAATCAAATCTTTTATTCATTTATAATATTTGTCATCTTTTTTACCATTTGTGTTATCAGACAACAGCTAAGTCATAGTATTTTAAATTTCATTATATAGGATTGCAAGAGGAATGTTTAAAGGCCCAACTTAGCATTCATTAAACAGCTCCCATAATATATATTTATTATTTTGTTATTATTTATAACGAAAGCCTAGTTTCTTCAAGGAGAGGATGCAGTAGACAATTTAAGCAAATGCGTTAACAACAAATGATAAACCTCTTTGCTGAAACCAACAAGTATTTATAAATTTTTTTACAGAAACACTCGTGTAATGAATATAAAATCATGTTATTTCGTACCAGGAATAACAAGTATTTTTCACTGATCATAGAAAAATTTCTAATGCGTACAGACTGCTTTTCAAATTCTGAAGGTAGGTATACTTTGCTACATAGCTTTTAGTTATACCAGATAATTAGTCATTAAAATGTGAAACCTATGACTCCATAAATATGGAATGGTCCATTCTGACAAGAAGGGCATTTTCTAGATTTTGAGTAGAACGGGAAACCTAAACGGTAACGAGATACTGTCTGACTTTCGGAGGGAAGAAGTTTGCGCCAACTGCTTTCAGAGAATAGCAGTTAAGCACGCCCCAGAAGCGTTGACGGAATCGAACTCCAATTACTTGTGTAAAAAATTCATCATAACAAACTTTGTCAAAATTCTATTGAAAAGCTTTCTGGGTGGAAAAGAAAGGAGAGATAATTACTGAAATCCACAGAATTGGTAATATCTCCATTGGGGAGCTGCTTAACTAAATATTGAGCTTTAAAGACAGAACCCAAATAAGCACAAAGATACTGGTCACAGGCATGACGTATACCAAAACCTCTCATTTTGATAGGGAAAGATGCTTGATTCCATGCAATGTCAGGAAGTGGTGAACCAATGATACATGAAGTAGCATCCCGTAAGGATTTATCAAATTCCCTTAAAATAACCTCACTATTAGCAAAGGGAGGAATAGATCTGAGCATAGGTAAGCTTTGTAGTACTAAAGCACACTTTAAGAATACCCATAGCAAATTGAGGATCTCTGAGCTCACTGAGCCTTTCTAGAAATGCCTGAGCTATTTTAGACCGTTTCCTAATAAGCAGTTGCATATATTGGCAATCACCAACTGGAACACCAAGTAGTTCAAAACCACTAATAGGTGTCCAGGGAATATATGAGTTTATGCTACTAAATTCAGTTGACGTCAAGGCCCAAAGAAGAACCCCACTCTTGAATGATTGTAAGGCATCTAGATAGAGAATATTCGTTACCACAACACAATCTATCATCCAGATACCAACTGTTGAGTTCAAGCTCAGGAAGTTCTAAGCTGGTGCGCTCCTTAAGTGGATGAGGGGAAATTGCAAAAAACAATGCACCCCGGCTTCACTGTTAATTATTTTCCCATCATATAGCAGGTTACTGTGACGTGCATACGACTGCTGTACATGTACAAATGAATGGAGCCTAGGTAGATTCTCTTTGACAGCTTAAAGGATAGAACTTCAATTCAGAGTGTTAAAAGTATTCATAAAATCAATCGAAAACATGCCTTTAGTTCCAGAAATTAAACAATTCTCCTTTGTAGATCTGGCAGCATGAATCATTGCTTCTGCTCCACCTTCTGTAGCAACTCCTAGATTTTGGGATTCAAAATCATTTGGGCCTCAGCATGGGAAGCACGAACCAGGCAACAAGTCGACGCAAATGGGTCTAATAATAATAATTCAATTAACCAAATTAAGCATGACAAATAAAATACAAAAAAAATAACTAAATTCTTCTTCGAAAATTTCCACCAAGAAGGTACATCTCAAACCAGATAAAAATTGGTTTGATTCCACCTTTAGGCTTATTAACAGCAAAAAGATTTGCAGCACAAAACCAAGGACCGACTTCAACTGGCAGATTCCCTAGATTAACTAATCTGCAAAGCAAATTAAATTTATTTTACAAAGACTGAAACTACAGACATTAACATAAATCAAAATATATTTTCAAAGTGGTTCATATCATATCATATATATAAAAGCAATTTGGAAAATATGTTGCTCTTTCAAGTGTTTTTTTACTAATAATTCAGTTAAATTTGAAAAAAGTGTATTTGCATAATTAAAATGATTCATGAGTAAAGCATGAAATAATTGAATCATATTGGTGGAGGATGAATGTTCAGCTACGTGTGATATTGTATTGATACTAATTGCCATGCGCTTTAAGATTTCTTTTACTTGCAGCTTGTAGGTTAATTTTGAGGCAATAGATATGCCTAGCTATTTGAAGGAGTCTTTAGGGGAGATTGAGGTAGTAAGACACTTTTTCCCTGAGGATTCAGGCTACAAAATTCAGTTTTTTCACAGTTGTTTAATTGTGCATATTAAAATATTTACTCAATTTTTCACAATTTTATTCTACATCATTTATTGCTTGATTTAATGATGTATTTCTACTAAAATTGCATGTATCATCAGCATATTGAATCAATTGACAATTCGCATATTAACAAATCCCCCTTAAATTTTTACTTGATTACAATATTTTATTTCTCTAAATCTTTATTAGCGGTAGCAATAGCTTAGGGATATTGCTGCAAGTCGTTTACATATATTTTGAAAAGTAGCAGTAATTTGACGCACTGAATTCTGGTAGTTAGATAACTAGATATTAACTTAACACTACTTTCAGAAAATCCTAGCTTTTCTAATTTTATATTATTATTATTATTAATTAATGGTGGGAGACTTTTATTTACAATTTCAGAAACTGATAAATTCTCTTAATATCGTCAATAATGTACAAAAATAATAAAAAAGACATGAAATATATACAGGAAAAGCGTCATTTTAGGCTACGGATATTATAATCTTGTAGTAGTAGTATAATCAGTATTATAAAATTTGTAGCCTATCCAAGCTTTTCCACAGATGAACTTTTGCTTTAGAATTAATTCCTTAACACGTTTGCGAAAGTGTTTTACATTTTTAATACATTTGATCTCTTGGGGAAATTCATTCCATTGCCTTATTGCATTATTTATAAAAGAATTTCGNCGTCAATAATGTACAAAAATAATAAAAAAGACATGAAATATATACAGGAAAAGCGTCATTTTAGGCTACGGATATTATAATCTTGTAGTAGTAGTATAATCAGTATTATAAAATTTGTAGCCTATCCAAGCTTTTCCACAGATGAACTTTTGCTTTAGAATTAATTCCTTAACACGTTTGCGAAAGTGTTTTACATTTTTAATACATTTGATCTCATGGGGAAATTCATTCCATTGCCTTATTGCATTATTTATAAAAGAATTTCGCTCTATTTTAGATTTATACAGTTTTTTTTTGTCTACAGTAAATCTTTTTGTTCTTTGGTTGATCTTGTTCGAAAATTCTGGGATTTTTATGCAATTATAGGGTGGAAGCAATTTTACAATTTTATAAAATTTAGTGGCGGTATTTATTTGAATTAACTGCTTAGGACTTGGGATTGATTTATAAATATATTTTTTTAAGGCACTAGAACTTCGTTTACAAACATTAATGGCCCATTTATATTGAGTTTCGAGCTTTTTAATTAGTTCTTCGCGTATGTTTGAAAATAGAATACTACTATAATTAAAGTGGCTAATTACCAATGAATGGAGAAGTTGTACAATTGCATTTTCTGGTAGTTGCCTTAGAACGTGGCCTATTGTTTTTATACCAATAGCAATTTTCTTTTGTAATGATTTAACATGTTCATTAAATAATAAATTTGAGTCAAAAGTAACCCCTAAATATTTAAAAGAAGTAACTTCGGGAATTTTGGTATTTTTTACTATTAAAATCTTTTTAGGACGATTTTTTT
>CABFPE010000001.1:3565257-3603555 GCA_900660155.1 Hofstenia miamia
TATATATATATATATATATATATGAGTTCAAGTTAAAATTTGTTGCGATAATTAAGATCTCCTTAATTTATTGCTTTCACATTTTCAGTAATTTATTTTTAAGTTTAAGCCTATGGTCTTTAAAATGAGACATATGTGTGATCCTACTTACTTTAAAAAATCAGTGAAAATTTGCAAGAACTTGATTATTAAAGAAAAAATCGAGCTTGCAAGCTGTAAATGACAGCTCTTAAGGAGTTATGCGACTCTCTTTGGAATTCGATGCATATTTACTAAAAAGTTTTTTTCCAAAATTCAAGGAAATTGTGCACGTTTTGGAGGCAATCCTCAGCAAAGTCAGATAGGGTTAGTTCTGGTATGAAAAATTGAACCTTTTGTTAATTACTAGTTGGGTTGTGGTGGAATCTGAGAGTTGAAAAAAAGTTTACTGTAATCACGGCCTGGCGATTTGCTGTTAAATAACTATTTTTTCAATATTTCAAAATCAATTATTTTGTATGCATTGAAAATGCATAATTTACACCTACAATAGCACAAATAAAGATTTATTGTTTTCTCTTTAGGATGCAGTATCTCTACAAATCTATTCTGCTTCTTTACTTGTGAAGACCTCTAATTGGCTGAGCGAACCCTTTGTTTGTTTTGAAGTAAATAGAAAGATTGTGGAGCTACAAATTTGAGGAGATTCTGTGATATCTTAATTTCGAATAATTGAACAAAATTTAAGCAGATTCACTTCTTTCAAAAGTATTTTGTTGCGTTCTGTCATTTTTGTATAGCAAAAAAGAAGAGTAGGTCTTGGTTGTATACAGCATCAAAATATATTNTTTCACACCCACCATTAAAAAATATTTTCTTTCCCCGTATCCGAATTTTTTAACCGTACCAGAAAATGAAATTTCCTTTAATGGCATTATACAATATCAAGATTTGCAACTAATGTTCATGGTATGCTCATTCTTTAAACATTTTCTATATAAATTGTGTTTTTGAAAAGAAAACCTTTTTTAAAATACACATAAAATGGAATTCAGCGGGCAAACACTCAGAACTCACAATTATATCAGTAGCTGGCAATCAACATACAAAATGTTGAATTTTTTGATTAAAATATAGTTTTGCAAAACTTAAATATAAAATATTTAATTTCATTTTAGGGATTTATCTTGACAGGCATCGGCGTAAAGACTTTCAGANCTATTCTGCTTCTTTACTTGTGAAGACCTCTAATTGGCTGAGCGAACCCTTTGTTTGTTTTGAAGTAAATAGAAAGATTGTGGAGCTACAAATTTGAGGAGATTCTGTGATATCTTAATTTCGAATAATTGAACAAAATTTAAGCAGATTCACTTCTTTCAAAAGTATTTTGTTGCGTTCTGTCATTTTTGTATAGCAAAAAAGAAGAGTAGGTCTTGGTTGTATACAGCATCAAAATATATTATTTGCGACCTTGAGAAAATTCGCGGTAAACTTTTCAGAACGTTTTTGAAGGTGTGTTAAATTATTTCAGTAATCATAAGTTTCAACTACTTTACCTTTTAAAAATGGTCATTTGTGTTGCATCTGGCGTAGAGGTGTGCGGGTAGCATAATCTACTACAGCTAGCCGCCTGTGGTATATTTTACCTTAACCGACCCGCCCGTACCAGCAATTATGTACAAATAATAGGTAGTACTGGTCAAGGCTATAGAATGTAAAGATGAAAAAATGTATGATGTATTCCTGATAAAAACGTGTTACTTGCACTACTTGCTGTTTGTTCAGACTAATTTTGAGTAGCTGGAATGCAGTGACATGCACGTGCAATCATCGATAGGAGTGGAAAATTTATTGAATTACCACGTAATTAAAGAAGTAACCACGATAATTAATTAATTATGAGCGAGAACGGACTGCCAAATCAGCTAAATCAGCTGAACTGAACCGAATATTTATCTGCATTTTGATATGCTGTACTGCTATAATCAGTGTTGATTGATTATTTATAGCACTTGAGAATCTGCTTAGGTATACATGAGAGAGATGCGACATTCGACTCGTGAACAGGTCCAGTTGTAGCCGTGGATATGGGCAGATAAACACGTGTACACGTGGGAAAACCCGTACCCACACAGCCCTATCCAAGGTCATAACTCGTTTTCAACTTTGACTTTAAGAATTTGATGAATATATTTGTAACAAATTTTGAAACTTTAGAACATTATTATTGAATTCTTTTCTATCGATTTTGTGTAGCAACTTTCTAAGAATTCATATCTTACTTCAATTTTTATATAAAATTTCAAGCTCGATTTGATTTAGAACAAAATGGCGAAATTGAATCAAGTTAAAGTTTATGTTTCAGTTGGGCTTGTCATCATACTATTTGGATCAGAGACATTCAACACTGAAATTTTACCACCAATATTTCCATTGTATGCAGAAGCAAGAGGGATTTCGATTACTGCAATTGGAATTACGCTGGGATTGAACTATATTTCTGCTTTAATATGCGCATTTTTCTTACCATCGTTACTCAGGCCTTCAAATCTAAAAACTTTTTATATATTTGGTCTTTATCTAGGAAGCATCATGCTGCTTAGCTTTGGACTTCTAGATTTAGTTGAAAACAAATACATCCTTATTACTTTTGGTTATTTCAATCGAGGATTAAATGGACTTTCCATGGCTATAGTGTATGCATGCGGAGTGCCAGTTGTCATAAACTTGTACTCAAAGCGTTCAGGCATGTTAGTTTCCCTTTTACAATCATTTTCAGGCGCCGCTGCAATACTAGCCCCTGCTGTTGCGTGCATACTTTATAGATTAAGCGGATATATGTGTCCATTCTTAAGTCTTGGAACAATTCAATTCGTGTTAACAACAATATTAGTTCTAATTATACCAAAAACTACTGAAACTGAACAAGCTGAAAAAGAAAATAAAAGTTCATGGAAGGAAGATTTAAGAAAATTTGTGGGATTACGCTTTTTCTGTTACATTTTCCCGTATTATCTTTGTGTTGTAACCACCGCATTTCGAATAACTGCTCTTGCAATATTCTTAAAAGAGCGTTTTGATATAAATGAATCTAACAACTTTTATGTTTTTTTTGCTCTTAGCATTCCCTATACGATATCTGCCCCGATTTTTGGCTACTTGCTTGACAGAGGCTTTCTAACAACCCTATTTTTGTCTTCTATTGTAGCGCATCCCTTAATATTGCTCTGTTATATACTTATGGACTTTCTACCTCAATGCAATAATCTGACTTATTTAATAGTAATTTTAGTAATCAGTGGAACGCACTGTTCATCAACAGCACTATCATCTCTCTTTCAACTGAGAAACTATGCAGAAAAATGTGATTTCAACAACAAACTTAATGAACTGCCAGTTGCAAATCAATGTTTTTCAATCGTTCGTCTGCTAGGAAAGTTGAGTGGATCAATTATATTTGGTGGTCTTTGTATGGATTATTTTGGATTCATTCCTTCATTGTATATTCTGTTTTTTCTTACATTATTGACTGTGCCTCCAATACTGTACCTTACAATATATGATCAGTGATCACCGTTGCTTAAGAATCACGATTACATATATAGTGTACAATGGCGCACCAATTCTCTTAAATATAATTTAAGGTCATAGAAAATTACAATCATTTTTTAAGTTGGGAATATTTTAAAAGAATATGATGAATTTTTTTTATTGAATTTTCTGAATTAAATATACAATTAGGCCATATTGAAGTCTACTTGGTTGCATTATCGCAGTAGCAATAATATTATGATCACTACCAAAGGCTTTATTGATGTGAGGTGTCATTTGGCATGGACCCATGTTTCACATAAAAAGATTTATTGCCTTGTATATCCAATTGCTTACTTATGTTTGTAGGGGTACCATGCTGATGCTCATTTGTTCATGATTAAAAATAAAATATTTACACATATGTCTATGTATTTAAGCTTGTAAAATTTACAATCTTCTTGTACATCTAAAGTTAAAAGACAGTTCAAAACAATTAAAAACACCATTTAAACACTACATTGTGGTATTTTACAATAAAGTTATTTAGAATTTGTATCCAATATTGTGTTATATAAATTTCATAATATTTTTTAATGACTTTATGATTAATTTTTCCAGTTGGTGCAGATAATGGATTGAAAAAAATTCTTAAAAAATTTTTTAAAAACATTTATTAGTTTGTTAGTGTTTTTATAAAGGACAATTATATTGATATATTTATGCTGGTGAGCAAATCTGTATTTATTGCAGCTTTTGATTAGTGATTTCTTTATTAATGTTGCTTTTCATAAACAATCAAATACTTCATTTAATAATTTTTATCAGCAATGGACCCTCCGTTTAACAGAGACTCACTACATACAATATTGCTTTGTGACGTACAGAAGTTAAAAATGACGACTTCATGGATCTGTCAAATTTACAAATCGGATGAGGATGTCAGAATTAATAATATGCAAAAACTGGTCGAAATTTTTTTCCTGGACATGACTGAGTTTCAACAAAATAATATGATGATAATTGAAAATCACTAGCTCCAATTTAAATAAATACTACACACGTTTAGCAAAGTACATGCATACATACGAAAACAATAAGTTGTGAACCCTTTTGAAAGTTAGTTTGCCTTCTTGTTGACAATAACTTCAGGGATAGATAGATTGGCTCTGGCTCTGTTAGATAATTCAATTGATAGTATATGATTTATTATTCCATATAAACAATTCAAGTCAACCATTACTCTTCAACCCTCTCCCGAGTTTGATATTGAAAGATTTTGCATATATGAAAAATTAAACTTTGCAATGATTACATTAATCATGCTTAGAAACTAATTCTTCCATGGATGTCATATCATCTATGAAAGATATATTAGATGATAAAGACAACTGGAAAGGATAATTTTGCATTATAGGTAAGACTGTGTTAACTTAAAGTAAAAAAAACTAAGGCAAATATCTTAGAATCAAATATGAAAGGAGGAATTTTCGCAAGCCAAAGCAAACACATGCCTCCTTTTGTTGTCATTTATATTAATTTGCTAACAAAATAACGCTAGTAAATATATTTATTTCAAGATTTCTGTCAAAATTAGTCTTTAAAATTAAAATGTAAAAGCTATTAACCCATTAAACAAATCACTTTTAATCACTTTTTGAAATCGCTTCTGATAAATTGGCATTTTCATCAATTATGTTTATAGCATAGAAATTCAGTCAATAATTACAAAAGGATAACAAAGATTGTGTTTTCATGTTAGGAAACTTTGTTTTTCATTGTTATTAGTTGGGTTCGGCTGAAAATTTGGGAATCAAACTACTACTCTTCAACACGGGAACTGGCACTGGATTAGACTATGAGCTGATATATAATTAAGGTATAAAATTGATTACAATTTCTACCATTAGCGCATGTGTACATCCCTAGTAAAAAGAAGCTATCTTTTGGGTGCCTTTAAATCGCCATTTATAGCTATCCAAAAGACGTCAATATTTCTCCGCTTAGAGGACACAAGAACGACAAAACAACATGATTTACTAATAAATATAATATTATGCAGGATTCGTCAAAAACTCTTTTAAATAAAGTTGTTATATCTTCCACAGCATTTGATTTTCATAACCAGGTGCCTGAAATGTACACACAATCACACTGCTTACTCAGTTTACTTGCAAACATCATCATTAATATCTTTTACAGGCGCGGATGCAGCTTTTTAGCGAGGGGGTGGTTTTGGCAATATATGGCCTATATGCATACATGTATGTATTACGCATTGGTGTGTATCTATTACGCAGCGGCCGTCTAATTCTCTTGTACTATATGTTTTCTTATATGTAGTGTTTTCTGTACTCTTAAATGTATATTTTCGGCATTTAAAGTGTAGATGTAGAATTCAGAAATATTTTAAATGTTATATATGATTTTGCAAATGTTCATTCATTCTGTATAATTTTGCTCCGTAAACACGTAACCGCAAGTTGGAAAGTCAGTGAGGTGATACACGATCCAACTTGTGTGTCAAACTTGCAGATTTCAACTAGAAACTAATTTAATACATTTTGTAACAATGTTATTATCTTCACTGATATTATATTTTCCTATGTACAACAAACGGAGAAAACTATCGACAACAAATGCTATAGAATTTATAAACAATATAATGAAAAATTTTAAAATATAATTGAAATTTACATTATTATCTTGTGCTCTTCGAACCTAATTAATTTTTTCAATTTCAATAAGCAGATTTTATTAGATATTTTTAATCTTAATCTTGGTCTAGTAATCCGAAAATTTAAAAACAAATTTCATTTCGATATCTGTGTTATACCATAGCTATAAATACGAATGTATCTGTACGTAAATTACTACGATACCTATTTGGCTGCTATATACATAATTATTTCAGAATGGAATATTTATTGATTTAATACTTCTAAATAGGGCAATGCATAATTGTACAGTCATGATAAAATATATTCGGCCACTTAGAAAAATATTAATTGCAAGTACTAGTAATACAATTTGACAACGTTTAGCTGGACTGCATTAGGTTACAGTTTTATTAAATTTTCTATTACAAAAAAATCAGAAGTACACACAAGTCAGTTCTAATTTTTTTGTGATGTGCATCTTTAAACTTATTTCCTTTATTTCCTGTATTAGTGCTATAGTTAGTTGAAACATTTATAAATGTATTATGAGAATGAATTTTAAACAATTCTTGTGACATATTGAATCTAGAAATAACTATTGATGCCTCTTCACGTATGCGTATGTTCCTCTTATTAAAAGATGCGCTTTTGACAAACAAAGGAACTATTTATAAAGCTCTATAAATGCAACCATGTTCTCTGTCAACATTTGTATAATGCATCGTGAGTTTACCGCTGAATCCGAAATAAACAACTTGTTATTTATCTCGGAGTCCGTCGTTTTACCCACTTCTTTACGAAAATAAATGGTCAATTGATTTCAATAACTTCGCGATAGCAACAGAAAGTGTGGCACACTTGTTTAAAGGGGTGATACATTGTCAAACTTAATTACCCGGCACACTTGTTTGACGAGAAAAATCAAAAGCGATTAGATCGCTGATTTCAGGTTGGACAACAAGTTTGAAGGGGTGATACACGATCAAACTTATCGTGGATTTGTGTCTCGGTCCTGATGTGCATGTCATTTTAAAACCTCAAAACGCAATTATATATACTTTACACGTGAAATTTTGAAGCAAGGTCCACTTCCTTTTACGTAGCACTTGTTTAATTAGACTTTGAGAAATGACGTAACTAAATTAGAATTTATATGTAAACAAAATTTTGTTTTCGATTATAAAACAGTCCCAGAAAGTTGTTAATAAATTGATGAAATTACAATGGTAAAATATTCAATGTCTAAGACTAGATTGAATAAGTAAATCAGTTGCTGAATGTGAATTCAGTAGTAAAATCGCAGTGTGGATGCATTAGCTTGATGTTCTCAACTTATATTACTGAAATATAGCTGTTTAAATATTTGAATCGAAAACACAAGGTATTTTCTTCCTACACCATCCCACTATAGTAATGTCAAACTATAACAATAGCCACTATTGCATTGGTCTTCAGCTTATTTTTAAGATTTTAATAAAATTCCACCATTGCTGTTATGCGTTTTAGGCATCTATTATAATTACTTTTTAGTACTGATTAAAGACTTACTTAATATATATATATATATATATATATATATGTATATATTGAAGTAAATGTTGGACATAATTTCATCATCTAGCACATCGAAGTCAATCTTTTGGGTTGCTTAAATCTCATATATATTTACAAGCTTATGCTTATAAGCGTTTATAATTTATTCTGGGTCAATAAGAAAAATATTTATTGCAGAAGTTCCAAGAGAATTTCGCATAGTTCCCAATAAATTTTGAACAATTTTTTAGAAAAATTTGCACATTTCTTAAAAACTGTTTTACGATTTCAAATTTCTGGTTAACAATTTTTAGATGTTTTAGTGAAATATCTTAAGTCTAGTTTAGAAAACCTATGGTCGATTGCAACTATGAGAATTTTGTCATTGTAAATACATGAAAATGATCCAGGTCATTCCTCAAAAACACAACTCAATATATACCTTTAATCATAATGAAACGTCTGAAACCATATTGGGAATAAAAAGAAAAGTAGAGAGGACAAGATATATTGCGAATCCACTGGAGTGTCATTAAGAATATATGAGTTTTAAAATCAGTTGAAAAATCTGAGAATGAACCAACTTTCGAAGTGATTGTAATCAAAATGGGAAAGTAAAAAACGACTAATCATGAAATGCTTTCTAGATTTAAAGAAATAATTCTCAAGACAATTTCTATAAAGAAAGAAAATATATTTTGAATAAAATTTTGAATTAAAATATTGGGTTGATGTATGGTTTTTGGAGAAAAAAGCTATCCAAACTGAATTTAGCTGCAGCATACATGTATTTTGTCAACATATATTTTATAAATGTAGTATATGTAATATATTCCTTCGTTTAATAGAAAGAACTAAAAGTGATTCAAAAACAAGCGACCATTAAAAAAAATTGGGATTTAATCAATGTATAGATGAAAACGAATTTCCGGAAATAGTGAGAAACTCTGTTACTAAAAAAATTATCGATCAATGTCAATTTGATTGCACTATTTGAAAAATTATTGCATGTGCAAATCAAAAAATATATCTAGTAACTAAATAAATATTGAAAAATCGCAATTCATTATATTCTCTTTCAATTCTTTCAAAGAAATAACAAATAAGATCGAATTAATTTTTAAGAATATAGTGATAAAACAAAGTGAATATGTTTTGGATTTGAAATTGACAAAGTGATAGTTTCTGTGAAAAAATATACATAATGGGCTTGTGCTTTATACCATTTCAGAAGTTTGGGCCGCAATTTATTGTCAAAAACATTTAACGGTAATTATAAACATTAAGTTTTTGCACGTAAACATGATCATGTATCAGAATACAGACGGAGGTATAATATGTTTATAATTTCAACAGTTTACCATTGTATAAATTTATTTCACATAATGTCTCTACCTTAAAATGCCTGTTAATCTGCTATGACGTTTGACGTGAATGGCAAAATGCTATTTATGGAATGATATTAAATATAGAAACATAGAGATTAAAGTTAGCAAAAATATTATATATTGCCCTTAGAAATTATATTTTCCATATCAAATATTTTAGCCCCGTTGCCCTTTTGCCATTTTGGTTGCCCTATTTATAATATTAGTCAAGTACTTTCTATTTCATTTTAAGTTAAAAATATTATGATAGCAAAGTAATTATTGAAAAGGAAACCATGTGGCAATTTTGCATAATAATTAAAATAATTTAATTTAACATGTATTAGCGTGAGTACGTTCAAATATTTTTATGATATGATGTCTCTAGGGTAACCAATGGTCTGATTTTTTGCAAATTCATTGATCTTGATCTAATGATCTTCAAAGTAATTGATGAAACTTAAAACTTATATAATTATTTATGATTACAGATATACCCAATGACTACTTACAATTTACATAGTATTATGCAACATTTCATATAAATAACGAAAGCATTCGTATAACGTGGTTTTGATCACTGCTGGCTTTGCTACCACACGGTTTTTATTCTGCAAGAAAATGATGCTGCGAAGCAATCTTACATCAATATAACTTCCTATAAAACTGTGATAACTGAACAACTTTGGAATTCTAAGAATCATGCATTCTTTTTCAGCATTATTAGCCAGTTTCACATGAGTTCTAACCAATTGTAAATCATTATGTATCAGAACTTACACGGAAGCAATTAACCGCAAGTTTTCCTGTATAACGGATTTGCATTATGGCACTTGAAATGAAATTTAAATTTTGAAGGGCCAATGCTTTTTAGAAAATTACAATTTTTTTACAAAAAGTTTATACACATAAACACATTTTTTGCTTGATCACTTATATAAGTTGGTTACTTGAAAACAGTTAACCAGCCACATAAGCTGGTTTGGGCAATTCATCCAAATGCCTGCACGACAACTTGGTTACAGCATTTGCTAAAAGAAGTAGTTTGCACTGAATCTGAAGAAAATGTTCACGTATACATATTTTTCAACAAAAGGAGTGCAACCATATACTTTATAAAATTTTGACATTTTTCATTTTTATTCTATATAATTTTGTACAATGAATAAATATATTACAAAATAGTACAAAAAGGATAAATTGCTAAAATAATTTACATCATCAATTGCATGAATGAGAAATTATCTTTAAAAACTTTATCGTAAAAAATAATTAAAGTTGCCTTTTCATCCAATTCCTTTATCATTGTTGTGAAAACTGGAATTTGATGCAACTCCATGACTAACGCTCCCAGTGGTTAAAATAAAATTAGTTTTTATGTTGACTGAAGGACCACGTAGAAGTTGTGGATTCTTTGAATTATTCGGTGAAGAAGACAAGATTTGCGAATCCGAATTTTCCAAAGAACTTGTGAATCCAATTTGAGGAGAAGTCGATGGCCTAAAAATAGAATTGAATCCACTGGTTCATATCTAGCTATTAAATCGCAAAATGAAACATTGTAATTTACATTTCTTATAGCATGTGTCTTAAAATTATATTATTTAAGATCAATGCACAAGGATGTCAAGGATAATAATGTCATATGTAAAATCTTTTATCTATAACAATGCTTACGATCGTGAAAAATGCATGCCTTAGTGACAGTAGACTACTTGAAAAACGATATTAAATGTAAAGGTACCTTTCGTTTTGATAAATACTAGAAGTGTCTTGAATAACAGAATGTGGAGGTCCCATACTCGCGCACAAGCACTATAACTTATATGATAACAGAATCAAATTGACTACATATATATGTTCACTAAATATTGCGTAATTATTCAAACAAACAATAGAAATGTACTACTCCAAACTTCCTTTCTAATTAACAGGAAGAACAAGTTTATTTAGCTATCACATGCTAGCTGTTAAACCTTTTGCGTAACACCTCCGCATTTTTGTCAAATTTCGAAAACCAAAATATTTTCCTAAGAGGAAGATTAGAATCATGTTCACTATTTGTGCTATTGTAAATATTTTGAATTTGTGATTAAACATAAATTGTTGAAAGTAATTATCTCAATATATTTTGCATTGTCAAATGAGTGTTGCAATTGTTATATAGATCTACATGAACTTGTTATTGCTGTTTAGCTCAAATATTACAAATTAAAAGGTCAACTACTAATCGGTTATGACTAATTGGTTGTTTGAGGGCTCATAATTGGTTATTAGTGAAACGTATAATTAGATTAAGGTTTTTGATAAACTTTTTTCAATTTTATCGCAAATACCTTTGTTATTTTGTTTTAAAACTCTCAATGATAATTAATTTAACACTAGAAACACTACAATAGGTAAAAGATGACTTTTAAGCATGTTTTGTTTAATTCATTATTCATATACTTCCAATTATGTTCACAATCTTATTGAATTTTGCTATGTGTAGAAATTTTGTTTCTATGTAATAGATTTCGCATTTGAAACATCGGATGTAAGCTTATTCTCAAGTAGTAACCGCTGTTCTAGTTTTAGTCATTATTTAGTATATAACATCTTGCACATGTAGCACTGGGCGCCTCTGAAAACTACTTGATTTCTATTGGGTAGACTGTCACAGTAATTAGATCACCTTTAACTCACGAGAAGTACAATGAAGTTTACTATTTAAGCGATTTGCAGTTTACATATTTATGGAATAATGCGTTAAAATGTAGTATTTTATATTTTTGCACTCGAAAAAGCGGATAATATTTTGTGAAACCCGCCTTGCAATGTATAATAAAAAAGCTTGCAGTAAAATTAGGGGTAGGTTGATATTGTCCTACTTTTAGAATTGATTCACTTTTATCTCTCTGTTCCTAGAGTTAGAAATTCTAATCTATAATTCATTATATATTTTATATATTGAGATTCATAAAGATTATTGATGTTGTTAAATACAAAGATCCTAATCAAAAATATATCTCTAGTATAATAGAGGATTGGAATTTGTACACGTAGTTGTCAATACTAAATTTGGTATATAGATGGAGCACTGATTTATCTTTTTCCTTCTGTTCATCTCTAGTCAAATGCTTAACAATTTCGAAATTTCTTTTAGTTGTTCAAAATGCTATGCGAATTTTTTAATTTGTTGTGTTTGACCCAATGGGTTGTTCATATTATTGTTGTTTGGAATTATTTTCAATTTAATGTTATTCTTGGCTCATTCGCATAAATACATATATTATTACTTACTTGGTATCAGCAATTTGCTAGAGTAAGTCAGTCAATATATTCATAGCAATTAATGGTGTTAACATCATGAAAGTAAATTCTTCGAACTTAAATTGGTGGTTCAAATCTTTCGATTTGGTTATTGAATTCTCAAAATATAATGTTTCTCACTTTTTATATTTCCTCAGGTTTTTTCAATTGTATCACAGTAGCGCGTATTAAATATATAACATAACAGTTGATGTTAGTAATTACTTAGAATAATTACATTTTTATATTGGTAGTTAATACTCGAAGCACTTATATTATATAAGTTGGGATTACTTCACAATAGTGGGCTTCTACAAATCAGGCTGGCTAGTTTGCCTTAGAAGCGTGAATTTCATATATTAGTTTGACACTCTTGTTAACCTAACTACTAGGGTTGGTATTGCTAAGTGAAACTGAGATTCACTTTGGTCTTAACTAAATTTGGACTATTAACGGGATGTTGCAACATTCAGCAAACATACGCTAAATGTCTGGCGCATTAATCACTATCCACAGCATATCCGTTAAGGTCATTACATAAATATATGCATGTCGAAATTATTCAAATGCACAAAGATATTTATTTTGCAATTTCTATAAAATTAATATAGAAATTATTAAAACACTAATTGAAACTGAAGCGGTAGGATTTAAATATTATTGAACATCATACTATATACTTTATACTTTAGAAAATATATAAAGTATTTGGGACTTTATTACATTCAATTGAAAAATAATTTGAATTTGTTTAGAAAGAAAACAAAATAAAGTTAATATATTCTCTGCAAATAAATGTTATAAGAATTTTAATAAATTGCAAAAACATTTTACATTGTCTAGCTTTCCCTAATTTTCTAAATACCATTGTATCTTTCAAACAATAGATAAAGTCAATTGCTCATCGAATTCTTTTATCATCTTTGAAAAACTTGATCCCGAAAATATGATTATAATTGATTGCTCAAACGATTTCTTTATCATTGTTGTGAAAATTAGAATTTGATACAATTCCATGGCTAACACTCCCAGTGGTCATAATAAAATCTGTTTTCAAGTTGACTGAAGGACCACGTAGAAGCTGTGGATTTTTTGAATTACTAGGAGAAGAAGACAATATTTGCGAATCTGAACTTTCCAACGAGCTTGAGAACCCAGCTTGCGCAAAAGCCCTAAAAATAGAATTCAATCTATTGTTTCACAAAAATCATTTCTCTGCATTAAAGTTTGCAGTACTTGTGGGCAATTTATTAACATTGCAACATAGATGGATTTTCAATTACAATTAATTAAGTAGTTTTATGAACTACACATAAGTTGTTACATTAACTATAGTTTGTTTTCAATTTATTTTATTCAAAAATCAAACTGAAATATATTAGAGTTATTACTTCTTGTCTAATTTATAAATATATAATATCACTAACACTTCAAAAATATTTAAAATACAGTTTAGCATCGATTTTTTATTGAATTATTCAAGAAATAAAAGTGCAATAATAAACCTAATAGTAAAAGTACCTTTCTTTTTGATAAAGACTAGACGAGTCTTGAACAGTAGAATGAGGATGTCCCATATTCGTGCAGTAGACTTCAATTGAATGATAGTAGTATCAGATTGAAGACATTTATATACTCACTAAGTATTACGTAATTCATATACAAACATAAAATAGAAATGGACTAATCGTAATTTCCTTTCTTATTAACAGGAAGAGCGCGTTTATTTAGTTGTCACGTTGTACCTATAGACTCTATCAGTGCATAGTATTAAACATCTGCTCATTATAAGTAGTTTTTCTACGAATATTAATTTTTCAATTTTTTAAATATTGCACTGCTTCAACAAATTTCTTGTTTCAGCCATAGAGGCAAATGTGCTCTGGGCATATCCCGTGTCATAAATATTTTCATCCGTCATCCGCAGCTTAATCTATTTTTACCCGTAACCTGGTGCATCTTAAAGTCAGTAGCTTCTACTTTTATAAAAATGTGGAACATTTTGCATAGTTTGGAACATTCATATATTTTGAGAAGTGTGACTCAAATTGTTCTTTGTTTTTTGTTATTTTGTAGCTATTTTAGCTTCCGTACTCTGATAAATTTTTGGAGCTTTTCATAGAGAAAGGATATACTTTTATATTCATATATTTCTCTTTCTAATGTTAAGAGATTCTTTCTAATATTGCTAAAATGTCAAAAGTCACGCCTTATGTGAATTAAAAAACTTATGGAAATATATTATTTATGCTGGTTCTGATAGGATTTGCAAAACCACTCAAAATTATCGGGCCCATTGATCCATAAAAATTTAAAATAGTAAAGTAAAAAATCATTAAACATGCATTTTCAGTCTTAGCACAGTTCTTATTTTTTCCTATTTTTGGCCCAATTTGATGATCATTGCTATTATTGTAAAGAAGTACATCAAGCAGATTCTAATCAATATGGGCAGTTGAATTTCACAGTCTTTCAATTCAATAGTTACAGAATAAAAAACATTTGGCAATGTAGAACAATATGAAGAGGCCAAGAATAATGATTCCTCAGAAAAAAATTTTAAAATGGGAAAAGTGTGGTTTATTTTCAAGTTTTCCTTGAATTATTTTCACTAAACTTTTGCGGTTCTATAAAACAACAAACAATTTTTTTAAACCCAATGTTTCTGTGACTGTAAAGCATATCATGTTTTGATTGTTATAAGAAGAAATAATCAAATTGAAGTCTTTGTGAGCACATCACTGACCTGAAAACTTCATTTCAAAATAATAAATGTAAACTTACTTCTCAATTTAGGAAATTTTTTTATTAAATAGCTTTATTAACATTTCCTACATTTTCTGTCTTCATTGCACATGTTTACATATTAAATGTTTATACATATTTATAAATTTTAACAATCATATACAATAAGACAAGTAGAAAACAAACCTACGGCACTAATCATAAAATATAAACAAAAAAAGTGTTAAAATAAATAATAAACAAAAAAAGTGGTAAAATAAATACGTCTCAAACTTAGTAGTTTCGCCACACGTTTTGTTTCTTATCATAACCAAAGATGTATTGATCAGCTAGTAAATTTTCTCTTAGTAATTTTTTACAAAGAGACTGTATATTTACATTTGTGTATTTCTTTAGAAAACTATTTTCATGGTTTAAGTCATGTATGCATTTGTAGATGTACATTAAACAGTCGTATTTAGTTATAAATATAGGTGACAATGTGGACGAGTTACCTACAAATTTACTAGTTTCTAGTAATTGACTGACATGTTGTTTCCATTAAATGTTGACTTTTAGGATTTGATCTTTATATTTAAATATTAATTCATAATACAGTACAAAGATGTTTTGGATCTGCCTTCAACTATGAGGGCACATATTTAACAGTTATGAAAAAAACACATAATTAATTAATTGTTTGCTAAGTATATACTATTCTAGTTAATTTAATTTTGGAAATAATACTTTCAACTGTCTTTGCATGCCCTTACTATTTTTTAGTCAATGTCCAGGTTCAACAATAACTGTTGGCTAGACCGATCCCATTGCATCTATCTTTGATTATATATATATATATATATATATATATATATATATATAATAGACTATCATGCATTCAAGCCTAGCTTTCGTTCGAGCAGTCTAAAGCTTCATGCATTCATCATTGAGTTTACTTCACACTGTTTTTCACTAATCATAATCGACTTAAGCCCTCAGTCAAATAAAATAGAGTTGTAGACATTCAATGTATTTGAAATACACTACGACTAATAGTAAGTCACTTAGATATGAATATAGCAGTAGCAACACTTTTGAAACGTTACAAAATGGTAAACATCATGAGGCCATAGCTATAAAATTAACAAAAATGTCATAAAAGTAAATTTTTAAAAAAAATTTTTTTATAATAAAGTCGGTTTTGATCGATTAAATTTTTTGTTCTAAAAACGATGAAAATTGATGTAATCTACAAATTATAATGCTTCTCATAGAACTGTTCAGTACTCATCAAAGAGTATATAAACTGTGTTGATAGCATTAAGACTCATGGAACAATAGATTTTCAAAAATCGCCTACTTTAGAACATCATTTGGTGGACACTAGATGGCATTCAACAACGATTTGAAATGGTGTTTTATAAGACGTTTAGAAGACGTACCTTAAGACGTCTTACAACATGTTATACCGATCTAAGACAGATATAACACGTCTTATTGTTTATTGGATGAAGCTCGTTTGCGTTTTGGATATATGTAGCAAATTGATCATTTTCGATTTTAATAAATTCAATAATTATATTTGCGAATGAATTATGTCTTAACATTCGTCACTAGAGTGATACAAAATCGAGTGACAAAATCTCTACCAATATACTTTATACGTTATGCATTTGGGACGTCATTATCATTGCATTCAATTGAAGAAGAATTTGTGTAGAACGTAAACAAAATAAAGTTAATACAGGGTGGGCCAAAAAAATGTTACCACTTTTAATCATACACAAGTTTTCAAAATGAACATTTATTCGAAATTTTTTTACAGATTTTTAGCAAAAATATCAAATTAAAATTTGATAACAAAGTCTTCTCACTTTGTCTCTTGTTTCCTACACAGTTCAATATTGATGACAATCCAGGCTCCTCTTCTGTGGATTACAGCTGCAACACGCACATTGAAGTTTGTGATGACATTGCCGCACATCTCAAGAGGGATTCTTCGAATTTCCTGACGGATGTTGGTCCTGCTTCTCTGAACTTTTGCAGAAGACGTCTGATTGTGAGTCTACTTGGAGGATTTCTTCCTGGAAAGTCAGTCGTGAATCGTCGTTGAGTGTGGGTAACCGATTTTAATTCAAAATATACTTCTACGATCTTTACTCTCTCCTCCACAGTATATTGCTTTCGANTACCACTTTTAATCATACACAAGTTTTCAAAATGAACATTTATTCGAAATTTTTTTTACAGATTTTTAACAAAAGTATCAAATTAAAATTTGATAACAAAGTCTTCTCACTTTGTCTCTTGTTTCCTACACAGTTCAATAATTGATGACATGTTCAATCCAGGCTCCTCTTCTGTGGATTACAGCTGCAACACGCACATTGAAGTTTGTGATGACATTGCCGCACATCTCAAGAGGGATTCTTCGAATTTCCTGACGGATGTTGGTCCTGCTTCTCTGAACTTTTGCAGAAGACGTCTGATTGTGAGTCTACTTGGAGGATTTCTTCCTGGAAAGTCAGTCGTGAATCGTCGTTGAGTGTGGGTAACCGATTTTAATTCAAAATATACTTCTACGATCTTTACTCTCTCCTCCACAGTATATTGCTTTCGATCCATTGGGTGAGAATTCAATGTTTAGTTTTTGATATTTGTGAGAATGAAACAAAAATCTTAGTAATTTTGAAAATGGTTAGAATACAAAAAGTGGTAACATTTTTTGGCCCACCCTGTATATTCAAATTGTAAGAACATTTTACATTGTCTAGCTTTTCCCAATTGTATAAAAGCGATTGTATCTTTCAAAAAGTAAAGAGAAAAAGCAATGAAGTCAATTGTTCATCCAATTCTTTTATCATCTTTTGAAAAACTTGACTGCTCATCCGATTTTTTTATCATTGTTGTGAAAACTGGAATTTGATACAATACCATGGCTAACACTCACAGTGGTCATAATAAAATCTGTTTTTAAAATGATTGAAGGACCACGTAGAAGCTCCGAAATTTTTGAATTACTAGGGGCGAAGACAATATTTTCAAATCTGAATTTTCCAAAGAGCTTGTGAACCCAGCTTGAGGAGAAGTCAATTGCCTAAAAGTAAAATTGAATTCATTGTTTTACAAAAAATCTTCTCTTTGCATTAAAGTGTGAAGCACTTGTGGGCAACTTATTAACATTGCAACATAAATGTACTTTCAATTATAACTAAGTAGTTTTATAGAAAACAACATAAGCTATTACATTAACTATAGTTTGTTTTCAATTTTATTTATTCAAAACTCAAACTGAAATATATTAGAGTTATCACTTCTTGTCATAATTCTTAAATATATAATGTCACTAGCATTTACTATATATGTAGCATTTACTATATATGTAGCATCGATTCTTTTGTTTATTTTTTCAAGAAATAAAAGTGCAATAATAGACCTAGTCGTAAAAGTACCTTTCTTTTTGATTGACACTAGAAGAGTCTTGAACAGTAGAATGAGGATGTCCCATATTTTTGCAGTAGACTTCAATTGAAAATATAGTCGTATCATATTGAAAACAATTAATATATACTCACTAAATATTACGTAATTACTATACAAACACAAAATAGACAAGTACTAATCAAAATTTCCTTTCTTATTAACAGGAAGAGCAAGTTTATTTAGTTGTCACGTTGTACCTATAGACTCCCATAGGAGGAAACGTCTCCTCATTATAAGCAGTTTTTTTTACAAATATTCATTTTTCAATTTTTAAATAATGCACTGCTTCAAGAAATTTCCTCGTGAAAACTTATCAAAAATACAAATGTTTCAAAACATTTGACCCGTGACCTTGAGCATAACCCGTGAACATAGAAACAAAATTTCTACACTTAGCAAATTCAATAAGATAGTCAACATAATTGGAAGTATATGAATAATGAATTAAACAAAAAATGCTTAAAGGTCATCTTGACATATTGTAGTGTTTCTAGTATTAAATTGATTATCATTGAGAGGATTAAAACGCTAATAACAAAGATATTTGCAATGAAATAGAATAAAGTTTATAAAAACTTGAATTTGATTAAATTGTTTATTGATAACTAATAGATTATCAATCCTCAAACAACCAACTAGTCATAACCGCTTAGTAGTTGACCTTTTACTTTGTAATATTTGCGTTAAACAACTAACAGGTTCAAATTTCCTAAAAGGTGTTGTTGAAATCATGAACATATAGATCTATATAATAATTGCAACACTTATCTGATAATGCAACTTTTTAGCAAAATATATTAAGATGACTTCCTTGTTTAATCACAAATTCACACTAAAAAATTGTTTTATTGGATGTATTTCTAATTTTAACAAATATTTGAATAGTTTCAGAACCACTAAATTACGTAGCGGAAAGTATTGTATATGCATATGTTTATGCATATCCATAGTACATTTAGATGAGTAATATGTATAAAAGTCCAAAGATTAGATAAACATCGTGAATAACGATTATACATTTAAGAAACTCATCACAAATTTGCTTAATAAAATTATTATTATTATATATTAGAAATATAGTTAGAAAATCCTTGTTGCAATTGCGCATGAAATGTGCTCCCAAATTGTTTTGGGCAATCTTAAACAAAGCAAGGCGAAGGAAGTACACTACTGTCATGCATGTGTATATCTGCTATTTTTCTAGATGAAACGCCTGTTTTCTTATGAATACAAGCATAATCAGAATTGGTAATATATTGGGTTATACAATGTGATTCAAAGCAAAGAATCTTTTGAGTGCAAATGTAATTACATTAAGTTTATATTAAAAATGGAATTGGGAGAAATTTTTGCGAATTGCCCCACCCTGCAGCACAGACATTGTGCCCAGCCCCCGATTCTCCACTCTGTATATTTTATTGCCTCAAATTCCACACTAAAAATAAATCTGCTCCAAGAATTATTTGCAATATGTTATTGCCCCATATTTGCGTATTGAAAATTATAATTACACTATACAATCCCTGTCAATATTTTGCAAAGAAGTTACTGAATCATTTTTTTAAATTTCATCTATTAATTCTAAAAAATCTAATAAACATCATGTTAATAGATAGTAAAAAATCAATATTTTATGCAATAATCTTATTTAAGTATAATCCGCCCAGTTCCCGCGCAACTGCAAAGCCTGATGAAGACAAATTATGTTCAGATCGACAAGATCTTGCAGGTATTGCTGAATGGAATCAGGAATCAAATTTTAATAAGCACGAAAAATAAATGCTAATTCATTTTTCAAAATGCATCAAATTTCCGAGTAAATCTAAATTTTACAAAATTATTATACAATCTCGAAAATTGGCAATTTCTTTCAACTCAAGAGTATATTTACACCTATTTTGCCCCATGTTTACCCATTTTAGAAAGTGGTTCTCCATACCCGTCCCGACATGTCCCGCCCTAATACCATCTCTGGTTGATATTTTGTCAGTTACTCAAGTAGTAATATGTAGCATATAAATAGGTCTTTTTTACAACAAACCGTCAAGCAAATATGACAAATCTTCTTAGGAATACTCTTAGCAAAAACCCCTTAATCAGTTGATTTCACAAATAAACTAGTGTTCTGCAGCTAAATTTCTTGTTATAGTCTGACGTGCAAAATAAATTTTGACCTTAGCCGGCCATTGGCCATAATTCTTTGGCCGTATCCGGTTGTTGGTCATAATGACTTAGATGTAGCCGGCCAATAGCCATGATTTTTTTGACGTAGTTTGCCCTTTATACTTCTACTAAGTGAAACAATGCAATTTTCAATGGAACGATTAAAACATGCTCATCATAGTTTGAAAAATTAAAGAAATTTGTCAAAGCGACAAAATTTTAAAACAAAAAGACAAATAAAAATCATGGAGATAAAATGTTCATCATATTTTTGAGAAATGAATCTTAGTCGAAATTTTGGCCTTAAGCAAAATCCTTGGCTGAAGAAGGAAACGCCCATGGCCGGCGAACAGTAAAGTAGACTTCTAGTACTTGGGGGCGGGCATAAAAACGTGCTTATCAGAAAAATCATTGTTTTCAAATTCTAATATAAAATGCTTTGTGTAAAAAAATTGAAAACACATAAAAGAATTCTAAAAACAGATTCAGATAGACAATAAAAAGATTTTTCAAAAATTTAGTATGACTTTTTGAGTTTTTTGTTTTTGACTGTATAATTTGGAAATTTGTTGTTTTTGCCCTTAGAAAATTCCACTATTCAGGGAGACATCTAGTGAAAAATTAGGAATTTCGACTAGAATTTCTGTGCTTCAATTTCTCCATATGTGAAATTTGAAGACATTGAAAGAATTAGTTGAAAGTTCTACCATTCCAAATGTTGACTTTCTCTTGGCAAATGACCATTTGATCCCACTTTTTTATATATTATTTATAGCATCAAAACTTCAGTTCGGTATTTTGAATCACCTTTTAGTTCTGTGTACATTTATAAATTTTCCGTTATAGCTTAGCCTATGCTAAAAGCCATATTTAATAATTGAATATAATATGCAGAAAAAACCCACAACTTTTGAGCCAAATGATACTTAAAATATTATAAGCTTTTGCACTACACTTGTTATTAATTTCATAATGTAAGAGAAAAACAACATATTCAGGGAATTTCGGGATAAATCTAATTATAATTGCAGTCCCAGTTAAAATTAGAAGAAAAAAAACATCGCTTAATTCCAACTGATATTCGGTTAATTCAAGCCATTGGATGAAATATTTCAAATGAACAATATTTAAAAAGATATACATTTCATAAAGTTTAAGCATTTACAATCTAGTAGTAAGTCGCAATTTTAGATGTGTAATTTTTGCATAACACAGAGCTAAGATGGAGTTGTATTAGATGAGGAAAGGCAACAAAACAACAGCATATTTGGCTTGTTTAGAAAAATTAATAGATCCCCATGTCATTGGGTAGAATCCACGCCAAACCTTTTGCGCCAACAGATAATACACTAATGCCAAATAAGGTGGACGCAATTCGACCAATAGTAAGAATAATACCTGTATGAAACATGTGCTTTGTGTTATTTTACATAAACATTAACTAGAATAATCTCTTCTATTTTAAATCTACTTTTTAGTCAGTTCTATCCAAACGTACAGGAGCGAGACCAGAGGGGATCATCTGATATGAATCAACCAGTTGTTCAGATCCCCAACAATCTGCTACTTCACCTCATGGTGCTTGCTTGTGTCCTTGATGATTTTTTACATTGATTACTTTTGTATATCTTATCACAAAGTGAAAAGTTCAATGCGTTATAATAATCAAGTTTTTTCAAAGAAACCCATAAGACCTTATCAATATTGTTGTAAATTCAGTGAAAAAAAGTGAAGGTCGTTTAACGAAAGACGCTTTGCACTATTCTACAGTATAGCTTTGCGTATAAATGTTCTTGGAACAAATTTTTATTAATGATTACTCAGTTTGTATTGCTTCAATTTCTATCTGAAACAAATAATAAATATGAAAAAATTACCTTCATATTCTTAGTATTTATTAGAATTGTTGTTAATCTCTAAATGTTTTTGATTCATTCAACTGTAACCATACAACCATAATTGAGGATTGCAAGAAAAGTCATATTGCCTGAAATCTAGTAGCAGCTTTATTCTGAATTTTTTAAACGACCCAATTTCCAATATGGTTGACCAATTATTAATAATATTCAGGAATTCCAAATAAAATTGTCAGATCAAGGCAAAGGAAGGTTCTGAAGTTCAGAGTTATTTCCTCATGAGAACTTTGCTGTTGAAACTAAAAATTTTGATTGTTCTTCTAGTGAACTTAAACACGTTGATTATTCCGCTGCCTTTTGAATTTTTAAATATCCATCCCAAATAGTTGCATGCCTACAAATAATGCACACTCATTATTGTTTACTATAATTAACAAGTATACATCTCAAATTATAGACTCTTTTTGGTAATGTTTAGAATACAAATAATTGCTTTACAAATCAGGGTTGCTGTTGATATGAAAGTTTCGCATCAAATCAATTTAGTCAACAGACTGTTGCTCATTGATATCAATTGATATCTATTCAAATCAATATAAATTTCTTGTTGATATCACCAGTAATATATTTTGTTTGCTACAATATAATCTTTGCTTATTAGAACTTACTGAGTTCATTTGTGTAAGGCCGGTAAAAAGCTATTTAATAATTACTAATGGAATCTTTACTGAACTGCATTAAAGTTATTATATTGATTTATTATTAATCCTAAGTTGCTGCTTTCTTCCAAATCAAATTGGTAAATTATTACAGCAGAGACCTTCATGATGTCATTTACAGTCATAATTTCTTAAACGAAAATAACTGACGAATGAAGATGTTCAAAATATGAAAACACAACTAAATAGGGAATTTTCTCTACGGCGCGACAACCTCTGACTTTTGCGCACAGCGCGCCTGTGCTGGGCTCACACCACTTAATCCAAAAACCCCATTATTTTGTAGCAGTTGTTGTTTGCATAGAGATTAGAACTAATTATTATCTGTACATTAGGCATGGTAAGAATTTGAATGTTTTCACAAAAATGGGATTTCTCATTGAAAAAAAAATTAATACTTTATACACTTCAGGCACCTTAAATATTTTGATTTTTGATGAAAAACAATGAGAACCGCTTTCAGCACTCCTTGCGCAAAGGCAAAGGTTGCTGCTCCAGTTCTCGAATTAATTGTAAAGTCAATTCTCTTTTTGTGGTGTTTTCAGATTTTCAATATCTTCATTAGTTCGTAAGTTACATGCGGTTAAAAATTTTTTGAGGAAAATATCACAGATTTTGAAAAACTCTTAGGAAATATGGGATTAAGAATGCCATTTCTTAATTACATAGGGTTACACTTAATTCAAAATTAATATTCAAAAACCACATTGAATAGGGAATTTGGCATAAAAATACATGTATAAACCACTTCCAAATCAATATCTAACTTCACCATTTCTGTAGTCATTTATAATTTTAGCCATTAAAATTACAGTTGCATTATATTTTCAAATATTAGCGAAGAACTAATTAATAAAATACTGCTGAAGATCAACATAAGTAGGCCATAAATGTTTGCAAATAAAAATCGTATGTTTATGTCTATAAATCAATCCCAAATCCTAAACAATTAATTCAAATAAACACCGTCACTAGAATTTATTAAAATTGAGAAAATGCTCCTGTTAACTACATAAATTTACCAGTAAGTTTAATATAGCATCAGACTATATACATGTAATAAATCATTCATAAATCTGAAAGTAAACTAAATTTTTTTGCTGGTCACTTCCGACAGTCTAGCAAGATTTGTGTTTTGACCCTAAAGCTTTTAAAAAATAATCGCAAGAAACAGATATTTTTTCAATTCTATGCACAGAAATATTCAAAAACGTTGCAAGCCACAAAGCATACACGTTGATTTCATGTTGCAAATGACATTGGATTACGACAAAAATAATTTTCGGCTAAGAACAACCCCAAAGATAATATGAGGTTCGGTTGAATAATTCAAGTACAATCGTGATCTATTTTTGAAGTAGTTGTACTTGGTATCAATTTGAGAGTAAATGAAAGAACTAGATTACAGAAATTTGTATTTGGCTATTTGTTCATGACAAGAACGAATCATTATTCAAATTTTGATCACGTAATCAAATTAAAATAAACATTACAATAACTTTGTGAAAGTACTCTGATCTGTAGGTCAGCGTTGGTAGGGTCTATCTGAATCATAGATTGTCAGACATTAATATTATGAAATAAAGTCTCAAATACATCCAATTTTGATCTACAAGCATTTTTACAAAAAAATCTTTTATGAAAAAAGTTTAAGATAATGCTGTAATTTACTTCGAATTTTTTAAATTGTGAAGAATATATATATATATATATTAGGGTGGTTCATTTTTTTTTAACTTTTTTTGAATTTTAGCATGCACGGGGTCTCAGTAGAGCTGATTTCGGTTAGAATAAAAAATGCAAAAATAACTTTTTCGAAGAGAAATTCTTTGAAATTTGTATGTCTCAAAAACGAAACTCGATAAAAGGTCGTGCATAGTTTTAAAATGTGCGGAAGGGTCGATTTTCTAATCTTACTTAATAAATTTGTACGCGCTAACTGCAACAGAAACGAAGTTATATCGAAAAAACGTACTTTATTTTTTCTTATAACCAATGCACCATTCCCTTATCATTATGATCTGTGATATCATAAAACTTTCAGATGCAAAGTTATTTGGTTTAAGATTATGATGTCATAAAGCTCAGTTGCTATAAAATCTAGGCCACGTGCTTTGGCACTACTTTTTATCTTGTATCTTGGATTGGCTTGATGTACTAAAGTTAGAACAATGTCAGTTACGAAATCTAATTTACAGAAAACCTGACAAAACATGAAAGCCTTGAGGCCAACAAGCAGCTTTTGAATCACTACTAATACTTGCCAAAAAAATTAAGTAATACAAATTCAAAATTTTCTAAAATTATACCAAGATTTTCTGAAGTGAAAAAGCAGCTTGTAAGTGATGTATTTGGAGCTTGGCTGAAAGCTGGTCTGCTCATGGTAAATGAAGTTCGAGTTGTTAGCAAGCTGAACGCAAATTGCAGAAGTATCCTTATCACATCTCCAATATTTTAAACAGATCATTCGTAAAGTTGGGCAATTATTGCCACAAGAAAATAAAAGACCAATTAGAAGGCAGATTTTGTTTTAGATTTATAAGTGAGCAAAAACTAATTAGAATTGTACAAAAATTAGATCCTAGTATATCAAGTGGCAGCTCAGGGATACCAATATTTATCATAAAGAATTATATCAAGCACTTTGCTGAACATTTATGCTTCACCTATAATTATGCTTTACGTACATCTACCTATCCAACATGTTTAAAAAGAGCGGACATCACTCCAATTCTTAAAAAAGATGATCCGAAAATCTGTACCAACTATAGGCCTATCGCAGTAACTAGCCCATTTTCTAAGATATTTGAGAGACTAATCAGTAATCAAATATATTCTTTCTTAAAGCAATTTGATATATTATCTCCAAAGCAGTTGGGATTTCGAGAAGGGTTTAGCACAACTGATGTATTAATGTATTTTATCGAAAGCATCCGTTTTTACTTAAATAGCAATATTAGCAGCAGCGTAGCTCTACTTGATCTTAGTAAGGCTTTTGATAGCTTGGATCACAATATTTTAGACATAAAGCTACAGAGTTATGGATTTGGCAAGGATTCACGGGCACTAATTAAGAGTTTCTTAAATAACAGCAACAAAGAGTAAAAATAAACAACATTTATTCCAATTATATTCTGACTAACAAAGGTGTGCCACAGGGTAGTGTCTTGGGGCCAATACTGTTTAGCTTGTGTGTGAAAAATTATCCAATATGCTGATGACATTGCATGATTTATCAGCATAAGAGCCCAATAATTGCAACAAGAAAGCTGCAAGAAAGCATAGGAAAGTTTATCAACTACTTCGAAGTAAGCAGGTTGACTATGAATAAAAATAAGAGGCAGTTCATTGTCTTTGCTCCTAGTGAGACTAAAGATCTAGTCAAAGACATTTCAATAAGCATGGACGAAATATCTCCCATTACAACATGACTAACATATTTGGGAGTGGTAATCGACAGCAACCTAGACTTCGGAGAGTTCATGAATGGTAAGATCAAAAGAATGGCAGCTGTAATAAGTTATCTAAAACAAGTTAGAAATGTCACACAAGAAAAATCAGCAATCTATACATTTGTTGTTAGCAATTATACATACGCTTGTATCCTTTTGAATAATTTAAGTATGTCTAATAAGGAGAGAATAAATAGGCTTTTTAACTGGTCTATTAGTATAATGTACAGAATCAATAGACAACAGACAGGTGCAAAGCTGCAATCATTAGCGATTTTATCTCCAGAATTTAACATAAAGTATCACAGTTCAGTAAACTTGTTTAAATACATAAATAACATATCACTTACCTTAGAATAATGAAAATGATTTAAGTGTATCTAATAAGGAGAGAATAAATAGGCTTTTTAACTGGTCTATTAGTATAATGTACAGAATCAATAGACAACAGACAGGTGCAAAGCTGCAATAATTAGAGATTTTATCTCCAGAATTTAACATAAAGTATCACAGTTTAGTAAACTTGTTTAAATACATAAGTAACATATCTGAAGGAAATAGCTTCGTGAAGGACTTCATCAAATGCAATAGAAAGGTGAACAAGTGTATTAACAAGGTACAAACTAATAAAAAATTCTGGAAATATTAATTTACTACTACCACTTGCGCTATGTGAAATAAGCTCAAGCATAATCTACTTAGCAAACAAAAGATATTTGGCACCTCAAAAAAATTTAATGTATGGCGAAATTTCTAGCCGTATTCTTGTTCTTATTCTTTTTAATATAAATATCATGTGTATAATTGTGCATTTTAACCTATTTTTATTTTGTAGCTTAGTTTATTTTTAAGTGTCCTGCTTGTTGTATGTATTGTCAATTTGTAAATATGTCTATATGTATATTGTAAATATTGTATATATATCTTTGCAAATTAGTAAATATGTGCAGCAGGTGCGGATAGCAGGTAAACTAATAAAGCTATTGAAGAAAAAAATTATTCTGGGGGTAATGTAAAATTTGTTTAAAATGAAAAGCCTTATGCACCCAATTTTATCTTTAGATTTACAACTAGTTAGGAAATGCTCAAAGTTTTAAACAAATTAAAATTCGGCAAATCCAGTGGGCTGTCAAATATTCCCACATGGATACTTAAGGAGACCACACACTTAATTAAGATTCCCCTTAACTACACTTTTAATGAATGCATTAAATTAAAAACAGTCCCAGACTGCTTAAAAGAAGCACATGCTACTTCTCTTTACAAAAAAAAATGAAGAAACGTGCCCACTTAATTATATGCTTATTTCAACCACGATATCAATAATTAAAGTTTCTGAAAGACTAAAATTTAATCAAATGTTCGTGCATATTAAAAAAAATAATCTGCTTTTTGCAACCCAATTTGGATTTAAAAGAGGTTTTTCAACGAATGATGCCCTTATCCAGGCAACAGAGAAATGGCAAAATTTATTGGATGATCAACAATATGTTGCTATTGCATGCTTAAATCTCTCTAAGACATAACATACTAATAAAAAAACTAAAACGTATAGCTTGGTCCCTTAATAGTACTAGTTTAATTGCCAGTTTTATAAGTAATAGGAAACAACGAGTCAAAGACTGGCTATATATTGAAAAAGGAGTTCGCAAAGAACCATTCTTGAAATAATAATATACTCAAAACTTTAATTTTCCGAGCACATTAAATCTACACAGAAAAAAATTGCTGATAGCATAAAAACTATTTCTCAGTGTTGCTGACATTACCTCCTAATGCAATAATTCAGCTATTCCACGCCTTTGGTATGAGCCACCTAAATTATGGGGGTGTACTATTTTTAAATTTGAACACATCATTGATAAATAAACTTCAGCTGCAATATAAATGGGCCCTAAATGTTTGCAAAAGAAATTCTAGTAACACCAAAAATTATATTTTGGAAACGTGTCCTTCTCCTCAACAATTAATACAAATCAATATTGCTATATTATTTTTCAAAGTCGAAAACGAAATTCCGCCATATGATAAGATAAAGCTCACTGAATTCAGTAATACTTTTAATAGACAATCTAAAAATACGTTGTCACTAGGTTCAGACGTTAAGTCAAAGAAAACTCATTTTTAAACGCAGGTATAAGGCAATGGAATAATCTACCAAACCAAATTAAGCAAATTAAGAAGCTGAAAGAATTCCGAAATAGTGCGAAAAGATTTTTTCTTAAGTGGGGAACCATAAGAGCAATGCCTAAATCGTCCCAGAGAGTACCTACACGCTGTGGTTTCTGGGTAAAACTAACACTCAGTAGAGTCCCGAACCTACATCAGGCGTTAAAGCCAGGTTACAGAAGGTGCCACTATGTATACTTTGTACATATGGGGGCGTAACGTCTGTTCTAGTATTGTGGAGACAGATGGCGACACAGTGGAAACACTGTTAGCAAGACTGCTACTGGCACCTGTTAGGGTTCGTCTCAATAAGGCAGCCATACAGAGAAGAAACTCTTTGTCCCTGGCCTATGAGATAGGCCTTAGGCTAGCGTTTGCTGTGCTTTCCCGTGAGACAGCTTTTCTGTGTCACAGGTAGTTATGATCCAACACAAACAGACAGCTGAATAGAGTTTGTTTACCACTAGATGCTTTGCATTCAGTGTTCCAGCTACTCCAATATAATTTTCGGATCTTTGTAGCAGCTAGCAGGCGCTCTTTAATGCTACCACCGTTAGTAGTATTGATTGGCCAACGCGGGAGAGGCGCAACCCTCTCAACTGAAGTTCGGCATTCGGCTTCACTCTGCTGATCAGACTCAACACAGATCAGCAATCTGCGGCGTGCCTGGGGTCGCCAGAGGTTTTTCACGATCAAACCGGACTAGTATACTTCTAGGGGTTAAGGTCCGGACTCAGATAGTGGATTCACCCACTCATCAGTCTGTCGACTGTATGAGTAACTCCACTTATTTTTAAGCAAAAATTTTTCTAAAAAGATCTTGGACAGAGTGCAATTTCTATAATAGCAATTAGATAATTACTAGAATTTAGACATATTCTTAGCCTGTTTATCAAATTATAGGTTTGTAAGTAGTATGATTTTTATTTTTTTTATGATGCTATTTTGAGAAGCCATCAGTTTGTATTTAATTGTTTTATCTTCTTTTAATAAAGATTGTCTTATCTTATCTTAATTTAAAAAAGGGAAAAAATGCAATGAAGTTGAGCAAGCAAGCAATTCAAGAAAAATGGTTGGATTTCTAAGTTCAAATGTCCAAATCCTCCTCATCATAGGATACACAATGGTAAGCTGTGGTCCAATTTCTGTTGGGAAGATCACATTCTCCAAGAAGAAATTTTCTTTTTACAAGACTAAAGATCTAGCTGCCGTCAGTTAATAGCAGCTTTGCGTGCCAAATTTTTTACAGAAAAATTGTAAGCAGATGCAAACCAGCATGTAGATAATCCATCTTGTTCCAGCGATAAGTCTGCATTTGATTCTTCTTCTGTAGTGTTGAACAAGTTACGACCAAGAAAATAACCGAAATCAAACTCAACACAAATGAAAAAAAATTATATTCAGATTCTGATGAACCTAATTTTGTTGTAAATCCTGTAGTTAGAAGAAAGTTGCATAGCAAAAAAGAAAAATATCTATTAACACTTACAGTTGCACATTGTCTGTTGAGCGACACACATCCATCCGTCAACAGCCTGACCAAATTTTAGTATTTGCTGACAATGAAGTAGCAGCATCTCTCTGCACAGTTTACAGACGCAGAGAAAAGCTAAATTGTTATCAGTAGAAATGTGCTAATCTGAAATCATTGCAGCCAAATTTTTGCAGCTACATTATGATGGGAAAATAATTAATGGTTTGGATAAGTAGCTTGTTTGTTGTCCAGTGTTAAATACATGTTTTTCAGATATAACTTCGTATCTGTTGTAGCTAGCGCCTACCAATGTACATGTGTTAAGTACAAATAGGAAATCGACCATTGCACGACCTTCTATAGTCTGCGCTATTGAAATAGGCAAATTTCTCAAAAACAACGATCGAACATTTTTTTTATTGTAGTCGAAATCCGACCGGTTGAGACACAGTGCTTGTTGAATTTAAAAAAAGTGAAGAAAATATGTATATATATATATATATATATATATACATATACACATGAACAATATTGGGTAATGTGAATGTACTCTATAAATATAACCAAGAAATAAACTATTACTGTGGCAACAAAGTTCATATGATGAAATATGTATAATGAATTTGTAAACTTAGTATATATATATACATATATATATATATATACATATATATATATATATATATGTACATGAGAAAATAAATATATACTTTTGCTGATGTATGTGTTTTGTTTCGATTAAGCTAATCAGAATTCCCTAATAGAAATATGCTTCCATAATTGATCACGGTACAAAGTAATAACTGCTAAAGTGATTTTGTTGACTAAACAATCATAAACGGAACAAAGTTCGTGCAATTTTTGTTGACTTTGACATATTATGTAATTGCTAATCATATATATATATATATATATATATATATATATTGCCTTTAAGAATCACGCTAGGTAAACTTGGAGTGCTGCCCTTAGACCTCGAGCAAATTTCAGGCTTAGGCTGAATTTGGTAAATTGAGAAAGTGTAAACCATTTTATGAGAAAAATCTCAATTATAAATATTTTAAGATTAAGATTTTAATTCATCAATTTTTTGAAAAAACGTAAAAAATTTCTGTAAATTGCTATATTCGCGTTAAGTATTTTCAAAATGTAACCATACACGGTTCAACCAAAAAAACCATAAAAAATATGTTGGAACACAACCACATAGAATTCAATATAGCTTCAATCTAAGTATAATTACAAAGGAGAGGAAGGTACAGTGTCCAACATGTTAATATGCTAAGCTTCACATTAGCATAGCATAAGGTTTATGAATCCAGTAATGTTATTTTGATAAATATCCATCTTTTACTTCTGTTCCTGAAAACATAAGAAAGATGTGAGCAAACTAACATAAATTCAACACTACTGTTTTCGCGAAAGCTGATGATACATTACCATAAATCAGGGTACGGTGTAGGGACTGTTCAAAGGCTAAAGTTAGCTAAAGGAAATCATAAACTTTTATAATTCTATTTCAATACTCTAGACCAAACAAACTTGTAATGCTTGCCATACATATGTAATTTTTCATCAAAACTCGTTGGATTATACTTAACACATAGCGTGAATATATTTAATACTTAGCGCAATAGATTGATAATATAAATACTTAGCGCCAGTAAATTTAGACTTTTTTCATGCCTAGCCTTTATATGTAAATTTTAATTCATAATCAGTACAAATATGTTTTGGATTTGCCCTCAACTATGAGCGCACATATTTAACAGTTATGAAAAAACGCAATTAATTAATTGTTTGCTAAGTATACACTGTTCTAGGTAATTTAATTTTGGAAATAATACTTTCAACTGTCTTTGCATTCCCTTACTATTTTTTAGTCAATGTCCAGATGCAACAATAATTGGTGACTAGACCGAACCCATTGCATCTATATATATATATATATATATATATATATATATATATATATACATATATATATATATACATGCATATACATGTGCTGGTGATTTGTAATGAATTAATTAGAAATTGGGATTGCAAAACACCAGAAATGTGAATTTTGACTGTTACAAAGCACCATTTTCAGGTACCGTGCATAGCAGTATTTGAGGTACAGTTCTTTTTCAAAAACATGATAATCCTCTTAGTAGCATTTAAATATTACGTTGTAATGCATTTTGAAAAAAAATTCTGCAACGCCAAAACTGACGTTTTTCATCGATTTCACACATACTACTGATTTGTAAAATTTTTAAATATATTGGTAGTTTGTTACAAATATAATTTTTACAGTATTTTTTTTCCAATCCTTATTAAATTATTAATTTTTGAGTTTATGCAAATCGGCACTTAACAAACTTAACAACAGATTAAGTATGTGATTATTTCTTTAAATGAAGATCAAGTTTAAAATATGGTGCGGTAACGCATTAAATATGTGTCCTTACCACAGTTTGGCCTTACAGTAGATGATTAAAGCAATCCTAAAAATGCAGAAGCATATCACCAAACATTCATATTATTTTTTAATATTTTCCTATAACAGATACAACTGTTATTAATCTGTTAACTTTTTTTTATCAAATTTATTATGTAAAAAAACATCTCCACTACAAGAAAGAAAGCAATTTACCCCACTTTGCAGTTTTAAGATATTCAGTAACTTATTTTATGTGATAATTTTTGACAATATTGCTATGTTGGAGATATTGCCACCACAAAAATGGTGTGTTGATTTTTAATTACATTACTTATTTTACAATATTGTATAGTGACACCAACCAAAAATAGTTGCAACGCGCTTCAGACAAAACAACAACGTTTCCTTTACGTTCCCATAATCACAACTTATTTACACAGTAAATAATAGTGTATTACATATCACATTGGAGGTAATATTTTATTATCAGTAAATAAGTGGGAACCTTAATTATACGTAGTTGATATAGTCAGCTCAAATTACCTATTATAATCCTGCATTATTGTGTGGAATGCAAACTTTGAAAGTAAGTGTTTCTTTTATTTCCCAAAATGGATTACTTGTTCATTTATTGCAACAATTTTTTCAATTTTTTTGATTCAGTTAGAAAGTTTGAATCAAAATTTTTGCCATACACTTCATATATCACTAGCATATTGATGCAATTAGAAATTTTAACTTTTGAAAAGTACCTTAAGCAAGGTAAATGCAAAAATTAAAAATCAATGTAACTAAAATAAAAGTTTGACTATTTTGGTCAAGCATTTTTCACTTTTAAAACAGAGGGGGCGTGATTCTATTAATCGCATAGCAGCAGTACTACAGATTACATATGGCTGAATAATAAGAGAACAAAAAATTCGATATTCTTATGCCCTGAAGTCATAACAGCCGTTGATGCCAAGAGATTGATATTTGTAGCAAAAATTTTGAAAATGTGTTTCCCCATAACAGAATGGGGCTGAAATTTGGTCATAGCTAATATATAGCTAAATACAAAAATATCCAATTAATATGTGATATATAAACAAAAATTTACAGAACGAAATTCATTAAATAGTGGTTTTATGGAATAAAATGAATATATCTCAAAAAATTATCATGAAATTAATGCCACTTTTAATGATTTGTTTTCCTAATATATTTTTAGGAAAAGTACAAAAATGAGGGCCAAAGCTTCTTCCAAATTAGAGATATATCATTATTTCGCAATGGGGTGCTGAGGAAGCACCCCCGGTAAAGATAGGACTAAATTTATTACTTAATAGAAAATAAAAAAGCATTTTCTATAGCATATTGTATAATTCTTTAAACTTGAATTATAACTTAAACTATGTTACCAAATCTTATTAATATTAAATAGCCCAGTAATATAAAATTTAAAATATTTAAAATTAATAAAAATGTTTTCAAGATGTCTAGTATTTCTTTCAATTATTCTTAAAATGCTTGTAAAATTAACAGTGTATTTGTGAATTTCAAATTCTATTGGAATGTGGGGAAAAAACAAAAATATGACTTGTCTATGACAGTGTTTGCCATAATTTGAAATTAGAAAAGCATGAATAATATCTTAAATTTATATGTTGAAGGAATTCTTAATCCACTTAAACACATTATGCATTGTGTTGCAATTTTGTAAACATTAATACATTGTCAATTCCCATCAAACCAATAGAAAAGTGCACAATCATTAGCAACTAATAGTGAGTTTATCATATGCATCATTATCATTATTATTACAATTATTCTTAACCAAATTGTGTTTATGAACTCCAATATATATATATATATATATATATATATATATATATACATATTCAGACTTACCTTTTTCGTAGGGCTCAACTATATGTAACTGTGCTACCCTAAATAAATGTATGACAGAAATACAACATGTTAAACTAAAGGTGAGAAGCCAAGCCTGTTGGCCTACAATTGAGATAGATAGTGAAATGTCAATTGATTCTTCGACATTGCATTAAAAGAAATTGAAGAAAATTAGATGCAACTCAAGTTAACATTGAGTTGGGTAAGAGTAGTTGAAATTTCAAATTGACCCTATGACTAATATTTACTATTAATACTGGTCATTATTATAAGCAATGTGTATTCATTCGTTACTTTAAGTTTTGCATTCGCTTAAATCAGTTGTCATAACTATTGGTTCTTGTAATAGAGAAGGGAAGGGAGTTGAAAATGCACTCTGTCAGTGCATCAGTGATTGTCACTGCTTGAGTTTAGGCATTCTTGGTTGCCTGCTCTGACAAAGGATGCCAGGTGATTTAGTATGAGCTTATTTCTTACTTAAGACTGTATGTTTGCCTTTCTGGCCAACTCTGGACATATACAAATATTATTAGCTGATTGCAGTATATTATGTTGTTCATTTACATCATTTCATTTCGCTCGGTGACTAGTTCTATAATTAACAGGCTTGCTTTGGGGATGGGGATTCCCGTGGGTACTTGTGGCGAAGGAATTTTTGTAGCCAACCTCCATAATGATTGCATAGATATGTTTAAAATGTTTAATCGAAATAACTTTTGAGAAGAAAAGGATTGATTTGATTTTAAGAATCATAGTAGTCCAAATGTTGAAAGTCACTTTTGAGAATTTATTGAATTTTTGCGAATTTTTTAAAATTTACACGCATTTTATAAATTTTTTGTAACATGTAAATGCATATACATGTAATTTATGTTTTATAACGTGCGCCAGAACTATTGACTAAGTCTAATCTTATGAGTAAAAGTGTTTTAGCTTGGTCACGTTGTGTTGCATATGCATAGCAAGATACTCTAACAGGCCAGCTTTTGCAATACAATTTCTGCTTCTTCCTCTGGAGTGAAGTTTCTTTTTTAAAAATGCTACTATAATCGAATTTCATGGTGTGATATTTCCTCGTTCATTTGGAATTCCTTTATTCAAGAGTTATCCTTTATGTATAAGAAGTAAATATGCAATAATTTTATTTTTCAGATCTTATAAATGTAATTATTTTAAATACTAAGCAAAAGCCCCTCATTATGGAAAGTAATTCAAAGAGAAAAAGTAGCAAATATACATTAACAATATTTACCAATATTTTATTATATTGTAGTTACCCTTATCACAACGTTTGCTATATACTTGCAGTAAATACAAGAGTAACTGAATTATTTTTTCATCCTCAATCATTGAACTGAATCCTCTATAGTAACCAACCGCAATTCACTATAGAGGAGTTCTACTGTATTTTAGTTTTTTTTTTGCGTTCACAATATCAAGGCTTCGGAAACAATGCCAAGCTAGAACGTGATTGGTTGAACGTGTTTATGATCCTGCTATTGCAAACGGGACTCATGAATACTAGACAAAACATGTGGGACTTAACTTATTAGGTGCTACTTAGGGCCAATGAGAAGCATCGTATATTAGAGGAGATATGTAGTCATTACAAATCCATGAACGTAAAATATATTTATGATTGCAATTTGAATTGTGTGAGATGATATTGGAGTCAACGAGTTACAATGAATCAGTAAAAGACTTAGGACATCTAAAAAAATTGATATCAAATCACGAAGTTCAACGTTACTGAATATAACTATGGTGAAGATAGTTTTTTGACATTTTATTAATTTTTGTACATATTGATTCATATTAAAATGTACATAAAATCGTCAGTGTCTCTAAATACTTTGTATTTGACACTTTTGGCACAAATTTTGCGTTGGGGATTTTGGGGCAAATTTGGGGACGTGCGCTGTGGATTGTCGACATTTCTTGAGGTGTGGGGTGTTGATCGAAAATTTGCTTTGTTGTTGTAACTGTCTAAACTCGTTTATATATGGTATTTTGCTCTGGTGGTTTTGTGTTCAGTTATGCTTACAGTGAATTTAATTTCAGCAATGGATGTTACGTAGCTTTTATGCATTTATTAGCACCAATCCGACGTTCATGGTCAATGAATGATTTGATCTAGTTTACACAATTTAAAATATTTGAAAAATTTACTATCTGAACAAACGGTTATTTGTATTAAATTTTCTGACTTCAGGAATCGCTTTTTCCTACAAAAAATTAGTGATTAATTTGAATGTCTAACATTTTTAAATCCTCGGAAATATACAATAAATATTATTATGTATCTAAAACTCAGTTACGCTAAAATAATTAAGTCGTTTTAACATCTCTGGTGTATTGTTAAGAATGGCTTAGCATATTCATTAGCGACTACTTCCTCGTTTGTCGAAAAACTCAAAAAGTTGTAGAATCTAAATTATATGATTTGAGCTTAAAAGAATGAACCTTTTATTGAATAATTTTTTTGTCAAAACATTGTCAAAAAATGTGCTATTATTATAGAGAATCCATTATGAATGTTAGGCCATAGGTTATAAAATATAGCGTAACAAGTAAATGATGTTATTGTTCTCCGAGAGTTAACATAGATATAACTAAGAAGTCCATGAGCTAAAATGTTTAAAACTAGCATTTACATTCTTAAATCACACATTGTAAAGTTACTTGCCGTCTTATTAGCAGATCTCTACGATTTTTCAAAACTAAAGTAACATTTTATTAAAATTTCAAATACTAAAAATATGTCTAAAGTTCTCAAATTAGGGTCACAGTAATAATCATCGACATACTTTCACTGTATACACAAACTCGTTATTAACTATTATTTCAACCGCATGGACGATTTTCAGATTATATTAAAAGTAAACTAAAAATTCAGTCAGTAAATGTTTTTGAGTTTTTCGCAAGTAGGTTTTGCTGTATTTAAAGACATAAAATTAAGTGAGTCCACATGAGTCGATTTTTCATTTGCTACAAAATATAAAAATTTTTATTTTTTAATTGAACTAATTTTGTATAATTTATGAAGCTAAAATTTGGTCTCCTTAAATGGACCTTATTTTGGATAACTTACATTTATTATTCACTATAAAAACTGACGAAAAAGTAGTTTTAGGTATTTCAGCGTTCCTTCGGAATCAGGAAACGTAAAATATTGCATTTTAAAAATTAGAAACACACACTTACATATGTTCTACAACTGGTAATAAGCATTTTGAATTTTGAAATGCAATGTTTTCTTCACACTGAAAACTAGAATACATTAGAACTTTGAAATATATTTATTTATATCAGAAAATAACATTCAGAATGAAACTTTCAATTAAGAAAAATGAGTTTATATCACAGTAGTGTGTGATTAGAGGGTTTCACACCCACCATTAAAAAATATTTTCTTTCCCCGTATCCGAATTTTTTAACCGTACCAGAAAATGAAATTTCCTTTAATGGCATTATACAATATCAAGATTTGCAACTAATGTTCATGGTATGCTCATTCTTTAAACATTTTCTATATAAATTGTGTTTTTGAAAAGAAAACCTTTTTTAAAATACACATAA
>CABFPE010000001.1:3604555-3630408 GCA_900660155.1 Hofstenia miamia
TATATATATATATATATATATAATACAATCACAATCAATATCTCAGGTTTTCTTAAGGACGACTTAGCAAATACCAATTTGCTTCCAGAATCGTAAACATTCTGAAACTTCAATTTGGACTTCAAAACTTGGAGTAGTGATAAAAATATAAAATATTAAAATTCTTATTCAATGAAATACTAAACTACGCTGACTTCAGAGTTTGATATTTTGATGCAGATCGTGGGCTCCCTAACGTTTAATAATATTCTTTTTTAATCAGATGTCCGGCTTCAATATAACCATTTCTCTTGAAATTTGTAACGATCTATGTTGTTCAAAAATATAATTTTTTTCAATAATAATAGCAATTCAATAATGGATTTACAATTTTGACCATCATAGAAGATTCATGAATGGAATTGGAGATTTTTCAATACTGAAGTTATTCGGAAAAAAAATAGTAGTTTGAAATAAATTTTAGGAATCGAATACTAAAATGGTAAGCTGGATTTAAGGGTTTCTTTTTGCACTATTTTGACAGTTTCTGGCGAGCGTTTCACATCGTTAATCACTCAATTTCTTAAACCAACAGGAAGTCCTGCCTTCGCTTTTGCTTTTAACATTGATAGTGACCAATATAATCAGGTTTTGACGCTGAAATTCCATGAATCTCCTGAATATGACAACAAAATATAATATGCACTAAGACATCGTATTCCTTTACCCAGCGTTATTCTCAGTAGATGCCTAATGGATGTCAGAAATTTTCAATCATTTTCCATTATTTTCAAAATGGGATTAAGTAATATCTAACAACGCTACAAATTTTTTTGCAGAATTTTCACCGCTATATATTTAAATACATTAAGAGCATCACAGGTGTGAGACTCCAAAATTTTGTGGTCTTGTTTCTGCAAATTGTTCATCTTTTGAATCAACAATCAAGTTGGAGTGAAACAGATCAAATAACTTTCTAAATCACTTGTACAAAGCATTTCGTGCATTTTTGCTTCTCATATTCCTGGTTTTGTACTTCATCAAATTTTGATATTGATTATTTCTGCAACTTTGTCATTGCATATTGTGCTGTGGTTGTTGGTATTAATGCCATATTCCAATATTCAAAAGCATCCAGTATAGTATGCTTACAACTTTCCAAGACGATTCTGAGATGATATGAAATTTTTATAGAATTTATTTCTTTGAGAGTAATCGGAAAGATCAAAGATACTCTTTAGGAAAACTAATCAGGCATTCATTATTGTTCTGACGAGCCGAGAGAGCCATTCTTTACAGTCAATCGGTTAGACAGGTTTCGTTCAAAGTGTGGTGGACTAGATAGAAAGTACGTTAATCACTCCATTGGCTTGAAACTGTCTTTAACTGCAAACAGAACTTCTTAAAATATCTTATTCGATCTATTACAGTGGAATGGAACTACTCAATATATTCCGATCACAATATCATAAGAATAAATACTCGCACAATAGAAGCGGACAATAAAAATTGCATACTTGATTACTTAATGCCAAATATACGTATCACCAAATTAATTAGCGCCAGATATATATATATATATATATATATATATATATATACTTAGGACTTTTTTGCTCCCTACCGCCCCCCTCCGCACTTACATTATTTTCATAGAAAATGGAATGTTTGCAGAAAACAGAATTGGTGACTTTGGTTGAGCGATTAGGCCTATGAAATAATCAAAATTTAGGTTTTAGATTTAAAAGACATAGATTTATGACTTTGGTTTGGGACTTAAGATCTATAAAAATATTCATTTAGGTTTTCAGATTTAGAAAACGTCGATTTCTCACTTTGATTTAGGGTTTTGGTCTATGAAAAGGGGATTAGATTAGAAGTTTAGGTTTTAGTTTAGACAACATGAATTTGTAAATTAGCGCTTAGATCTATAAAAAATAGGAATTTTCCGATTTTGATTTAGGGCTTTGGTTTATTAAAAAAATTTAGATCTGGGTTATGGTTAAAATTAGGTGAAGATTAGGTCCTGAAAAATGAAGAATTATCTCTTGAAATGAAAAATTTAGAGGAAATCCGGAAAAATAAAGAATTGACTGGGATTAGAGTTAGGTTTATGCCTAAATATATGTCTTCAATGCAAAAATTCCATGTTATATGAAAATAATGTTAGTGAAAGTGGAAAAGCAAAAAATATCCATATATATATGCATGAATATTAAGTGAATTTATAATTTTAGGAAGGCCCAAAAGATTTTCATACTAAATGGGTTGCAATCCTTCAAAATCCAAACATTTTCATCCTGATGGTCCCGATGAAATACAAAGACGATTCTTGGATGAGCACAATGAAATTAGGTACCTAGTTTACAATGCTGCATCTTAAGATTGTGAGATCTATTACTGAATCAATATTTTAATGGTAGTTGAACTTATAATAATTAATAAATTATAACACTTTATCATGAAATGTATGAAATTTGACACTGCTAGCATTAAAAATGATTGAAATCATTCTGACTTGTTTGTATTTCTACAATCTATACATTGCATTGAATACATAGTCTATATTTATTTCGATATTAATTGCTTTAGCAGAATATTATCTGCTTGATAATATCCACAGCATCCAGGATTCCTTTAGTTAAATTTGATTTTTTCAAGAAGATTGCGTTTTTCCTATTTATCCGAAAACTCTGCAGCTGAGCTATATTTTAACTTAAATGCAGCTTGATTTGCAAACAATGCAATTTTTACAACTAAAACATGAAAATTTAAGCTTTTTAGCAATTTTTTTCAAAACAGCTCTAAAGCTTCAATTTCGGTAAACTATAAAATAGTTTTTTATATATACATAGTTTAGCCCTCGAATTTTTAAAAATCAACTCCTCACATTTCTTCTTTCTTCTTTATCTCAATTTGTCTTCAATATGAATGCGTTTTTTCCCATTCTGTATGTGCTCCTCTTGCCACTAATTTCTCTAATTTTGTTCATATTTTTCTATATAAATTTATTTTAAGTTCATTTCTATACACTTCTTTGTGGTACAATACATTTTATTACTTTTATGATTATTATTACTACTAATGTATGGTGCGAACTTAAAGGTTAAAGAGTTAAGAAAATATTTTTTATTCTTTTTATAAAATATCAACTTTGCTATATTCTACATTTTTGGTTTAATCGACCTGTTCAATCTGAAATTCTACAGGAATAATGCAAATTTGAAACACGCAATACAAATATCTCCTTAAATTCAACAAATCTGATGCTAAAATCAAGAAAAAATCTCTGACAAAATCGAACTGATACTCTGTTCTATTGAATGCCATTTCCGATGTTTAACGTAGATCTTTAATTGAGGAATCACTGAAAAGCATTTCAAATGATAGAAAATATCAAGATACATTAATGCTTACAAACTATGCCTCAAAGAATTAGTTTCACAAGGACGGAAGAGTCAGAGAAGGCTTGGATCAGATTGCATTTTAGTTCGGTTCTAATGTTATTTTTTTATTAATAAACAATTTTCATAGGAGACAACACAAAGTCCCTCTTTTGAGGTGGTGCCCTGAACTTTCAATAGAAGCAACACGATGGGCATTTCATATGGCGGACAAGAGAGTCATTGAACACAACAGCGATGCTCAAAGCCGTCTCTATGGATCGACGGTGTATAAAGGATGGAGCAATGTCATTTCAGATTTAGAACGTAGGTAATTTTAGGTAAATCTATTGTTTGTAAAAATGTATTTAGCTGAAAAAATAGTGCAAAGATGGTACGCAGAAGAAAGAAACTATGAATACGATGCTGATCAGCCTCATTTGTCACAGAAAACAGGTTTAATTTTGAGACTGCTTGATGATAGTGTTTTTTTAACTTAGCTTTCTATGTGATTGCAGATATAAAATTGCTTTCGAATTTGAAATATGTATGGATATATAACTCGAAATCTTCCAACATAAATCTGTTGTAATTTATATAGTAGATATACTTTGGTTAATCTATATCAAATGTCAGTTTCCATTTTCTTAAGATTCAATATGATTAGGCTGTCTAGAAATTCTGTTGGACTATTCAAATTAATTGTAAATTGTACATTTTTCTTCGGATCTATGTTTTTTAGAATTTGATAGAACTTTCGGATGTTTAAATCAATAGGAAATTTGTTAAAACCATTATTTAAATATCCAATTAATTTACAAAATATCGTTTCCATTCAAGACCAAACTATTTTGTGATGTTATGGTATAGGCACCCTCAATTTTTAAAGGCTTTTTATATTCAGATATTCTTTAAAATATTTATTTTCTAACGTTAATATAATCGCGTTATTTCTAAATCTTGGATTTATGTGATTTCAATTGTTTCAAGAAAATATTTTAAATTTTAATTCCCAATTCAAAATTGACACTTGTAAAACAGTTAGTTATATCAAACGTTGCAAGTTTGAAGTTTATTTTAGTTTCATTATATCTTTGAGGTTTTAACCAACTAATGAAGTTTCAATCATCCTTAATATAACTTTAAATTTTTGATGTTATTGATATTATCAATTTGAAAATAAATGTTCTAGGTCTGAATCGTTCATAATTTCATTAATATCTTATATATATATATATATATATATATATATATATATATATATATATACCGCAATAGAAAGAATAAGTCTCACAGTACGAAATTGTTAATCATATGCAGATGAAAAGTAATATGCTTTAAGAATCCCTTTGAATGTAGATAGAATTTCAACTCTGAAAACTTCACCAGGTAAAGATGGTTTTGCACCAACAGATATGCTCGATCAGCGTTCTTTTTTTGTAAATGATACTTCAAACAGATAATTATGAACACCACGACTATATTGATGTAGACAGTTAAACAGCTCAATGATGTAGGATGGTGCAAGCCCATACAAATCTATACAGTAAGTCCAATTTTAAGATCTATTCTACATTTGATTGGAAGCCAATGCAACTACTTTCGAGATGTGAATTGGCGGGAAAGAATCCACGATCTCCAAATCTATCTCCTTGTGATTATGTGATTACTTAATGTGAGATATCGTGAAGAAACATGTCTACTCACAAGATGTTCGCACAAAATAAGAGCTGTGGGAAAAATTATTGCCGAGTTTGTCGGAGAATATATCACTCCATCCAGAGAAGATTCCTGTTATGTAATGGCAATGAAAGACAACACTTTAAAGAGCAGTTAAAATGGTTCACTTACATGTTTGTTTATTTGTTTAAATCATTACCAAATTATAGTTTGATAATTTAAATGTGTGTTAATATTTTTCAATGGGACTATTGACTTATGGGCACACTATACATATATATATATATATATATATATATATGTAGTGCTGGGACGAAAACTAAGAACTTTTCAATTTAGTCAATTTTGTTATCTCAGTGATTATCAAAAACTCATCATTGATGCCATCATAAATGAAGGATTCAGCCAGATCACGTTTGCTGCTAAATTGAAAGTCAACAAATCAACGATCAGTAGATTTGTCAAAGGCAAGGTATCTTCGAAGCGGAAAAAAATGACTAGTGCAGAATCCAGCATCAGTAGTAAACGGCTCTTTTCTATCAGACTCATCTCCCGAAGCTCCTTCTAACTCGGAAGCAGTGCATGGCTAGAGTGGCATGATGCCGACAACACAGAAACCGGACCGAAGATCAGTGGAAGAATGTCTTCTTCTCTGATGAGTTAAAAATCGAGATGACTTACCATTCGGACAATACTCCATCTATGCGAAAGTTCTGTCAGCACAACAGAGTAAGTGAAAATCCTCAAAACTCGTGTTTTGCCTCATTAACATCGCTACTTCGACAGGGGATATTGCAAGATGATTCGGCACCGGCTCATCAATCAAAGGTCACAAACGCCTGCCTTTAGAGTAGCCAAAGGGATCACTTCTCTCCCCGGTTTTCAAACAGCCCAGGTTTAAATCCCGTGGTAAATTTGTGGAGGATTTTTAAGAAAAATCTCAACTTACACCGATCACGCACCAAAAATGAGTTACTTGCTTCTATTATCTGTGCTTGAATTTGCGAAATACCTCGAGAGACACTGACAAAAAAGCTTGTTATCAGTATGTTAAGAAGGAATGAAAAAGTGCTGAAAGCGGGCGACGCACCCACCAAATACTGACTCTCGTAAGTTCACTATTGTTGTAAGTTTTTGTTGCAGTTATTAAAGTTCGGGAGCTTGATAAATAAATTCCATAAAATACGTGATTTAGTTTTTTCTCATTCTTTTAGAAAGCTGGTAATTTTTGTCCCAACACTATATATATATATGTATGTATGTATAAGTATATGGGACTGTTGGGTACTTTTACTTTCGGTAATATCTTCTGTTATGTTTCTATGATGAGAAAATGATCAGAGTGGGATTTTAGAGCATATAATAACGTACTCAACCATGGTAATTAAATTTGCATGTTTACAAATAACCCGCGAAAATATCAGTTTAGGTCGTGTTTAATTTAGTCATACAGAACAAACAAGACCCAGGTGAATTCCATATCACAACGTCATCCATGATTCTACTTTTTATTCACAGCATCAGGTACGCCAAAGAATACCTTCTACAGAGATTTTAAAGTTCTGGAAAGTCGCAATTCTGTGAAAATTTCGGGACATGAAAAGCACAGATTGACAAACTTAGCTTTGAAAATCCCATTTTCTCTGTACAAGACATATCTCAAAAGTTCAAAGGGACTGGAATTTCTGTTCGTCATTCGACAGTGCATCGGTCACTGATAAGATGGGGTATAAAGAAGAGACTGCCCAACATTGTACCGAACATCACAGATTAGCATGAGAGAAAAAACTACTAATTTTGCAAAAACCTTCTCCCAGATTAGTGTATTTTTTCAGATGCATCGAAACAAAGTCAAGGCTTGGTGCAGGAAAAGCCATAAAATAGTAGTCAAAATTTTGTCCAAAAGCTATGGTCGGAGCGCACTGTCATATTCCCGATATTATTTGAAAAGATCCCCAAAGGAACAATTAACAGTAAATTGTGTTGGAGTTTGCTCCATATGCAAATGTTTTATGTCCCAACTGTTGGATAATGGAGCATGATGGCGCAACCCCTCACATCTCCCCTGAAACAAAAATTTCATGCGTGAAAACGACATTCAAATTCTGCAGTGGCAACCAAATTCTCCAGATATCAATCTGGTGGAAAACTTTTTGACTATCCTCAAGAACTTCGTGGAAAAGGAATATCCACTTAAGAAGGCGACATTGATAGAAAAAATTCAAGAATTACAACATGAAATTTTGCCGGTCAAAAGTAGGAATTTGATGAACTGTGTTTTTCTGCGTTTATTCAAATGCTTAGCAAAAAACGGAAAATTTGTAAAAATCTTATACCATATGTTTATAGGAAATTCATTTTGCGACCACTCCAACTTTTTTCTTTGTAAATATGTTCATCCGTTTGGCTATAAATTTCATTTTCCTGCGGTCCATTTTTTGCGTCAATATACATTTATATATATATACTGGATGATAAATTATATACATGTACCTAGGCATGTAGCAAGTTGATAATCATAAATCAAAGAAATTATTATAATTATTTCTGGGCATTCTTTTTCACTATGCTAACATCTTTCATTGGAAATCGCTCATGTTTTAAAAACTTAATTTAGGAAATTTCACACAAATTGTATGGCGAGAAACGGAAGAACTTGGCATTGGCTACAAATGGGTGAATCAGAATGAATTATATCTTTGTGCCTATTATTTTCCTCAAGGCAACGTAGTAAACCGCTTTAAAGAAAATGTATTCCGTCCGTCAAGAAATAAATCCCTCAAGTATTCTGACATTTTTGATTAAATGAAAGACTTTTTATACAGACAAACAGTTTTATAGATCTGTTAGTAGTGAGTGTCATATAAAAAATAAAAAACACCTTGTATAATTTATTTCATGTGAATCATTTTGGATTTAATTTTATTTAATAATAGCATCTTGGACAACAGGAAATAATTTACTTTCTAGATGTTCAATAATGCAGCTCTAAATTTTCCTTCTATTGTGTGAATAGGATCTTGTTCTTTATAGAAAGTAGAGTTCACCCTGAGAGTGCCAAACAATGTTTGGATGCAGGACACAAATTTACCTGGGTTATGCGCTGTTGAAATCTTTTGTATGGGTATCAACTACTGTAATTACTAATGCGAGATTAAAAAACGAAAAGTCAAAACGAATTTTCCATCACATTAATTGGTGGAAAAACTATTCGACACAAACAACCAACACATGCCATTCCCCATCGCCTAATCTAAGTGAAATTTAACATTGTTTTATAAATGAAATAAAGGATTATGCAATAGAAAATCTTCATACCTCGTAGAAAAATAATTGATACCCCATTCTTCGCCAAATTTTTCGACAAGTTCAGGGAATTCTGGTGGACTATTAAAGAATAGAATGGGACTTCAAGTTTCCTTGTCACTTGAAGTTATGAACTCATTTTTACAGAAATATATAAAGAAACATTGCTTTTTTGTTGTATTGTTTTCGATATATATAGTGGCATCAATAGCAAATTTCAAAAATGATTAAGATATACTAAAGTTGAATTAAGGACTTGCAGGCGGCTCTTCATTTTTAGTGCCCGAGCCCGCCTGCCATAAAATAAGGAATAACCCATCCGTACTCTCCCGTAAAGCCTTTGGCCCGACCGCGCCGCAGAAGTTCTATGCACCCCGCCCGTGTATGTTTGTTGCCACCTGTATAATCGTTCAGCTTAGAGATAATGGCTAATAAAATCAAACAATAAAAGCAAGGATTTATAGCATGGAAAAGCATGTACAATTCGGAAAATATAGTACAACTAATTGTTTTCTGTCTGAGATCTTTTCACCAAATTGTACCATTTGTACAGAAGCTTAAAGAAAATCAAACACGAAAAAGAAAATCTAGTTGAATTTAGTAATTGCGCCGTACATAATCAAGCTCACCGGAAGCCCGCTTTATGCTGCGGGCTAGCCCACAAAATACTAAGTTAAATTACTACTAGGGTTATTTCCTTGAGAAACCTTTGAATTTATTCTTAAATTTAACTAATTTGTGAAATACAATTTAACATAAACTCATAACACATAATATATAATTTCTAAATGTGAAGCTCTGTGCCATTTTAAATATGTTAATTATTGTAACATTTTTGGAACTTTTCCCTAAATGTAAGGATGTTATTTGAATTTGTTTAGTAGATAGGAGTTGTATATAAAATTTAGAGCTTTGATTCTTCTAAATGAAAATAATGCTTTTTATAATCTAAACAAACGCACACTAACATATTGGAGATAGTGTTATTGCTAACATGTTTACCTTTAATTAACATTTGTAATCATTTCACAACAAAATTGTAGAACTAATTGAAAATTAAAAATATAATTTTAATGACAAACGAGTGATCCTCATCATGATTTTTAGCAATTTTTCCAATTTTAAAAATTAAGCATAAACGATTCTTTTAAAAGATTTTGATTAGAAAATATACAAAAAGTTGCAAAAATGTTTTATCAAGAGTATCGTAAATTATTCAACACTTCATTTGAAATAAAAGAATAGTAATTATTATTATAGTGATAAATAAAGATATTAACTTATTGAGTTCTACAAATTTATAAGCAGTCACAAATTTCTTTATTAAAGGAGTTGCAAAGGCAAACAAAATATAACAATAAGTACATCTATTATCAGCATTAAAAATGGAATTGACCAGTAGTTTCCAAAAATCAGAAGATTTTCTAAAATATATTAGAATGTTCGCTTTGTAATATTTTGAGACTCACAAAATGCAAAATTGGGGGATATTCTAGGTTCATATAAGTAATAATTTTGTTATAATATTCACATTAACGAAATTAAAGCAAATATAAGTTTTATTGTTTCCTTAAACACAACCTGCATATTGTGAAAAAATTAGGTACGGGTACTGCAGCCCTGGAGTTCCTAGATCCTCCACTGTGTGGCACCTTCGTAAATCACCCCTATCGCTTAAGCATATCTCGAAACATATTGCAAATAAAACTGCAATTTTAAATTCATCAGCAAGTGCTTGAGAAATGAAGTATAGGAAGTGCTTGGGAAACTTATTTAAAACATTGTGTGAATTGTTAGTGTATGTCAGCTATAAGTATTCATAAATTTCAATAATGTTATCCAATAATGTATAATATCCAAACGAAATTGTTGCCCAGAGCCTATGAATCCCAAAATCGCAAAGTGCCAATATTGGTTACTATCTCCCATAATATCAATAAATACATTTAAAAATTCTTCTTTAAGCTTAAACCCTAGTAACACGAACTTGTCTTTTGGACGTCCTTAAGTCAACATTTATAGCCGTCCAAATGACGTCAATATCTGTCCTCATAATGGACTCAAAAACGACATCATTTACGAATAAATAAAGTATTATTCATAATTTTGCAAAACCCTTTCAAATGAAGTAAGGTAACTTAATCTGATAACTTTTACAACCTATGTTTGTTATTACTGAACTTCTTAATATTTAAACACAATCAAACATCTAATAGTTTCACTAACAAATTATGCCACTAATATCATTTGTAAAGAAGGATTTAATAGCTTTACTTTTGACACATCTAATTTCACTCATGGAAACGTTAAAAATTTTTTATTCCTTGCTATTTTTCTTAAAAATATTAACGTTTCTAAAAAAAGTTTAATCATTTTTTATAATATCACATAATATTGAATAGAAAATTTATGATTGAATGAATTATTCCATTTTTTAATATGAATTAATTTTAAACATAAATATTTAACACAGGTTGGAATGATTTATGCAAATATATATTTTGACTTCAACAATACCTTAAAATGTAAATATTAATAAAAAATGAATCGACGCATACTAGTGAAATTAATGAAAAAGCAAATATATAAAAAATTTTGCACCTTTACAAAAGTGAAATTTAAGTATCAAAATTTCTATTATAAAAGACTTCTTTATATAATGATGATAATGATTGTGTTTGTGAGCAAAATGATTAGGAAGTGTGATTGTGAGTAAATTTCAAAAGCATGGTTACAAAAATCACATGTTGTGAAAGATATCACAATTGAATAACTTCATACAAAAAGTTTTTGGCAAATCATGAATAACATTTTATTTATTAGCAAATCACGTCGTTTTTGTGTCCATTATGAGGACAGATACTGACGTCTTTTGGACGGCTATAAATGTTAACATGAGGAAGTCTAAAAGACTTCGTGTTACTAGGGAATATACCAGAACGCTTAAAGTGATACCAAAATTGTCCAAATAGCTTAAATTTTGAAGAAGTTGTCGACAATTTGAGCCTCAAAAAATTACACACCGGGAAAAATTTTTAGGTGAGGTGTCCCCAAATTTGAAATGGTGTTGAGGGCTCACAGTCTGAGAACTAGTAATCTAAGCGAAAAGTTTCGTTCAAAGCAAAGCCGTTTTCTATGATTTGTTCCTACGTCTAATATTTTGTGGTTGCGTCTTACTAGAAACTATTAACTTTATAAAGAAAGAAAATATCAGCAAATGATTCAACTGGTCGATCCAAGCAAAGTTTAACACCCTGAAATTTTTAATTAATGGTTAACTGCAAGAGTTAAGCCTCTTTACGCAATTCAGTTACATCAAATATGCTGAATTCATCAAAATTTTCAAACATATTGAAATGCCTCGAACAAACAAGAAGTCTCCTCACCTAAGTGCAGGCTTGTCTAGTGCAGTGGGGATCCTCTTCAACCTTATGAGAGATGAAATTTCGTCTCATGAGTTTAACTTGCCAAATGTAAAGAAAACGACGCCGTATCTAGTGACATGCACTTCAAAACTCAGAGCTTAATTATTGCTATTATTACAGATTCTCAGAAATATTTCCTTTGCATCAAATGGCGTTGCTAAAAGTTAAACAACTTGTCAATATTTTGAATGACTTTTTTCTTTCAATTGTTTTATTATATTAGAAATATATAATTTCTCTAATTTGCTTATATATATATATATAAAATTTTGAAATTCCATAAATGTGGAGAAATAGAAGAAAGCAAAAATAGCGAGGATAAATATGTATACAACCACGCGATTTTTGTCGTGGGGATAGTCACGGAAATTTCCATGGGGTGGAGTCTTGATCCAATTTTGCATCATGGACAAGCCTGCTTAAAGGACTTAAAGGACAATCTTCTTGCCAATAAATATGAATATGTTGGTCAAAGCAATTCTATGTTTGTCGAAACAGTTTTTCAGGTTTGACTTTACTTTGTTTTGAATTTCTGCCTTTTGTAGCTAAATTCACCTTTTACTGCGTTTATCGTGTATATATTTGTGGTTTTATCTACAGATTGCAGGTATATGAATGTTGTTTGTAAAATAAAGTAAAAATTAATAAATTAAAATATATTTATAATATATATATATATATATATATATATAAATGTATGCATTCCTCAATTATCTCTAATATGTACATATATTTTGCAAGCATTATCTTTTCAGAATAGTGAAAAACCCTTTGTTGAATTTTATCGTCAGTTTTTTAAATTGAAAAATTCGTACCTTCATCGGAACCATTTAATCCTATCAGTGATAAGTTTTGCTCAGAAATTAAAAGTTCCTACTGCAAAAATTTAAAGACAGGAAAACTGAGAAGGCTAAATATGCAGATTTGTGATTTAGCCTTAGCATTTAAGCAAATATAAATAGTGAGCACCAGTTCTATAAGTTGCAGGAACAGCATTGGAGCAACATTTAGGTTCAATTCCAACAATTTCTTATAAATCATGTCTATGTTTTCCAAGAAATATGAATGTCCATATTTCAGCAAATCTTTGATTTTTTTAAGTTTTAAAATTCATAAAAATCAAGATATTTATTCATCGTGAAATTCAAAGAAACTGGCTAAGTTCGCCTTTGCATATGAAATCTAGAGTCAGTTCTTTATCAATAGTACATCGGGATATTAACGAATTTTTCGTTTCAAAAGTTGACAACAGCGAATCGAATGAGTGCAAATATTCACTAAGTGAATCTGCTTCAAGAAAATTTATTAATGCAGCTATTTTAAAATAAACGCCATTTATTAAACAAATTACTTCAACAATTCCTGCTACATTTAAGTTGATAGAGTTGATTATTTCTGAAAAATTTAAATTTCAAAACTATTAGATTTCTCATATTTCAATCTATTTCTAAAAAATATATACTTTTTTTACAAAAAACTATTCCAAATGCATGTGTACAAAATTTAAAACTACACAAACGCTTAGCTTTTTAGGCAGTATGGCCCCTGTGAGGTATAAAAATATACATATACAAAATTTAAATAAATCAGTGCAAATAAGTAGCTGATTCCAATAAAATTAACTTCCATTGACGTCATTTATTTTCACTACACTTTCTTCATCATCTTCTGTCGTCACGTGGTTCATGGCCTAATTCAATATATTTTTACAATTTCTAACCAATGACAAAAATATTTGTCTACATTAGGTTAACAATTTTTGAATGTGTATGGGAAATACTATATTTGAACTCTAAAACTATTTGAAATACATCATGTAACAGCCTAGCTTAAATATCTATTTCTTATTTTTAAGCTCGTTAAAGAACTTCTGAAAAATAAGGGCAACGAAATAAATTTATAATTGTTTTAATAATGCAGATGTAATGATTTCAATCTCATTCCAAAGACGTCTCTAAATCAAATATTTGTATTATACTAGATTGAAATAACAAAGACTATATGTTTAAGATACTTCAATGTTTACATTTAATATAAATCATAGTTAGGTGTTAAATTTGGATATATGTCGATCACGAGTTCATATTAACAATTGATTGAGATCAATTTAGTTTCGACTTATGATGGTCTCCTGGTGAGGGCCAATCGATAGAGATCGACAACCTTATCAATAAAAATATATTATTTGGATATACACCATAAATGAGAGCAATTGAATGGACAATAAGCAAAAATGAAATGAAATCAGAAATTTCAATGACATGACGAATAAACTGCTGAAATTACTTGCTATTTACCTTGACAATTGTGGAATATTTTGGAATAAGATGCTAAAAGATTTTGTTATGTGAAATCCCTTCAAACAATATTTATACACATACATAGCCATGCTATGGTAACAAATGAATTGTCAAATAAAAAAATCACCAATATGTTTCTACTATAAATTAGAATTGATTACGTAATCAGCATAATGACATCATCAACTATTTATTTGTCCCATTTTGTAGAGGAAGGATTGTCTTAGTAACGTTCAAGGTTAGTAGGAAAATGTTTAGTGGAAAAGTTTTTATTAGGGGAGGGAGCGGTAGGGTGAATCAATACCCAATCTGAGTTCAACAGACAAGAATATCATGTGACAAATAGGGTTAAGTGCAATAAATCTGTTATCATTTATTAATGTTTGTTTCATATCTAGTGCAAAGCATAGCAAAATTTGTTCACAAAATTTTGATAAAATAAATCAAATAGTTGTAACATCAATCAATTGTGACAGCTAATTTTAAAATTATAATATATATATATATATATATATATATGTATTATATATAATCTTAATACATATGCATAGATTAACTGTCTAAAATTTCATTATTCATAAACATACTTCAGTTAGAGAAGTCTCTGCAGCTAAGTGATTAGATTTTAGTGATCCATAGTTACAATAGAGATTACACTCAATTGGTTCTTCTCCCTAAATAATTATATACATTTGAAAAAATATATTGGAAAATGTAGCATCATATACGAATAAATAATAAGAACACAATTTCTTTGTTCATATGAAGAACAAAAACTTGAAATCTACACATTTTTAAATATTTTAAATAAATAGGAAGTAGCTAAAGATTCTTAAATTAGAATACTTTATTTAAATTTAACATTATATAAACAGATGATTTGTCGTATTTGACTGATTTATTACAAATTTGTTTCTATTTTTTCTAAAATGGTTAAATTAATTCCTTAGTAAAGAAATTATAAAAAGGTTGAAATAGAATTAATCATTCATCACTGTACGTTTATGATATATTTATTTCACACAAATTGAAAAAATACATTTATTAGCTTTCGATATGAATAGCAATTATAAAAACCTGAGAATGTTTTGAGTGTAAAAACCCTGAAATACTTACGTCTTGGATGCGTTGAATATCATGTGCTGAAAATGGCGGAATGGATTTTTCGTAAAAAGAGTCAAACAACGCAAAATTACAAACATAGTGACCTTTTTCTTTGGTAACCATATTCCTAAAATGAAATTTGAATAATTTCAATTTAGCAACAATATTCTATGTTATCCCTCTCTTTCTTGCAACATAACGTTACTGTTTTCGGACACTAAATCTAGTTAAGAATATATAGCCTGTGCAATGTGGAAGTTATTATTTAGGAGCAAAAAAATGCTAACCTAATGTTTTAAATTTAATAACAAATAAAAATATCCTCCTAATTAGAATTATTATTATATAATATAGCTATATTATGTTAAACTAACTGAAAAAGGAAGATGTAAAATTGAATTGCTAAGCGAGTAACCGTTACCCAAAATAAATTTCTAGTTGTAAACTTCAATTTTGAAATGAACAAAAGAAATTAACCATCTGTACTTTACCGAACAATTGATTTTCTTTAGAAATTGTATTATTAAGGTAAATATTTTTAGAAAAAAATTAAAAGAATTGTTCTAGAAGTGGATGAAAATTGTAGAAGCGAATAAATGGGGTCCGATCCATAGTTACGAATAAATAATAAGAACACAATTTCTTTGTTCATATGTTATTTGTAAATAACAGAATAGCAGTCCGAAAACGGCACCAGAGGCTCATAATCAATCACAGAATGACCTTAGAAGGAACGGCTAAAGAACTACAATTTATCGAAAACATATTTTATAATATACAAGTTACATGTTACATTTTTGCAAAAAATAATCACTTTATTTCTACATTTGATGAGCAACAGTGAATTTGTGTGAAAATTTAAAAAAATGTAAACAAATAACAAATAAAGATCTATAATGTAAAAAATTCTTTGGCTATCCTGAAAAGCACTTATTGAAATAAAAGCGTTTTGTTTATTGCATTGAACAAAGGCATTAAACCACTTCTACACGTAATCCATGATTCTATTTATAGAAATTTTAATTGTAATTTTGTTTCACTATTCTGTTATTGTTACTAGGTCAATTTTAAATCAAACAGCACTACAAGAATGCAGGTATTCTCAAAGTGGCCAGAGGAATAGGAAGCGACAGTCACCTTGTGAACATTTTTTTTTTGACCTAGATTACTCTTATCCAGCTTGATGATTTTCAACAATGTCATTTTAGTAAAACTGTTTATTTTTAATGATATATTTCCCAACCCACAAGCCCTTAGATTAAAAACTGTTAAGAACCCTTACAACTCCAAAAATTTATCAGCCCCTCTCAAACAGTTATGAACAAAAATTAATGGAATTATTTCTCAAAAACGACTCCAATGACCTATGAGTTAATGCATAACCCAACTTCTTTATGATAGCTACAATTGTCTAAATGCATTTAATTTCATATAATCACACAACCTAAACAACAAGGATTCGTGGGTCATTGATGATTGATTATTGTTCCAATTATTGGAAATTGGCCACTTGGCGATTAATGGCGCAACCAACAATGAGCCAATAATAAAGTTTTTTTTAGCAAATTCAAATGACTTCAAAAAAATATTACCAAATATTTTCAAATATATTAACATTATAAACAATGAATATAAATTAGGGTGTAAAAAATACCACAATAGTGATTGCAGTTAGTTTACATATTTGTTCTATATTTTATGAAATGTTAACCAATAAAATATTTGAGCATTGTATTTTATATCACAAGAATCATTTGAGAAAAATAGCTTAAAAAGTCTTCATAATTGGCTCATTGTTGGAATTATCACTGGGCCATTAATAGCCCAGTGGCCCAATCGCCAATAATGGCCAACAACGGAAACAATAATAGGTCATCAATCGTCCATGAAATTTTGTTGCTTGGGAAGCACTTTTCATTTAATGTAAGTCGACTTAGGCTATGCTCATATGAGATTATAGAATATTCGTCAGGTGAGTGAAATTCTCTGAAAATTTAAAGTATGCTCTTGCACAAACCATAGATTTCTAAATAGTAACCATGTGGATCTAAGCACAAACCTACAAACAAACTTCTGTAATGGAAATACATCAACTACTTTTGAGAGATACTTATAAAATTCAGTAATTTGTTATTGCCAATATTCAAATGTGATACAATATTCTTAGAAAGTTCATCTACCCAAATAAATTAAACAGAAATAGTTTGAATACATATAGTCTCTATGCTTTGCATACAAGCTAAGCTTGACACAATTAGATAGCTTTTAAAAAACGTAGATATCCATGCCCTGATTTCACTTGCATGGAAACTATGAATTTTGAAACAGACTAAGCAAGTATCAATTTACCTGAAATGACAGCCCCATAATATTTCGTCTGGAGTATAGGACGATCTCATTTGTGTTGTCATTCCTGTTTGCTCAACAGAACCTTCAAGTACAATCACCAATTCCAAATCAGCTCGCTGGAGGGATATGGCTGAGATGTCATACAGTGGAGATCGCTCATCTATCTTGTGTTCTACAATTATTGGTGCTGTGATCATGACGCGATCATCTCCTAAATATACATTATGATGCAGGAATAAATTCACAAGTAAGAATGCATAGATGCCATTAAGTAGAAGGCTTAACAGTGGATCTCTAAGTCATGGCCGAAGTTTCATCCAATAATGCGTAATAACACTATACATATATATATATATATATATATATATACATATTATATATATATATGAATTTGTTCATTAAATATATTCTTTGCAAACAATATTTTTTGCTTATATACTTTTCTATACAAATATATAATGGCAGTTCGTATCTGTCAGCAAGGTTCGTAAGGTCAATGGGTCATGATTGCATGTATTTAGAAACAGGGAACTTCTAAACATATTTAATGAAGATGAATAATTGTTAATCAATGATTTCATTTCAGTTAATAAGTGTCATCATACCTTTAAATTCGCCTAAATTATAAATTGAACTGAGATTTATAAGGCAGACAGGAAATAAAAGTATTTTGGATTTTGCGACCACACATAAGTTCCTGCAAGGTGCAAACGTTTTATGTGTTTCTTTGGTTAATCAATCAAAATTAATTGGCTTCTGTCAAGAAGCTGTAAACTTAAAGTTGACTCAACAACTTGTAAATCAAACTACGTATCAATATTCTTTACAAGTCTACCGTATCCTCGAATTTCGATAAAATTTGACAGCATTCTCTACAAAGTAGGGATATTTTTAATAATAATGGATGACCATTTATATATATATATATATATATATATATATATAAATTATGCCGATTTAAGAGTTCGTAGCGCATATAAAGACAAATCTCTTTGATAATTATAAAAGTTCATTTGATACGAATTGTCTACTATGTTGCAAAATTACACAAACCAGTGAAAATAATTTCCCTTTAAAAGAAAATATACTTCCATGGCTTTTTTGTCACATGGGTAAAGAATTTTACTCAAGTTTTTGTAAAAAGATATATATATATATTTATATGTATATATATATATATATATATATATATATATGCTTTGCTTCCAACAAATATGACCTTCACCTTGGAATTAACAATGTTTATTAACAAAAATATTTTATGGTCTTCAAAACATTTCGGGCTTAGGAACTAATACTGTCCAGTTTAGTATACTGAAAATTGTGGAGCCAAAAATACCTGAAATATTGATAATATTTACTAAAGATTACTTTCAAGTTTCCATACATTGTTAATATTTTCAGTTATAAGCAGAAACTTATCCCTTTAAATACAAATGTAATTATGCTGTTAGAAATGCCTTGGAAACAATACCCAAACGTTTGCAGAAGAAACACTTCAGATTACGCGTAAAAATGGTCTTCCCAATATATCACTGCACTTAAAATTAAAAAATATGTTTTTTCTCTTCATGAGAAAATTATTTTTTAAAAAGTTATTATGAATTTGGCATGTTAGCAACGCAAATATCACAATACCAGTCCAATTTCAATTATTTTGGCGGACAGAAGAAACATAAGTGTGGGCTTAGTCAATGCCGTGCAACACCCATATTTACGAAATGCAAACGTTTATTCTTCTAACTGTTGATTCCTTGCATTCTTTCTAATCAAACTACCTGAAAAAAACTACCAGAAAAATGGATTTTTCTTCAAGCTAAATTGAACAAAGTAATCACAACTATGATATTAATTAATTCAAGCAATTAGAAATGCATTTAGAAATTCTAACAAAATTGGTTTGCAAAGTATAACATCAAAATCATGAATGTATTTCTAGCAGTAATTAGGTTCAATACTGGATACTAGTCATGCCATTATCAAGTTTGAGTAGTTTTGCACTTGATTACGGCACACTTCGATTATGTCAATTTTACACGGATGTGATTATTTTGTAAAAACATTAAATCAATTTAAATTTTTTTCTTTATATATAATTTACATCTATTCATGCATATCTTTCAGCGTTTAAAATGGATACTGAACGCTCTGTTGATGCGGTCTGCAGAACTCTAAACTTGTTCATGACATCAAATAGTCTACGATGTTAAAAACTTTGCGAAGCGATCCATAAAGTACAACATAATGATAACACTGTTTTCCACAGGTATCCAAATTCATTAGCACTCCTTGCAGGTCTGTTGCTAAGGCGCGGAATTTAGGATAACAAGTACATCCTCTTTGTGATAAATTGTTAAAATGATGATTCCAATTACTTTTAGTGATAATGTGATTAAGTATTGAAATAGATGTGAAAATCACCTACAAATAAGCGTCAATTTTGAAGAATTTGATATGCAAACAAACATTGTTGTAATTAGGGTTTTCAAATCGATATCGAGTTACTCGGCCCCAGTTTGAGTTTTTGCTTTTGGAGTCTGAGTTCGAGTATTTTTTTGAAGAAAATTCCGAGTTCAAGCGAGTTTTTTCTAATTACGAGTTTTCTAGAGAAAATGAAATATATTTTACAATAATTTCGAGTTTTGTGAGCTGAAAAATAACTATTTGCGATTGATAAAAAACTTAAATTTCAAAATATTTTATTTTTGCAGTATTTTCGACTGGATTTTTGATCGAGTTCGAATTTTGATGATTTCACTTCCGAGTTTTTCGGATCGAATTTTGCGCGCTCATTCGAGTTCGAGTTTTCAACATTGCCAGTACTCGAAAACCCTAGTTGCAATTTAACAGTTCCAATTGAATTTCTGTGTTGTTAAAAAATAGGCAGACATTTTGAATAATGTATGTGGTTGATAAAATTTTGGAAAACTTACCTGTGTCATAACCGACGTTAACATCTGAGAAAGTTAGAGGTATAAATTCTTCTTCCTGTGTGACACGTTGCTTGACTATGTACATTCGCACATGTGCTTCAACAAGAAATGAATTCATTCTGATATCGCCAACACGAACCATTAAGGTGAGTTGGCCATCTCTCCTTCCTATACACGCCCTTTTGGAAAACACAATGGTTTCTGCTCGCTTTTTAGCTCGAGATGCTTTTGCGAGAACCATTCCTAAAAGTAAAGACCTTCAAATTTCAAATGTATTTTAGTAGTATACTTAAATCAGAAAAGTAGGCAGTTACTTACTAAACAAAATGTAAATCCAGAACAAACATTTTACAGAGTGTAATGCTGATCGCTAAATTAGCTTTAAATAGAAACTGCATTGAATATGCTTATGAAAACTATATTTTAAGGAAATAAACTGAAAATAAAATTCGATGTTGCACCAGAAACTCATATTTTTGAATTGAAGCTAAAGTACAACAATCAGTTATTAAACAGTATTAAACACAATTCTTAACAAAAAATTTCAACAGTAATTACCTCCGACAATTGGTTGTTTTTGGTATAGCGGTAAGATTAAAGCCACAATTTGTTGAAAAAATGAGAAGCGTGGCAGAGGTTTTGCGCTCATCAAGTTTTTTCTAGTATTTTAATAAATTTCTTGTAATTTGCTCAACTAGTTATTTCCAGGAATAATCAATTATTTAGATATGAGAGGAACTGCTTAATTGATGTAATAGAAAATTTCGAAGTGCTCGCTAGACTATATTTCTAATGAAATTTAATAAAGTTAATTTGCAAGCTTCTATTTTAAAATGTTTCATGAAATATTCATAAGCCCATTATGCACCAAATTATGAAATGCTTTTGAAATGTCACTCAAAACTTTTTTAAAAAAATGAACTCAAATGAAAATATTTTTTTGAAAAATTAAAAATATTGGGAATGCATAATAACCTATGAGCAGTGATTCGAAGAATGCAGCAAGTATGCTTTGGCAAATGAGTAGGATAACTCCTTCTGAGCAAGTTTCTGATATGCTACGATATCCATAACCTATGGTAGTTTGGGTTTCCAGGGAAAAAAGAAAAGCACCAGTGTACGATTTTGTATTCATAATACAAGGGGTCCAGTTTTTATCATCTAAGTGGTCCATGTCTCCATGAAAATAGGCTAATATCCACCAGAACAGACCGAAGATGCTCCATGTAGAAATAAAGGCTAAAATACAATAATAAATGTGCTTAGTCATCTAGCGTTCTTAATGAGCTACAGGGCTAGTTCAACATTTAATAATTAATTCTCGATATATTTTGCAAGTACTAGTCTAAACAAAAATATTTTTTATTAATATACTTTCAGTATGAAAGCTATATCCAACTTCAAATGAAACTTAATTAAAAATAAATTGTCATTCAACATATAATGCATGTAATTTTAATAGAAGGTAATTGGCAATAAATGACTTACTATCAAATAATTTACATATCCACTGGGATAAAATTATCCAAAACAGATATAAGTTACCTCAATTAAATTAAAAGTCTGTTACAAGGGGGCATTCAATAAATGAAATTTCAATATTTGTCTGAATTAAGACATTCATGTACATTTAATGAAAATATCTATTTTTTTACAATTGTGATACTATTTTTTCTTACTGCAAAAGTACAATAATTGTGGCTCATTTAGTAAGACTAAGGAAGTAGCAAACCTTTGAAAAGTTACTCTTAACTTATAATCCAATATATATATATATATATATATATATATATATATATATAATTTCCCTTCCAAAGCTGAAGCAATGACAGTCCGTTTATTATAACTCAGAATTTACAACTGCATAAACATTTCAACAATGTAAATGATACTAAATAGGCATGGCAAAAGAGGAAGTCTTATTGACTGACATGGAATCAATTTGAAAATTTATTTATTAAAACTCAAAGAGCGAATCTGAAGATATCTAGAAATGAATAAATATTTAATTTTATTGATAAATTAGAAAAGAATTATGAATGAAAGCTTTGCAGGAAGTATGTGTATGCATTACACAAGACAAATCAGCTAATTAGTTTTCAGCACTCTACAAATTTTCATCCAATTTTATGTTGAAATAGAAATCTAGAACAACAAATATGCATTGTCATTTTAAATTCATTAATACAAATACGCTCACAAATGAAATGGATTTAAGAAAAACATACTTTTGAAAGCCTTTGCACTAATATAATGTACTGAAAGTAAAATTGGAAATGAATTTTTTCCAAAGCGCATAGGATTTAAAAGCCTTAGTATTTTGAATTGCTAGTGCTGTACCCACAATCGGCGAAACATCATAAAGGTGTACGGGTGAATGTTGCCCTATGTAAATAAACCCCAATAAATGCACTAAAATTGACATGAAAGACAAACATATATGAATTTTGTATACCTATGGCAAAAATTGCATTTTCACATTTCATTTATTTGGAGGTTGTTGCTGGCAAATACAAACACTAAATATACATGATATACAGTAGCTTATTTATCCTTTCTCTATAAAGCTAATATAAATAATTATCCATAGCAAATCAAGAATGCATCATTGTTGACCCAAGAACAATTGGATTTTCTCTTCATCCTGTTGACAAGGAAACATTATTAGTGAGTTACGAACTACTTTAAATGCTTGAGGTTATATTATGAGTTTGTGTAGCATACAAAATGTAATGAAACAATTCAAAAATGACAACTGAAAAGTCATTTGCTTGGCCATACATCTGGAATCGTGCTGCCAAAAAGTGTCTCTACTGATGACAATGTGGACATAGTGATAAAATGTTTGAAAATTGATAACATTTTGAGCACAAGGTCCATTGAAGATCATATTGGAATAAATATTCAGAACAACAGACAGTCAGTCCGAGCAAAGCGGTCGCCATAAGTTTTGGCATGTAAAAACAAGAATATTCGTTTCAAGATATGTAAAGATATTATGAAGGCATTACAAACACAAAATATCAACCTTATTGATGGTTTATACTCCGAAATTTTCGAATGTTTAAAATTGAAACATTCAATTCTACCGATAAAATGTGAAGCAAAATTGTGGACTTTTTGTCATACTTGTACAGCTTGATCACTTAAAGCATGATTTTCAAAGAAATATATGAGAATGGTGAAACTATTAATGAAGGCTTTACATTGACATTTTTTGTTGGCTTTATACAGTTACATATGCATATTGTTGTTAATTTCTAAAAACTTTCACAGAGCAAATTTTTGTCGTAACCTAGATTTCCCCATAAATTTATGCTTATTATACTTAATGAAATTTCCAACTATTTCGCATTGTAGAAAGCAAAGGCTTGGTGCTTTTTGGTGTGCATCAACATTTTCAATTTATTACAAAAATCAAAGAATGAGTCAAACTTTTGCAAAGGCAGGTTGAGTAATGGGTCTCCTCACCTAATAAAATATCCTGAATTTGCCCCTGATTGGTGTGTCACGGGTTTCTCTCTAAGGATGCCATAAATATAATAGGGACTAAAAAATTTTTTTCAAAGCACTATTCCGATGTTGCATTGAGGAGGGCAGGTAGCGTCATATAAATAGCTAAGAAGTTATTAACAATACTTACCGATATATATTGATGAGAATCAATGATTTTCGTAAAAATTGGTATTACTTAAAATTCATCAAAAGGCACATGATGCCCTGGAAGTGTACGCCAATGAGGGCTATTGAAGGAGTGGATATAGAAATATTCATTAGAGGGGGCAATGTAAAGTACAATGCAATTGGGTATTAAAAAATTTTGATTACAAAGTTTAAATGAATTTTTTTTTGTTTTCAATGGACCCGAGTCTCTCGGTATTCGCTGTCATGACCGTAGCCTCCCAACATCTCATAAATTACCAAAATTTTTGCAGTTCCTGTTCCGGACTGAAATCCTTGTTTATTACATTCAGATCTTGTAAAACTGGGAGTTAACGAAATTGGTAATAATTTTGTTATATAAATGAACTTCATATTTTACACTTCGAATAGTGTCTTCAAACTATAATGGACGATGACATGAGCGATCAATTGCCGCACTTATTGGCAGTACCTATTAGAGACTACCAGCTATTCTCTCACGAAATAATCCTGTTTAGCAAGTGTCCAATGATGTATTAATTTTTTTGCCATAGATTCTTCTATGGGAATAATTTTTGTTTGGCCTCTTCTGTGTACAAGTACAACGAAGCCACTTACTCTTAGCGCAAATAAAAATGTTTTTAATCGACCCCTTCTACGCTTTTTCAATGGATTGTCTTAAGACATTAAACATTTGAAATTTTGCATAATAAATTGATTTTGAAAAAAATTGTCTTATGAATTAAATTTAAATCAAATTTTAAGAAAAAGCTTCATACAGATTTAGAGATCTGTACCAGGGCTTCAGGTTCTGACCATATTTTATGAATAAGTCCGAATCCGAAAGACAATATTAATGAAGTAGTAAATGTAGATTTATTGTGTTTCAGCTAAAGAGCGCACTGAATTTGCCTTGCTATTTTATGTGACACCTTAAAAATGCGCAAACTAAAGAGCAATAGGGATTCTCAAATAGTATTGAATTACACATTTTTTAAAGAAATTTGAAAGTAGTGTACCCATTACAAATTGAACTACAATTGTCCAAACTGTTGTTTGAGGGAATTTTCAATAAACCCAATATCAAAAACCAAGACAATGTATAAAACTATTTTAACAGCCTTCAAAATGTAAATGAGTTAGTCTCTATCTCATTCTATGGATTTCTCAATTGAATAATATTTATAATCTCATTGCAAAACATTTTGAATCGAGTTGCAATTAATTTTGTTGCTGGTGAAACACATGAGTTGCATCTTAAGGAACACAAATATATGTAGTAGCAGGGCATACCAAGTATAAAAATGAGCAGAAGCCATCTCCATTTGATGTCGACGGCGGTTGTGAACATGTCGGCCATAAAACGATGACCTCTGTGTTTGATGTTGATGAAACGGGTGTTGGTGAGTCCAGATTTCGTAAATAGGCGCACTCTATTGATCCGGTGTATACTCGACCTCCGTCTCTGAAGATGGCGGGAGCCGAATGCTTGAGTGATTTGTGTATCCGTAGGCTCGTCCAGCACTCGCTGGTTCATGGCAAACCTATGCAAAGCAATCAATTTTAAAAAAATATCAGCAGATCAATAAAAATATATTTAAAACTATGATTCTCTAATTTTACGAAATGATTTTGCTAATTGAGTTCTTGCATCATAAAATGAAAATGAGTTGGTAGTTAAGATCATTTATTGTATTATAATTTGGGTCTTGAAGTTCAATAATATTATCAATGGCAATATATATATATATA
>CABFPE010000001.1:3670186-3720345 GCA_900660155.1 Hofstenia miamia
AAATATAGGGATTTTTGAGAGCAATTGCGACTGTTTTCTGAATGAATTTTCCAATAATTTTTCGAGGGCGTCCACTTCCTTTTCTTCTTTTGAGAGATTCTCCTTGTCGAATTTTTTTCAGCTTTCGAAAATAAGTTGATCGAGAAATTTGCGATGTCGCAAAGGCGTTTTCAAGCTGTTCCAACGTTTCCATTCCGAAGAAATCAAGTAGAAACTTTGCAAAGCAAAACAATTTGTTTGGTAAGTGTTTTCAAATAATTACGAAGTATCAGTTTAATTAATTAACTTTTTTGTTTGACCATTTTAAAGTTCACAAAATTCTCGTTGTCTTTTATTTTTATAGTTTTCCTCTAAAACGTCTCAAAACGTTTCCACGAAGCGTGAAAAAATAGGTGTTCAGTCTCATTTTTTTTGAAGCCAACTATAGATTTCTCAAATCTGATAACACACCACGGTTTAGAGAACCATCTCCTATTTCATTTTTATTCTTAATTTGCGCGCTTACAAAAACCCATTACCGCGATTTCTGACGGAGAGCACGTGTGTGATCTATTGACCGAAACCAAAGTAGTTAAAACTATTTGTCTTCGCCTTAGGGCTTAGAATCCTTTATTATCTTAATCTTAATGTTTTTTTGCAAACTTCGGATTTCCATTAAAAAAAGTTAATGTTTTAAAAAACTTCCTACACAGGAATAATATTTATGAAAAATTTTCGTCATACCAGGAAAGCAGGCTTACCCATAGATGTCCCAAATCATAAGATTTCACAATTTCCTAATAGACTTGGAGATAATTGCTTGAGAATCTGCGCAAAACGGTTGGTGTATTTATAGGCGCAATGGGTTTTTTGAGGTTATGAATGGCTACTTGGAATGTTTGGTTACCGATAGAATGCTTCTAATAAACTTAAGTCCAATAGATTTAGTATCACAAATATTTCTAAACACATTTCTATATCATGACAATGTAGTAGCTTCAATGAACTAGAGAAGGAGCACTGTGGAAAAATTATGAGTAGACTCCATGGGTTTGCATGATATCTAAGCCTACTGCAGCAGTATTTTATGTAGATTTAAAGTCTTTTTTCAAAATAACATTGAGCAGTACGTTTTCAAAAAAATCCAGTTTGCATATAAAAGAATAAAAATATTTAAACTCAATTTTACCGATAAATATAATTTTATTTATCACATTAATTTCTGTTTTAGCAAAAAATTATAAAAAATTTTTTCCAAAAAATACTTTCTTACATCAACGTGAGTTATATATATCTAATGTGCATATAAACTAAATAATTTTACGATCTTATGAAAAATCGATGTAGTTTTTGTGAATGATTTCAACACTGTAGACCAAAACTTCCATTTTTAATCAATAACTTTATCAAATATAAATTTTCTTAACATTATATATGTTAGCATCACTCAACGTCATTTTGTATATTCAGCTATTTAACTCCAAGGCTTAATGTTAATTTAACATTTCATGAATTGTCACAAGTACTCATTGAGTGAAAGACATATGAAATTTAAGCCAAGTTACTAAACATGTGAATCACTACTATAAACAATTAAATTCGAATATTTGAATTTAATATTTTGAAGGTATCATTTACTGCTCAAAACATGAATATAGAATACGTGGTTATGACCATTAGGCGATTAGACTTTTACGTAACAGACAAAATGTTTCTCTTTCTATAACTGCAATCCCAATGAAAGTGATCTTTCTCCGAGTATTGCCCTCAGACAAACATATTTTTCAAAAAAAACAACTAATTTAATTTTTTCTCTGCTTTATATTAATAAAAATTTATGATTTGTTTTGTAATAAAAGATAATCTCTTTGGAAAAAGCTTTGGAAGTTTAATTTGCAATGTCGTACATACAAACATGTAGTAAATTCAGATACAATTTTCTTAAATATTTGGTGTTTTAAAAATTTAAAAGATACGAAAACTTTTTGAATTGGTTAAGTTTAGTGAACATCTAAAATGTTTGATGAGTGTCATTTGCTTGTCTTATCTGTTTGTATACAAATATTAAAAATCCTATTCATCAACATTGTATTTTGAATAATACTATTAATATCAGCACTAGAAATAATAGTTTAATAAAAACAGTGCATATGTAGCAAATGGTATGGGAGAACTCTGTGAAGGTTTCAACATGTAGATTTGAAATAATTTACAAAAATATTAAAGCTCCAAATATAAAAACGCTTAAGAAATTGTCAAGCAAAATCTATTAGTTCATCAAAAGTCATCAGATATATTTCAATATTTAAATACTTTCAAAAACATTAACATTGAATCTTTATTGTAAGTGCATGCAGTGTTTGTATTAAGTTTTTAAATCATGTTTATGAAGCTTGGATTACACGAATAATGCATAGTTTTTTCTTTATTAATAAGCAATTTATGGATATATATATATATATATATATATATATGCATGAGTGTGCAAGTTCATGTAGATGCAATTAGTTTTGTAAATATATGTATATATGCAGAAGGATTATTTGTACAGCAAACTATTTGAATAAAGCTATTAAATAATAAGAATAAAAAGCAATTTTCTGTTCAAAGTAACAAGTAGAATTTATAAGCTAAAACTATTTACAAAATAATAATATTAATATATGTGCGTGTGTGAGTGTGTGTGTCTCTTCTAGCATTATATGGAATTAGAGAGCGAATATAATGTTGCTAAGCATAAATTGTCTATGAATATTAATTACTGCATAAATTATTTAAATATCACAAACGTAACAAACATGAAAATAAAAATACATAAAAATATTATAAATACAAGTATTTGTATGCTTATGCATGTGTGCATGAAATGGGTTACAATTACTGTGTTCTAAAATTCATTTTTTGAAGACACATTTTTTCTATTTTTTTTGTAAATTGTTTCTGATTACGATTCGTAATTTTGTTTGCTCCAGAGGTGCATTGAACAAATTTTCAATTGATATTAATTTTGTTTACTCTGAAATAGTCATTAAAAATATTAGCCATTCATATTTTGTTAGAGCTTGTATTGGAATTTGATAAAAGTGAGCTAAATATTATAATAATTTCTATACTCTGATGAACTGTTTCATGCTTTTTTGAAAAGTTTAAATTTTTGGAGCTCATTTGAAAGATTTTGAAAAACATTGACATCTTTTAGCAGTAAAAATTGTAAAAATGAAGTATTCATTATTTGTTTACTATATTAAGTTGAAGCAATTCCCTAAATGATAAAGATATCTTATTTCAGAAATTTTCCTAGAAATATGTACAGGTATGAGTTTTTTAGGTAAAGTTTGCAATTTTACAAACTTGAAATGTTTTTATCTGTACGTGCAAGTGTTTACTTAGCTTTGCAAGGTCGAGAGGAAAGTTTGTCCATCACATTTAATTTTGAAAATTTAAATTCCAAAATCTACCTACACCAAATTCAATTTTCAATCAGAATTCAAAATTAAATCTTTAACATTTAGTTGAAATTTGAAGAGTAGATTAATCTCAGATAAGTATGTGGTGAAAATTTTTGTTATGAAATGCAAATGGAGGTCCCGTATTATTCATTATTTTTTCATTAACTTTCCCGTTACTTTGCTAGTATCTTCTAACCAGTTTCCTTTTAAAATCTCATTTAATTTTTTTTTCATTTATTTACTACATTACTTTCAACTCGAAACCACATTCGGCTGTTATTAATTTCTGCGTCAAATGATGCCGCTAATCTCTTCTTGATATAATGTTACAAGGAATAATGAAATTTGCTATCTCATATGGTTGCTTTCCTTAATGCTTTGCAGCGCAGTATACCTGCATTTAATTATTAATAGAAATTAATTAAAGTAAAAAACGCAATTTCTCCAGATTTTTGGTAGTTTGTTACTCTTAGTGTTAGAAAATAATTCAAAATAATGTTCAATTTAAGCCTTCTTCTGAATGCCTACATATATATATATATATATGTATATATATATATATATATATATACTGTTCTAATAATTAACCATGCTAAAAAATCTAAGTTATGAAACATACAGAAAACTAGCAATTAATTTTTACATTTGTTCTAGAGCATGCACTAAATATCTGTAATGCTAAAAATAGTTGATTGTAAATTAATTGATTCTATAAATTAATTATTAGATTTCACAGCGCTAATATATATATATATATATATATATATATATATATCATAAAGTCAATGACACCTTTTCTATGTTTATCTTTGTAATAACAATAGTTCTAATATTTCCAGAATAGATTAAGTTACATATGGAGCATAAACTTGAATATATTGAAGATACAATGATTTATATGATATGCAGCTGTTCTTTTTGTATGCACTGGATTCTCTACCGCGCCTTATGATTTTTGAATTTGTAAAAGCTAACTTCATCTGAAAAGATAACTTTAATTCATTTTGCTATAGAAAAAATAAAAACATTTAACCGCAAACTGTCTATTGTGGATTTGAAGAATTTCTTCCCCCATGCAAATGTCGACTGTTTCTGAAAAATGGCTCGTGCTCTTTAAAACCCTTAATTCTTTTAGTTTCAACGTTTACAATTTATGTAAGAAATCGGGCTGTTTGAATGTTAACAAATGCAGTTTTTATAATTTACTATGAGATGGAAGGAGAGTACGTAAAAGATAGTTAGCCAAAAGAAGGCAGTGATCAATGAAGCTTAGATAAAGAATGTAATATGGAATATATTATAACATAGTAAAGCACCTCAAAAAGGCTAATTCTATGTAAAATGATCAAATTTCAAATTTTTTAATATGCTTTTTTCTTTGAATAACTTAGGAAGTTTACTGGGCACGCGACACGCACTATTTTTATAAATTAATTTATCTTTATGAAATTAATTTGATGTTAACATGTTCCCATCATTCACTTCAGTGTATCAGCGCCATCAATAATTCTGTCAAATTAAGACACAAAATAATCTCGCATTCGATTGAAAGAGTCAACGAACATTTAATCGGTTTTTCATTAGATATTGTTTAAAAAGCCTTTTTATAACATTAAATATTATGCTTATATTTTTCTAATAAGCCTGAAGCAGTACTACTTAAAAAATTGATAGAGGAAAATTTTAAATTGAGAAATATTTTTATTAAAATTTGCTGAAAACTAGCTCTTACTGACATTAATACGAATTCTGTTTTCTTTTTCTATTTCGAATGTGTCTGAGATAATTTTCACAGTGCTTTTTAAAAAAAATTTTATGCAATTTATGCTTGAATACTCCACTTTGAAATACGCCATGCAGTGAATTTTTTTGTTTTCCCTCTGAAATTTATTTAAACGTCGCTAATGAGATACTGTTTGTCAGTCGAATTTCCTAAGAGGTAATGAATTGATGGTCGTGAAATTCTCAAAATAGAACTCGTCCCAATATGATTTCAATAAGTATTTGTTAAGCTATTTAGGTCGAAAAGTTGAGACAATCTCGAGTCACTGATTAATAATTTTAATTATTGTACTATTTTTAATTGATTTGGAGCACATCCGTACGTGAAAAATCATAGTATTCAACCGATTTCCTATTTTCAATTATCCAGGCTTGCATTTAATCATGTAAGTCATTTAGCATTACACGGAGTGTTCAAAAAAACTATATATAATATCGTAACCCATTGCCTTTTATTTGTAGTAACCCAAACACAAATATATTATAATAGATGGTATCCTTTTTCTTCATTTAAAACATTATCTGAATTTTTTTCGACCCTGTAGTTTATTAAAATAGTTTTAGAGTAGATCTGAACTTGGGTTTTGTAGAATAATGGAATTTGACTTGGACCCTTCAGTTTGTGAACATTGGATATTCAAAATTTTAAACATGCGAAAAATATATTATTTATTTAAATAATTGTAATTTGTCAACCTCAAGTAAGTATTGCAAATAACCTGATAATTGCTTCGACCTTGTCTTTTCTGAAAACCGCATAAAATATATCAGTTAAATGAAATTTGACAATTTTGTCTGTGTAATTAATTGCTTTAGACGTTTTAATTTATTACAAAAATTTTAGTAAACAGTTTCAAACAACAAAGCAATTAAAGTTCATTTGAGATAAGATTTCCCTTCATATTTTCAAACTTCTCATATAGAAAGAAGAAGCGATGTATACCTAAAACAACTGAATTCTGTTGAAATTGCAATTGTAATTGATTTATTTGACATTAGGCACATACAGGAGGCTCTGCATTGATGCAATCTAGATATCTAAAGGGTAGATCTATCATTGTGACAAATCATGTCATGTGTCCCAATATGTAATCTGACAACAAAAAGATTATCTATCTCAGCTGTTTGAAAAATGTTTCAAAATTCTATATTATTCTATTTATCAGGATTCAAGATAGCGCATATTTTTAGCCTGGTGAGGATTCCTGAAATGGTGCTGTAATCATCGATTTTTGTGAAATAATATTTTCTTTGGTTGATGGTAAACATTTGACTGATTTTAATACCAAATTGATCAAAAGTCTTATGTAGAGATTCTAAAACATACTTTGTATCAGTGGGCGGATTTAGTTGCTTAAGAAAATGTAAAAAAATTGTTTAAAAATTGGGGTAAATCTTGCTTAAAAATTTCCAAATGATGGAGTAAATGATAAAAATGAACTAAGAAAATATGCTACTCCTTATCAAAATTAGCACTTCTCATAATTATATTGGACAAAATATCCCAAAAGAGAGATGTACACTATATGTCACATGAAACCAGTGGTTATTTTTATGTACATTGTTGGAACCGTGGGTTGATTTTTTGGCACGAGCATGGCACTGCAGTTAACAAAATTTTCAAGCGTGACTCTGGCACGACACGAAAATCTATAAATTTTACGTTCAATGTAAAAAGCATCCTAGATTAAACCTCTATGAATGACATGTTTTTGGAACCAAATTGTTTCAATAATTTAACAAATTGTTAAGGAAACGGAAACACAATTTTCGATGATTTTAATATGCAAATTTATAGAATTAGAAAATAAAAATATTAAATATATTCTGTGCGTATTTTAATGTGGGCATGAATACGGAAATGGCACGAAAATATCTGTAAAAATTGGTACGGGCACGGCACGGCTCCAACACCGGTTATATGATGTAGCTTTCACAGTCATGGGGTTGTTCGCCTGATTCTCCCCAGCAATAATATTTGTTTAAGATATCATTCTTCCAAGTTCTAGATAGTTGAATATGATTCAAAATCAATTAAGTTGATGTTATTTACAAGCGTATTCCGCCCTTGCAATTATGTCTGCGTCAGAGCTGCAACCGTGCCTGGCACAGCCCAGCACGGCAAGCAGTTTCTAAAATATTTTTGGTATGAGGCCGCACACTTTCATATATGCTCACAGCAAAAGTTTTCATAATTTTTACCTTTCCATCTAACGCAATTTTTCTTTATCAAATATAATGATCAAGACAAATAGATTATGACTTATAAACAATTAAAGTAATTACAACGAAAATATATTAACCACAGTGTTGTAGATCGGAGAATTTGGCAGTTTTTCACATTAAATGGGCTGGGCATCGACATTTTTATTGTTCTAGATGCAATGGGCAGACAATTTCGGGACAATGCGACTTGGCAGGAATCTGACCCTGTACATGTAAGATATAGATGATATTATATAGCAGTCTCTGCATTTTGATTTAATTGGTGCACTGTTGCTTAATAGACCTCGCCCAAGAGAGGTCCGATCGTGCCTTATCCGGCAAATGTCTAATTCTGTATGAAGCTTAACACTGAAATGATATAAATCTTAAATTCAATTGATTGTTTTAGGAAGTCTTTTTAGTCTATACGTAAATGAATCTTGAATGATGCTAATTTTAATGGCTGTAAATTATTGTTATCAATGTACATAATTGATTTTTTACTTGAAACACGGCTGTCCTAGACTGCAAAAAACCCCAGCAAAATGCAACTTATAAGCTATACTGCGAAATAATATGAACAAAGTGAACAGAATTGCGAGCATCAGGCCCTTATTTCTTCAATAAATTAACTAAGATTAAATATTAGGGACGCCACGCCACAAGTACAGCATGGCACGACACGGTTGCGGCTCGAGTCCAGGTTTCTCATAAGGAGTGAATTGGCTGCTTTATAAGATCTAATTCAAACTGCACCTGTTGTTTAGACAAGCCTTGATACAAACCCGTAAAAATTTCGGTAAAATTCTTTGCGGTTTTTGGTAAATTTTGGCAAAAATTTCGTTATTGCGTGAAAAGTTGCGAATGCGACGAAATCCGCTATCTATGTGTGGGAATCTGATAGATAAATATGAACTTGCACTTTTACGTAAATTTTGAGCATGCTTTAGGGTTGTATTATACTCAATATGTAATTCAAGAATTATTGAAGAAAATATTTTAAAATTTTCATTTTTATAGCATTTGGATGCCTTTTAGAACATCAAATGAAATTTCCTAAGCCATTTATGCAATTCGCTAGATCTTCTGTCAGTTTTAGCTCTAAAGTAATTAACATGGAACGTAAACAAAGAACAAATGAAAAGACACGTCAATTATATTGCAATTGAAAGGGACAGTGAAAGCTAGTTTTTAATATAGTTTAAAATACAATATATTCTTTTTTGACAGGAATGTGCCCAAGTTTTGAGCATTTTCAATACAACTCATCTTTAAAAATGCTGAATGCTAATTGTTTGCTCTAATATATGACTAACAAGTCATCATGTTGCTGCGCGATAAATTTTTGATAGAGAAGGAATTCCTAAAACCAATCACAGTTGGTAATCAGTTTTTCCCACATTCGATTGTCGCAAAAATTGATTATAAATATCACTATCTGTGTTTTCAAGGTTTAGGAATCGCTGAGAAGGAGAGCTAAGAGTAAAATTGGAAATATGGGTAAAACCAAAGTTGCATTATCACAGACGCTTCACTGTAATGGTGCTGACATTATGACAATAATGTACATATTTGAAAATTCGAAGGGATTAAATTTATCGACGATTTAATTCCTCATTGTTATGAAAAATTTACTACTCAGTTGACCATCTCATTAGGGTTATAATGTCATCACCTAGTAAAGATCAAACACTTTGAAATCAAAAAATATATTTGGTTGGCAACAAAGTAAAACAAATTCATTTCAAATTTGTTGCTTTTTCCAAAGCTTTCCAATTATTTTTAAGGGCAACTGAAATGTTTCCATTCTAAAATTTTGTCATATAATTATGCACCCAAATTCCAAAAATCTCAACCCAATTTCATTTATGAAATTTATACATATATATATATATATTCTTAACCACTAATTCGGTATTTATACATTGCTAAAAATGTTAATTATTTTCCTTACAAGTTTTTATTTGTGCAGAACGTGAAATTTAGATACTTTCTCTGTTCGTGTAGATGTTGCGTCCATTGTAGTGTTCAGGGGTACAAATGGAAATAGTTGGAGCAGTGGTGTGATCCAGGGCAATTGAGGAGGTAGAGATGGACATGGGCCGTGTCTGGCCCAAGATTTAGGAAATTACGGACAAAAGACACCCAAGCAACATCTGCTCAGTCAGAAAAAAATTGTAGTTAAATTGGACTTAGTGCTACAGCCAAAAATTAATGTGTTGAAATAGTTCAATAAATGTTGGCTGGCTGAAAACGGGCTACTAAAATTCCAACATGGACCGAAAACGGGCTTGAAATAATAGTTGACGGGCCTGAAAAATTTGGACTGTGTCCATCTCTGAGGGGGGGGTTGGTAAATGGCACTTTTTCAAAAAAGCCCTGAACCTTACTTGCTTGAGACAAGCAATTTGCTGTGGAAGCAATTTAAATAATTTTTTACCGAAATAGTGAAATTTCACATATGACATCTGAGATGCCTACAATTTTCTTTCACATTTGAAATTTTCAGAAAATATATGCCTTTGAAATGGAATTTTTCTGATGCTAATCCCTATTCCCTTTTGACACATCTTAGGTCTGCTTGTTTTTTCAAATTCTCTAAAGCTGTGGATTTGCTTAAGCTGAATTTAAATAGGAATGCTACAATTAGCTGATCAAATTAATATTAAGATTTTTACATATATAATATGGCTTATCGTATTTTTATAAATTTGATTTATATTTTGTTATTAATATCTTAACAAAAAGATCATTTGGGTTGAGAGTGAGTTCATTGAGACCAGGGCAATTTTGAAAGGATTTTATGGTTGAATATTTAAATAAATATTACACTTTGACTAAGAAATTGCTTAAGCTAAAACAATAAATGCAATGTGTAATTCAAGCGACATCTACATTTGCATAGCAAAACCACAATGTCACGTTTATGAGATTATATAGTTTCCACATCTATTAATTAGCTTTAATGCAAGAGTACTACTCCTAGGAGGGAAAACTCTGAAAAGTATGCCAACTTTTCCAAATATAAAATTTGATAAAAATATATTTTGAAAGAACTACAAAATATCAGAAAAAAATTTTCTCTAGTTAATTATGTTATGGATTCCATAAAATTCCTGAAACAAATTTGATTTTGCTAATATATTTCTTGGTCGATTCGAAAATTTCTTTGAAGAGAATTCACTTTTGCTTGTCGATTATTTTTGTGGCTTTCACAAAATTTCTGAAATGAATTTAACACCACTTGTCAAATAATTTAGAATATTCCACAAATTCTAAAAAAAATTTGAGTTTACTAGTCAATTATTTATTTAGAACATTAAAACTTAAATTAAAATATGAAATGGAAAATGTGATGTGTTTCTATTTTATGTGAATCTATGCCCTACTTATATGTAGTTCTTAATTTCGAGAAATTGTACACTGACGATGATTTATAAATCAAAACNTTAAAAATGTATTTCCTAGTAATTTGCGAAAAATAATATAGAATAATATAGCTAAATGGTTATTCTAAATAAGTAACGTATATATACATATATATATATATATATATATATATATATATATGTGTATATTTGATTTTATTACTATTATATATATATATATATATATTGATTTTGGCCATGTCTAATATACTTTTTAGATATAATATGTACAAATTTAGGCCCGTTATTTCATAGAAACATAAATTGATATTGCTAAATAAAATGAACATTTGCTAAAAACCATCCTAATAACTGCTATCATTTTGAAATATGGCCTATACTCCANCAATAAATAAATTAATGCATGTATATATATATATATATATATATATATATATTGTATTTCACGTATTGTTAAGGCAAAATAATTTCTTTGCATGAGATATTTATGTATCCGGAACTTGGAAGTTATATCATGTTTCTACTTAAAATTTTGTGTTTTTATTGTCCAATTAGATATTGAAAATAGTATGCGACTTTTGGCAGATGATTCTAAAACAATAAAATGCAATGTTGCAAGTGAAATGGACAGAGTGCGTGACAGTATTTATGACACTGTGGTGGGATTTTTTTATTTGATCCAAATACCTAATGCCAAAGCACAGTTAATATTTTTGATTGAAACGGGTTTCTCATTTAAGGATAATTAATATTTGTATATAAATCAGATACACGAAGAACTTTTAGCACAAAACTTTATCGTTACATTAATGCACACAAACCCATAGATGTGTCAACATCAAAGGTTTGTTACTTTAAGGTAACGCTAGTGGATATAGGGTTAAAGACTTTTTATCAAATTTTTCAATTTGTATGCATATAGCTACGAGGCTCTTCTTTGAATTTCACTTCAGAATTATTTGAAACACGGCAAAACCTTTTTTTTCAAAAATTACTAAATAGCTGGACTATGCCCAAGATCAAGGTTAATAGTTTTGTTAGAAGTTTCTTTGAATCAACCTGTTGTCCAAAATATTGTCTTTATTGCTATATAATCAATGTCTTTCTTAAAAAATTACCATATCAAATAAAAAACAATTCATCAGATAAATTTTCAATTTTGTGTAAGTTTCCTCATTTAAAAGCTATATTTACTATTTAAGAGGTCCTTAGGATACTCCTTTACCTTCGAAAATTTGTTCAAAACTTGTGATCCACTTATTGGATATTAAAAAAAAGAAAATATATTTTCACTTAAATTTGTAGCAGATAATGCATCTTTAAACAGGTTTCTATGTCAAGTTTGCTGAATGAGTTTATAATGCAATGTGTTGAAGTCATTAGAATTAGAATAAAGTTAATAGCTGCAGCATGACTTTATAGTTTATAGAGGATATCTCTGATACATATCTCAAAAGTAATAAGGATTTCATGCTTCGAAAGGGATCAGTGTTGTAAATAGGCTGCGCCTTAGCTGCCATTGTTATTTGGTTTTAGGCAGAAACGTTGACAAATTTACGGTATTTTATTAAATTTTATTTAACTTAAAACTTAGCTTGAACTCCTTTAGGAAAATGATTTTTTTTGATTGAAATGATCTCTAAAATACCATTTCATTTAAAATTTCAATTCTACATTGCTAAGCTCATGATGGATAGCATTTTTAATTTTGTATTTTATTAATACTAAAACGTATAGTTTATATTTGAAAGATCTTAATTAAAGCAATGATCACCCTTCCCAATGTCCTAACTGTTGTAGGGTAGTATAATGCATCAAAAGTTGAGTTTCAATAACAAATACGATATCTTAACATTTATGAGGTACATGTATGATCCCATGATTTATGAGCAATCATGGAGATATTTGTAACAAATTCCAATAGTAAATTGTAATTGCAATATTCCATTAATACCTATAACACCGTGCCATAAATTGAAACTAAATTTGCCTTTTGCAGCACAAATCACTTCTTTGAACTGAGTTTCTGACATATGAATAGATTTAAGTTTATTTGAAATTACACACTAAAATTAATCTTGATATTTTAGCATCGAGTCAAAGTTCTAAATCGAGCTCCTAGAACAAAGACAGCAATTTAAGTAAAGAGCAACACTTTACTTCTCTATTTCTAAGATTTTTAGCATTAAACTTCTTAACAATAAATTTTTATTGTTGTACTTCGCTAATGTACTAGTGTACATGTAATTGGTTTTCTTCCATTTCACACTTACAATTTGTTTTAGATTGAAGTAGTCTCAACTGTTTCAATTTACAGTAGGATAAGGAATGTCTCATGCATATTTCTAGCAATAAGCACATCTATGTTTTTATGAATTGAAAATTTATCCAATCACTGTTGTCTTGATAAGGTTTAGTTTCAGGAAATCTAAATAACTAACGTCTCCTTGCTCTTGGACAACCTTAATTTCTGATGTTCATTTCATACATCAGTTGCTACAATCACCGTGGTATTCAGCTTATAATTGACATTTGATGCAAATGGAAGACAAGTATCAACACTGCTTTTAGACATTGAAAAGTGCAGAACACAAGCCTGGATGAATGTTTTTAAAACAATTTCTCCCATAGTAAGATAATGTAGGAGGTCTAGAGTGCTCTACTAAAAGTTTATTAAAGTCGTTCTCTTTCAAGCAAATTTTCTATATTAAGAATACATTGTCAGTCAGCTCCCATTTTAATATATGCACTCATTGTTAATTATTTACGTTCGCCCTAATGATAGTTCTATGGGAAATACATGATGTGATACCATTTGTATTGCATAAAATATTCAAAAATTACACGCTAATTTTATAGGCAGAGATTTTTATATTAATATTTAATAAATTATAATTTCGAAGTAATTCATCAGTTGCATGTTTCTACTGCGAGCGTAGTATTTGAAGCATTTTATTAAAGGTTAATTGGTGCATGTTGACATTTTTATGCCATTTCTAATTAACAAGACTATCATTAAAGACTTATAAAACTTAAAATACATACGAATATGTTCTAAAAATATCACCAATTGTGATTTTTGTTTGAGTCATCTGTAAAAATATATTACATTATTTTATAGAATCAGCTGTGTAATTGGAAAACACTACTATAAAAGCACGATTTTAAAATATTGTTATTACAATTCAAACCCTCAAAAAAATTTAAAATGACTTCAACTACTATGACTGTGCACCTCCTAACTGGGAATATTCTAGTCACTGTTTTTTAAAATACTATACTTTAAAGTTCCCATGTTCCTAATCCATTGTTCTTTTACTTAGCACTTCAATGACGTTAAAGAGGGATAATAAGAGCTATATTTAATGGGAGACGTTTAAAGTTAATCTTAAATTCAATAGCACATGAGCTTTTCTTCTGTCAACATGACCTTTTTGCCTTAACGTTTACACAATCCTTGAATAATACTGTCTTAGTTAGTAGACTTGTCTAACTCAGAACAAGGGTGCTGTTTATGGTATGGCCTTACATTGCAAGGTGACATTTTTTAGCCATCCATAAGTGACATATTTCAAATTTCGTCCATCCATTATGACCATAATGACCATTATGTAAAATATGGTGAGTAATGGTGAAATTACAGGTGATAACAGCAATGTAATAATGTGATTTCAAAAATTTTGCAAAATAAATACCAAATTGCAAGCTCAATTTAAAAGCAGGGCTTCGAAGCAGGCCCAAATATGAAGCTGCAGTTAAAAGACAACCATTTTTGTGTAAAATGAATTAGTACTGATATCACAAAACACAAGCTATTCACTAGGTTGCGGAACGATTTCGAAATATTCAGAAAAATTTTAAAATATACCAATTATTTTTTGCTTGTTTTCCAATACAACACGTTTTATTGGGCGCAAACAATAAAAATTGGAAGCAAATTAATCGCCAGCATTGGCTTGAAATCCACTATTACAAATGGGAAAAAACTTAATCTTTAGTATTTTTTTACAATCTACCGAAGCTGCTTATGAAACGTTTGCAGCACCTTTATACGTTTTTATGTTATCAAAATTATTTCACCTTTCAATTTTTATAAATGAAAGATAGATGACACACAAATTTAACAATTTCCTTAAAATTAAGGAGGTGTGATACATTTTCAGGGTCTATTTTTTCAATATTTTTAAAATTTCGCAAGCTTTCATCCCGCTTTTGATTACTCAAGTTGATCACAACTGAGATGGAAATCTCAGCAAAAATAATCCTGGTTACGCCCCTGCTAGGACAACAGGATAATATTTAAGTTATTTTAGTTCTTGTGATAATTTAAAATATTTTACAAGGGGAACTTTCTGAGTGACCAATAGTTTATTCGTTTTAGCCTTGTAGAACTAAGCAGATGTGTACATATACATTCTTTTAGAATGCGGAAAATCATAGTAAATACATAAAAAAAATACGTAAAATTTCACATTTTATGCGGACTTTTCAAAATGCATTGAGAAGTCGTAAGAACTTTAGTCCGTAATGTTTGGCTAAAAGTCAATGACTCGGCCAAGTCGAACGAATTAGAGAAGAGTTGCAATTACCCACCTATGCACCGCAATAGAATTTTCTGACCCGCGACCAGACCGCAAAAAATCTACCCCCAAATTAATGCAAATTCACCCATTTTATATTTCACTATGCTCGACCAAAGTTTGGTTTGTTAGAAACATCTAATATAAACTACATCTACACATTGGAATTTAAAAGCCTAAATTGCGGCTTAGAAGAGTATATGATATTAATGTAAAATTCCAAAAGTTTTAATTATATTTTTCAACGAATTGCTCATCATTTATACAAAATTTAGTGCATTTGGATTGACATGTGTGCATTGTTGCACATTAGTCTGTTTTTTTTAAATTTTTAGGTAATCTTTTCCAATAGCTCGAGCCAACCAAACGTATTTTAAGACCCTTTGCAATACCTAAAATATTTATTTAACAACTAGGCATAAAATATCTCAATACATGATACAACTCAAAATTATTTCGCCAATTACAAATTAATCAATTCTCCGCATAGCCACAGGATTAAAATTATTCACAATTTTAATTATTTTCAGTCTGAGTGATGTAGCTTTGTACATTTTCTTAGCGATTTCGCAGACGAAGGCTTGAATTCTTATGGGAAATAGTGTTAATTCTATCAGTTGAATAATTACAACGATAGCATAAATATAATGCGCACTATTTATAGAATTAGTGAGCGTTGTTTGCTTAATAAGTCTATTTCATTCTATTTATAATTTTAAGTTAATAAAATTTTGTAATATCCGAATGACAGTTGCTCTATTAAGCTTATTGATGCTTCAGAGTAGAAAAGTGTCAATTGCATTTAAATTATAAATTTATCAACCATAGATTTTCAATATTAGCGCGACTTTTGCAAGTTATACTTTCAATCAAAATGAATTATATAATACTAAAGAAATTCCCTGTTACTAAACTATTTGAACTAGAATTAGCGTTGTCATAATTCCGAAATTGCAAACTTAATTTTGAAAGACAAGAGAAAAAATGGACCTTTTGAGATTATTAAGGGGTAAAAATATAATGTCGATATCTAATCATACATTATAAATACACAAATGGACAATTCTACGAATTTTTTCAAATTCTCTTATAACTCACGAACTAATTAACAAATACTTAAAATCAGAAAGCATTACAAGATAGAGAATTGTCTCCTCTTTCTTTTTCTTTGTTAATTCAAGATCTGTCTTTAACCCTTGTCGGCACGCCTGAATATTTGCTGGTAGTTGTTGTTTCCATGGACATTAAACCGACATATTATTTAAATTTTAGGTATAGTAAGAATTGGAACGGTTATACAAACATCTAGCAAACTTATGATAAAAAGAATTATATCATGTTTGCTAAACAATGATTAGGTTTTTGCAATTTTTTTGTGTTATAAGATATATTATATTTACTTAAATAACGAGTTTGATTAACAATTGCTTTGAAATATTTTGCAAATGTTCTTGAAACAGGTCAGCAGAGGATGTCTTTTATCATCAAACCCGTCTGGTGGTGAAAGTTACTCTATTACTACAAAAATGTTGTTCGATAAGCTGAAACAGGGATACCTTATAAACAAGTCCTGATTCATTGCTACATTACACAAATGTCAGTGATATTGGACTTTATCTAGAACATTTTATCATTAACATGTTTCTAGTGTTTTTTATTAAGGCTTTTTTAGAGTTTCGCGGAACTGGTACTGGGAACGACAACAAAACAGAATACACGGGATGGAACTAGTATGAAAAAAAGATGTCCAGTACTTGAGTCAGCGAGACCGTGACCCTGTCTCAAGAAATAGGAATAGCAGCTTGCCTTAAATTTCAATACAAGAGGGAACAAATATGGGATCAGGATCAAAGATTCATGTTCCAACAGATCTCTTGCTTTCTTTTTTTGTAGTTTTTGTATATTATAGTAGAATGAATCTCAATTTATCAATTACAATACATTAGCAATTCAAAATGATGAAACTTAAGTGAAGTTTGTTTTTAATTATGTTAAATGCATTACTGTGATTTAAGACTGTGTTAAAAAATTTTAACGTGAAGCTAAATGGTGGACAGATATAGTATACATGCACGTAGTGAAGGTCACGAAATACCGTAAGTCAAAGTTCAAAATTTTTCCATTTTATTGACGCGAAAGTTATTGATAGTTTCCATGTGTCTTTCTCCGAAATGTTTTATCTGCTAAGCTAACCTGACCCAATCTTCATTTACTTTGTTGCTTCAAAAATATAAATTACTATTCTAAAGCAAAACTTAAAGAATCCACAAGATTTGTCATCAAAATATGAAAGAATTCTTACAGGTATTCTGTAGAAAATTTTAAGTCTACACCAAATGTGTCCGTTTTTCATTATTGGAGGCAAAGAATTATGTAGTTTTGAATTAATAGAGATGAATGTACTACAGCTAATACAAGTTTTTGCTACATTATTAAAGTATTAAAGTAATTCGTACTTTTATTGATATGATGGTTAATAATTGAAAGTGAACTTATACAAATATGAAAAAAATTACAAAATGGGGTCGATCCTCATCTATATTTATAAAAACCACGTCATCTATTTCTTTTAATTGCTCTAAGTTTATACACACCTTAAGTATTGCGCTGCTGATTTTTCTTAATAAATTAATTATGTATATACCAGAGTGTAGCACACAAATAATTAACTTTCTCATCAATATAACAAATATTTAGCAAAAAGATAGTGCAGAATTAAATATTTAAGCACGAGCAAATATGTATTGAAATTTTAAATGACATGTAAAAAAAGTTTACCAAATCTTCATAACTGCAAGGGAAGTGTTGAAAACCTTCTCCAAAACTACGCAAATCATTCTTACACATTAGGATGTTTCACAACCGATGAATGAATAGCGCGGAATAACTGAGCTATATGCGATGGGAAACACTGCTTTGCGAATTAAAAACTACTTATTTCCGCGTAATTGACAAGCGGTTGCGAAAAACCCGCCTCCTCTTAAATGCATTAAAAGAAAATTGTACTTGTTAATTTACTTCTTTAAATGGGCAAATGATAAAATCTTTGAGAGATTTAAACTCATATGCATGTAACATCTGTTAATTAACTAATGTTAATTGATTGGTGTGCTAAAAATTATTCAAACAGCCAGTTTATCTTTAAAGAAGATTTAAATTTGTTACACTTGAATTGTGAACTAAGTAATAGATGAACTTTCTCCATGCATATATATACACAACAAGCATACGTATACAAATATATTGAAGTTGTTGTGAGATTTGAGATACTTGCTTACTATAAATCTATATATATATATATATATATATATATATTAATAAAGTGCGTAGATAAGCATGATCTGCTTATAGAATTGCATATTCCATTCATTAATGAGAAAATAATAAACAATCACAGGACACAATCGATGTGTTGAAATGGAAATTCAGCTTGGGCCGAAAACGGACGTGAAATAATATGTAGGCAACCCCGCCTAAATCGGATCGACCCGGACTAATGAAAATAATCTGATGGTTGTTATGAAAGAAGTTGTTTTGAAAATATTGAAAATAAACTCTGCTGGAATAAAAAATTAATCATGTATTTTTATGTCTTAGAGTATTTTTCTTTCAATACCTGAATTAAACAAAAACTAAACTTAACTTTACTTACGGTGCCATCAATCACTTCGTTCTATTTTTTATTACATATTTGTCATATGATGGATGCATACAACAACTCTTTAAGTGAAATTGACAGAAATAATTCGATTCAATGCATACGAATGTCTAATATTTTGACCAATATTATTATAATTTCTAGGGACATTTTTTAATGTTCTAACCAATTTTATTGTTATTTTAGTTAAAATTTGAAAGTTAATCCCTCCCATGGTTTAGTGATATATATTATAACGTTTTCTAGGGTTACAATAATTTTTGTAGTCCTTTATTTTACCCGTCTCATAAATCAAAATAATCATCTAAATACTTGAAAGAGAAAACCCCATTATTATTTTTGTATTCCTTTATTTCACACATCACATAAATCAGGGAGTTGTCATTTTAACATAATCTATTTTTACTTGAAAAATTACCGGACAACTTATTTAAAATATCACCCATTGACGGCACCACATAAACATATCTATGTTGACCTCTACATGAACTGTTTGTAGGTCAATACCATTGAGTTATGTATAGTAGCTCTATGGTCAATACCATGAGCTGTGTTGTAGTATTTCATTATTTTTATTACGCGATAGAAAATATTTACGCTATGCTTGAATCGCGTGCAAGACCGAGTATCTCGGTACACGCCATGAACGCAGAAAAAAATAGAGACTACAAAATAAAAACTCCTATATAATAATATTAACAAATCGTATATATTTTCTACTGCAGAATTCCTTATAATATAATTTTAAAATATCTACAAGGTGCTGGATACAAAAAATCTATATTGGCACTAGATACTATGGCGCTGGATAAGGATAAAAAATTTTTTTGGAAAAACCTGAAACTCATACATAAGAAATTAGGCCCCTATTCCAAATGCTTAATGTAAAACTTTTTGGACAAAGTGTATAATTCTGGGTTTCCATCAAAAATGAGCTGGATACTATGGAAAATCGCAAATCCCATAGTATCCCGTATGTGTGTATATATAGACATTTTAAAATTCCACACTTTTTTTATTTCTACTTCCATTTCGTTTTTCTTGTCAATCTCATCATTTGATATTCTGTTCTTTACACTATTTATTCATTATTTATCGCAACTGTGCCTGACTATCATCTCTTCTAGTCTGTCCGTTAAAATCCCATAGTATATTCAACTTCTCTTTCTCTATGATTTCTTGTGACATCTGTCCATTTCATTTATCTAATGCTTCTAATACATCTGCATGCTCAATTTCTAGTGTTAATTTACTATAAGTTCTACTTTGTAATTCTTGAAGCTGTACTCATTTTCTGTCAAATTTTCACATTCAATTCGTCAATTACCTTATAAAGGTATTTCTATTAAGATTGTAATTGATAGTTCTTTATGATATGATCACTTACAAATTAAAAAAGTGTCTAACAAGGCATATATTCATGCTATTAAGTCACATTCAATTACAGCTTATTGCATTGTAAAAAATTTATGAATTGTTGTTTTATATGAATCTCTTAACTGATTTTTTAAATTGATCATACTTATTAATTATGTAAGATTCCCTAGGTAAATCAGTTCAATTTTGCATAGCAGCGTTCAAGAAGGAAGGTTTCATAAAACTACTTCGAAGTTACTCTGTAATAAAAATTGGTGTTAATGAGTGGATTATATTAAACAATGTTATTAGAATTTTAAGTTGAATTTGTTGTCTAAGTAAATTAGATATATAATTTTTGCTGCAAGCTTTCGGGGAGCATTTAAACTCGATTCAAAGTTTTTAAGTCAAATACTAAAAAGTTACGCAAGCAACATACAGAGTGGTACAGAAATAACGCAACTATTTTCAATAAATACTATGCTCTTGAACCACCCTATATTAGAGTAGGTCATGTGACTCTTGAGAAGTTTATGAAATAGTTGTTTGATGGCATGAGGTGATCATTGCTGAGACATGAGCAATGTCCTTAATAATAATTAATATCTTCTTCATTACATACTTAGCATTATCATTAAATACTAAGCTTGTGTCAAAAGCTATTCCTAAATATTTAAGAGTTGCAAGAGTGGATAAAAAATTGTGAATAAACTTCAGCACTTTGTTGTAAAGACTATTTGACTTCCTGGAAAAATTTAGAAAGCAAATTGAATTTTTTTCACATATCTTCCTAAGCTTTTTTTATTAAATAGCTGAAACAATAAATATCAATGAATGAAAATAATGTAAAATCAATTATGTCATGCATACAATTTTAAACGTTTATTTGGAATGTATGTATAATTTAAATGCAGTTTATGAGCAAACGCTGTATTATCTTTAAAATAAAAACGCTAGAACTGTCGAGAAATTAGGATGTGAAGGTTTTATAATAAAAACGCTTGAATATAAAAATATTGATTTTGGTAGAAACAGCATTATCAATTCCTATAATTTATTTATTCAATTTGAAATATTAGCAAACGACCTTCTGAAAAAATCTTCCTAGCTCTGCAGTAAGTAACAAATAGCTTAATGCCAAGGATAAGCAACTTTACATGGTTACAGACAAGGACCGCATTAATATGCAGAAATTGACTGGGGAATTAATTAAAATTGAATTCGGGAAAATTAATCAAACAAACAATTTAATTAATTTGAAAATATTGACTATGTAGTTAATTGGAGGCATTTATAATTTACTTTGAAGTTTCATAAAATAGGTTATAATGTAAAATTATTACACAAAATTTTTTTATTTAAGCATTGTTTGTCAGTAACTTTTAAAAGTTTATTTTATTGAGATATTCAGATTAGCGATGTGCCACTCCAAAACTGAAGATTGGAATGAAAAAGAAAAGTTTTGGTTAGATGCATGAGAATTTTTTAATCGTGCTTCACAATTAACACTTTTGCTATGCTAGCCGAACAGGGTATTTCATGCTCATTTTGTAAATTATATATTGATTGCCAAGCACCCAGCTTGCATTGCTTAATGCATAGTCGATGTAATCGATTCTCATTAGCGATGGCACTTCTCAAAAAATTTGGAATTCGGAACACTAACAGATATATATTTTAATTTAAATGATAAATGTATTAATGGTGGTATGGTTGATATTGACATTTGAAAGACAAATACATTCAGTTCAGTGAAGATTATTGCCAGATGCACAGATAAGTATGTAAGAAATTTCCGAAGCAAGATTCTAAGATTTAAGAGAAATGTATCGATACCATGTTGCTTCTGAAAGTATTTTTAAGAGTATCTGAGTTGTGAAATAACAGCAATGAAATACGTGGTTAGCACTGTCTTAATAACATTCTCATAGTTATGTGTTCTTCCATATACACTTAATTAGACGATTTATGCATTGTTGTGCTAACTTTGTGTGCACAGAGGCTCTGTTTTTTTACAATATCATTATTGTTAAATACACCAAGTACCGGTGAAATAGGGAATTCGGACCCATCAAGACCTTTTTCTAGTTCCTCTTCTTCCTTCATTAACTTACCTCTTTTTCCAGACTGTTATAATTCTACTCCGATTCGGGGAATCTGCTGTTGACTTCAGATCATTTACTCAAATTTTAAAATTTAATGTATCATTCGATATATTTTTCATTTATACTTATATCAGTCGTCCTTCATCACAGAATAGAAACGGTTTCATAGAATACATTCAAAAAAGTTCGTGAGTAACATTTAGAGACCTGTTAAACCACATTTTTTGTATCACGGTTTACTTCTTGGTCTCGTAACACATTCAATTTTCATTGCACTTCTCGACCCAGGTTGTGAAAGTGAGATGTGTTGCCGATCGGTTGATCGGCTATTGAAAATAAATATCCTACAATAATGTATATATTAATCAAGATGTACATTGAACAGAGATATTTGATCTATTGTAGTTGATTAAAACAAAATTGAAATGTAATGGTTTTGTAAACAATTAATATTGAATAATTTGATATTAAATGTATAAGTAGTTCTGTAACAAGTTTCTTCAAATATTTCAGTCTATAAAATTTCCTCTTAAAGAAGTACAACAACGAATAAAAACTTCAGTAGATTTATTTGTAGCAATATAATCTTATTTTTCTAAGTATTCTACTGACCCATCAATGGTTATTGAAGAACTTCAGCGAAATATATACATTGCTGTACCGCTGTTTACAGACATTGTAGTAAAAGAGATTTTGTCAGATTACTTTAGTGTTCAAGAATTCCTTTCAACCAATACTTAATATTTGGCCCACGGTATTTTTGAATAAATATGTATACAGTTGCAATATTTATTCATGAAGTTTACATTGAAGCTCTATTTCTTACACAAGAGATATAACATTTTGTAAGAAGCAAGCCGTTACCAAATGACTCCTTGACACTTTTAGTGTCACAATAGATTTGAATGGCTTTCAAATAGTTTTATCTTGAGCTTTATATAGGCAATAATCATCATTCACCAGATATTAAGTTGCTTATCAATGTTAAAACTCTTAAGTTGTTGAGAGATTTTAATGTTCTTTGTCTCCATTGCTTGGAGAGTGCAAATATCTGAACAACATAATTCATAATTTTTCTATTCAGCTATTAAAAGAAATATTCCAAATTACTTTAAAATAGTATACATATATATACATATATATATATATATATATATATATATATATATTGATCATATGTTTGGATCTAATTTGATCAAATGTTAGTAAATTAAAGTGTCCTAATATCTAGAGTTGTTACAAACTTTCAGTAATATTAAACAATCCGTTTGACATAAAAAAAACTAAATACTGATTACAATTCACCACTAATATCATCAATTAACTGGAAGATAATCGGTTGAGCATTTTGCATCACCATCATGCATATAGGTTCAATAGATTTGAAAAACTGTAAAAAAAATTTAAAATCAAGAGAGACTTTATTCCTCAGTCATTCACATGAATACATGTACAAGAAAAAAATAATTCAATAAGGGAATTTCATTTCACATATCATTAATGTCAAACACAAACATTCGAACAATAGTTTGGATTATATCCATATTTGATATTGTATAATCAAATAAACATATAAACATATAAAGTCATGGATGCTTTCTAAATTGATTACTATCGACATAAGATAAAGAAAAACATAGGGTTTTATAGGTTTTGAGAAATCTTCTATGATGAAGGAGTTTTGCTTTTTTGGCACACGAGGTTGAAAAAAATATTGAGATCGTATGAGACCTAAAAGAATTTCATAAGAAGCGTTCGTGAAGGATGTCAATACGAGATTATCACTTTCTCAATTCCAAAAGCAGACCTTGAGGTTGTGCCTAACAAGTTTATGAAACTACATTTATGTATCCATCGCATGTTAACTCATGTGATACTAAAGAGGCTAATCCGGTGTATCACTTTAGTGTATTTATAGCTACTTGTTTTTAATTGTAATAAAAATAAATGAACAATGTTTACAAATTATGTTCAACCATGAAATTTTCCGCTAGATGGCCTGATGCAAAAATACGTTGAGCTAAATGTCTTAATAAAGACATAAGAAAGCAGTTGTTTTGAATTTAAATTCATTAAAATCTTAATGCATAATTTTAAAAATTGTTGCTAAAATTCAAAGATATCCCTATTTAAAGAGCATTTATGGTAATTGTTCATACATTAAAATGATTTTTCATATCTCTCTGAATATTCTAATATCACATTTACAAAAATTCAGTTAGTCATTAGATCATTCTTATGTTTCCTCCAGATAATAATATAAATCTAATGGTTAAATTGATTTTATTTAGATTTTTCTAAAAAATTTGTGCATACTGTACTTAGTTTAGCCCTAAGGTGAAATATTGCAGTGAAATAATTGTGAGATGTACATTTCTTAGCTATCAATTAAAATCTAGTGAACCAATTTATGATCTTGAAGATAATTTCAGGCAATTTAACTGGATTGTAGTTATAAAATATCTTCTGGAATATTTCTACTGACTCCACACTAAATTGATATCAAATTTGCACTACGTTATAAATAACATATAACATGTAATACTAGAGTTTAGACACTTTGATTACCAACTACAAGCATGGAATTTTGAAAAGCATGTAATTAGTTCAATTTTAAATCATTTTAAAATACATTGCTTCTAACAAATTATTTTAAAATATCTAAAAAACACTCTAAGTGTAGTTGATAAAGAAATGTACAAAGAGCTACTTAGCAACACAACGAGATTTGATGTCTACTTTCAAATGCCAATTAGAAAATTCAATTGTTGTTAAAGTATCAAATGGTATATACAGACAGTTAAATTTCATTCACGTTAATGCTGAAAGACCTTTATATTACTAGTTTCTGCTAAAATTCATGTGTTCATGTAAGTGATAGGCTGTCTATTTGCAGAGGCGGAGCCTGCTAGAACATTCGGTTGGGCTAATATTTTGCCCAATATGGAAACTTTTGTGCAGCAGGCTGTTTGGTCAGAATGACGTCATCAAATTTTATCTGAATTACCACTAAAGGCCTATTCTACAAAATCAACATTATGTGAAAAACATTACTATAAATATAAATATTATATGTGCCCTATGTGATATCGGATGACTAACTTACCCTGGTGAAAGTGACTAATCATGTCATAATACAATCATGAATTTTTAGTCCAAACTGTTTATATATATATATATATATATATATATATATATACATGCATAGACTTTGCATTCTACTGAAGGCTATCTATTCGAAATTTATTGATCCTCAATTATTTTGTGCTGATGAAGTAGTACCCATTTAGTATGTTCATGATGTTTTTCGCCAATCATAAACTGGTACTTCAGTTTGAATTTCCAAATTTGAAAAATTATAAATAACTTCAAATTCAATGAGTTGCAAATACTCTCACAACAATTTAGTGCGCAACTATGGAAAATTTGGTTGAATACTGGTAATTGTTTATCACCTATTTAGTTTTTGATAATTATCCTAATGGCAGTAGCATGCAGAATGCATAGTACACCGTTTCAGTGTTTAATGACTACGCAGTCGCTTTGTCTAGATCGAAGAATATACCAATCGGTTCCCTAACATGCAATATAAACTTAATAATCAATTTAATGAATCTCTGTTTTTTGTGCAGAATGTTGTATTTTGAACTCCGCCTACCAATTGAAATCATTAAAACTGAAATTTAAATTTGTGGGTAGTTTCTTTTTACACGGGTCTTTCTTTATTTATTATAATGGAATATCCAACATTGACATTTCTGCTGCTTAATTGAGAAAAATAACTGAGCATTTGCTTTCAAAATTTATTTTCGTTAGAAATGTATTGATATTAAGAAGCACACGTTATCATTATCACCAGTTTCTTGAATAAAGAACATTTACTGTTAAGGATTAGTCTTGTTTAAAATTTCAATTCAACATTTAGCATTATTTAAAAAATTAATAATTGCAAGACTGCGATGAATTCAGCTTCCTCTACAATTACTCAATTGTGCATCACATGCAAACTTTGACTTGTTTGATTCACTGCATTACAAAGAGGAACTGAAAATAAAAGCTGTAGAACTAGCTTTCTGAAGGATTTTTTTTTAAGAATTTTACACTTTCCACCGAATTGTGAGGAGACTTGTAAGAGCAGCAATTTTAACAAAAAACGAAGGGAAGGTACTGTCGATAAAAATTTCTGAAGAAAACCTATTTTTTCAAAATTGCTCAAACATCTTTCTTAAAATATGATTAAGTATTTTGTCTTAGACTCGTTGCAAAAATTGAGTCACCATTTAGTGTTTTCAATATCACAACCAAGGCAAAATAAAAATACGCAATCATTTCATTTAATTGTACGTAACTTCAAGTATGGTCATCTAAGGAATTAAGATTCTTGGCCCTACTAGTAATACAATCGCTTGAGATCAGTGATCACATAAATTATCGATAGCAGTGGAACTCATAAAGTTTTCTAGGATTTTTTTAAATGATAACTGCAAAACAAAAATAGAAATGATTTGTTTTCAGGTATTGAGATTTCAACTAGTCCAAAAACGATTAGTTGTTACTTCAAAATTTGCAATGAGTATGAGGTAGGCCTACAGAAACTCCGAAATTTACAATTATCAATCTTTACATTTGTGGGAGGCAAGGTTACTAATTAATTGTCCTCTTTTTATATGCAATTTGAAATTTTTCACAATTTTATTGATCAACAACGTCTGCCTATGTTAATTTCTAAGCTTTCAAACTCTTAAAATTTTATGTGCAGTTTCACATGCTATAATACTTTTTAGTATTTCCAAACGAGATCTGACACAAGTAAGCACCTTAAAGAATCCCAGTATTTATGGTTAATACTGAGTTTCCTGTTATTAAATGAACTACAACTACTCAAGTAATACATCACCCATAGATTGTTCATCTTTTATTAACCGTCTAGTAATTCACTCTCACTTGTGTCTGTTATTCTCATTTTTTGAAGCAACCATGTGTTGATTTTCATGTTGAAGACTAAATTCAACTACTAATTGTTACTTTAAATTTTGGTGTGAATGGATCTTCATCTTTTGACATTAAATTATTTAACAATCGATTGAAAGGTATTCTAGGGATCTTTGGTAGAATAATTTACAAGAGTCTATCAACTCTTTATCTGTATAGTATTAATTCTTCAAAAAAAAATTATAACCATTTTCTTTTCACGTTTAGATTTATAAGAAAATAACTATTCAAAATTGGTTGAAATTTGCAATGTACACATAAACATAAATATTTGGATTACCCGACGAGAGCTTCACTTATCTTCAGTTCACTATGATTCAAACCTTCGTCTCTCATTGGAAGATTAATCGATGATGTGCAAAACGGTTTTCTGTTTACTTAACATTGCTTCTTAATAGACTAAACGAAATTCATTCAGGTCTGTTGTTTTTACATGGGTTTTAGTGTCATATATGAAGGTAAGTTGCATAAAATGAGCTGCTTGCCTTAAAATGACACACACTTTGTATTTCGGATATTTAATGAATTGATATATATATATATATATATATATATAAATCTTATGAGTAAGGTAATCAAACGTTAAATATTAATCTCATCTTAAATTTTGGGATTTATTATACTAGTATGTATGCATTTAATATTTAAATATTATATGACAAATTTCTTTAAAAAATATATTGCAAAAATGCAATTTTTGCTGTGCAAACATTTCTGAAAACATTTCGCAAGCTAATTTGAAAATATTGCAATTTTGTTAAGAAATATGGATGATCCAATGGGTTAAATGTAATAAAATTGAGAAATTTTTATATTTTAAGGTGCCGCATTATTTAGTTAATTTTTTTATGTAAAATTATCTGTCTATTGGCTCCGAACTAAGTTCAAATAATTTATTAGTGCGTAAATGAAGGAATTATTAAATTAGTCGAAATCTATTAAGGGAAACATGAAAAATATTAGTTAATGTCTATAAACCAGAGTGATCTTAACTACTGTAAAATTCTTAATTTGTTTTTGATTTAACGGTATATTTAATTAAGGTATACTTTATTGTAATAAAAGGCTTAACATTTTGTGGGGCATTGAATTAAATACTTGAAATTGTTTTTTATGTATAGTATATGATTTTTTTATTATAAGTGCTTAGTTTGGTTTGCAGAATAATGCTTTGTATTCATATGTGTATATAGTATTTTGTAAATATGCATATGTAAATATATATATATATATATATATATATATTTACATATGCATATTTAGAAGAAAAAAAAATATATATATATATATATATATATACTCTTATTGTACCGTAACATTTATGAATAAAATATAGAAGTTATTAAAGAAAAATGACTAACATTTTTTGATTGAACTACATATTTTATCTTGCATTTAAATTATTTGTATTGAAACTATATTATTGTTAGTTTTTCATACAAACATTTTAATGGGCCCAAAATAACCATTAAAACGTATTCACCGTAAGTTGTAGCAATTTATGCCAAATTTTCTATTTCAAAACTAGTTCCTTGCTACAAGGAGAATGAAATGAGGTCCTCACGAACTAAGACAATGAAAACTCTTGGGTACCCAGACATATAAATTGGTTTCTACTTTTAGCATAAATATTAAATAAGCTTTTCAGTCATAATGATCTTTAGACAGAAGCATTAAGATAATACCTGTTGATGCTAAATTTTTGCTAATAATTTTGTCAAATTTGTTTACCGCACTCTTTTATTCTGCGAATCTAATTATTTTACATTGTTTACATGCCTTTGTTACATTTGACAATAAGACAAAGCGAATTTAAACCTTTCGGATGAACATCAGTTTTAAAGTCAAAATAATGAGTAAATTAAAGAGGATACAGGCGTGGCATTGCAAATTTGTTGAATTAGAAATGGAAGGTTTTTTCATTTTTTGACTACTTTTAATTCTGCTTTCGACATTTAAAATGAAGCCATATGACGCCTATTTTCTACTTAAATTCGATACAATGTACGCGTGACAATTATTTTGCAGATTACTACGTTTGTGTTACATAATTATAGTGCTTTAACCTTTATTCAGAAGGTACATTTGATAAAATGAGACTCTCAAGATTCAATTAACATATAAATGAAGAAGATCCGAAAAATGAATTCACTGAAATTCAAATGATTGAACGTTTTATCAAAATATTTTCAGCAATGCAACTAAATGATTTCAATTCCTGGCAAATCTTGAATCTTAACAAGCATCGTGTATTTAAAAAACAGGACGTTATCATTTTTTCACATATTTAGAAGCATACGACAGTAATGATTATTTTTGCTAATTCAAATTTAACAGAATACAAGAAACCTGTGAGGCGCCCTCCAAAGTCAACGAAAAAGTCCTTGCGACATTTGAGACGTCTTGCAGTTGTGTGCCCAAAACAGACATTCAGGCAGTTAAGAAATGACTGGGCAGATAGTGACTTTGGCGTAAGAAGGATCTTATGTATGTATGGGCTTTTTGGACAAAGATCAGCAAGGAAACCCCTTCTAAACAAAACTCACGTTTTTTCGAATGCGATGGTGCAAGCGCCATTGAAAAAACACCTTGCAGGACTGGAAGAAGGTCGTCTTTTCTGATGAAACTAGAATAGAGCTGAGCTCTGATCGGGCTCAATTTGTACGACGGCCCATGGGAGCAACGAACCGCAAAAAGGCAAAATATATTTCGTCAAATGTAGCAGGTCGCCAGAAGTCCCTCATGGTGTTTGGCGCTATTTGGTATAGTGGGCTCAGGATATTGGACAGAGTGCAAGATACAATCGACAGTCAGCAATACATCAGAATCCTCCAACATCAGGTATTGCCTATGTTGGCTAAAAACGCCATATTCCAGCAGGACAACGCATCATGTCACAATTCCCAAATTGTCAAGGAATTCATGCAAAATCACGCAATAGTGCTTCTCCCAGATTGGCCTGCAAGGTCCCCAGAACTTAATATTATTGAAAACGTATGGAGCTACCTGAAAGAACGCGTCAGAAAACAAAACAACTGCGAAAATCTGGATAAAATATGGAAAATAGTTGAGGAGCAATTTTACAAGATTCCAGATAAATATATAGAAAAACATTTTGAGTCAATTACAGGAAGAATTGAAAGTGTTAGAAAAAACGCTGGGTACCCTATTAAGTTCTAGGTTGACGCCCTTTGCTACTTCAAACAAAACTTTTCAGTTTTTGTTATATTTAGTTGCCTAAAATTCAATTTTTTGTTAATTCTCTTATGTTTTTTCAGACAGCGACATTCTTTTTGCACAAGACTGTATGTAAAAAAACAATTATTAAGTTTGTTAGAATTAATGTCATCTACAAAGCCAATTTATATGCAGTGTTTTTTAGAAATTCACACTCTATTCATGAATTGCACTTTTTTTGAAACGGACATCAGTTATTTCTTCTACAATAAAAGATTGCAATTTTAGTTCATAAAATAATTTAGAAAAAAATGTCATGCTATCTATCAAAGCTTTTTAAGTATTTACTATATTTACGCAAATATTAAGGCAATATGTGGTTTTCTAATTATAAAAAACTAATTTTTTTATAACTCGATTTTAGGTCAACACTGAAAGGAAATTTTCGTAAATTTATTAGATTGAAACTATATGGCAAATGTAGGATAGAGAAACATTAAATTTTTTGCTATTAATTGCTTTAAAAATCTAATATTCTGTAGGAAAAGCAAAGAAAATTAATGAAATACATGTGCACTAACAAAATTACTATTGATGCATTTTTACTAAGGAGGATGAAATTGAAATCTTTCAAGGGCAACAATTCAGTGAAGTCCTTAATGAAAGTAACAGTAGACTCTTTTACTATTTCTGAAAGAATATCTTAATTAAATGACTCAAAATATATATGCATGTTCTTATATATGATTCTGAAAATCTATAAGATCCTAAGGTCAACATGTGTTAATTTAACATCAAAGGTTATGATGACCTATTACCAGTATAATTGTGTTCTTTTAATTAATGAATAATTATGATACATAAGCAGTATTAAGCTTTTGAGAAATGCACTCAAAGCATTATTTTAAAATGAAATATAAATGAATAAGCAATTTATTTGAAACCTATTAAATTTAATTGTCAATTTGCTTTAGTCAAGACACATTTTAGAGAATGTAAATAATCACTAAATTTAGTGCAATTTTTAAGTGGGAGAAATTGAAAGCTTTAATAGAAAATATCGAAAAATGTGCTAAAAAGTTGTTATTTTTGTTCCTTGATGATGAAAATTATTAGAGTTCAGCTCATCAGGAATGTGTTTCGGGAACATAAATAGATATTCTTCCAAATTGCATGATATTGCTAACATCACCATGGCAACTGGTTGCACTAAATATTTGTCATTCATATTTGAATCTAACTTAATAATTTGCTATAATGAAATTTTATTTTTTTCAATGTTTATTAAATTTTCATTATAAATCATTTCAAAGCTGCATTGTAAAGAAAAATTAATTTCACATAATTTTAGAATTTTAAAAAAATTTCCCTATTATTTTTGTTACCTAATTGATCGTCTCCATTGAATTTATCGAAATTATTTGTTGTTATTATGCTATATTTACAAACATTGAAATTATTTTTTACTCACAGTAAAAATAAAATACATAATTTTATAAAAAGTATAATAACCCACGTATTTTAAGGAAGACTAACTTTTGAGATATTTAATTCATATCAATAATTATTTTTTCCATTTAATTAATGAAAAAACTTATTTTATATTAAAAAATAGTCGAGAAGTTTTTCTTCTTACAATTTTTGGTATCGGCTTTTATAAATAAACCTATTGCCTGGTCACTTTAAAATTTAAATAACTTACGAAAAACGGACAAGATCAATAGAAATATGTATATTTAGTTATGATAAAAGATTAATTATGCTTAGCCACAGATGTCTGGCTTAGGCTACGGTATAGAGTTTGGATTATTGTTAGAGTAAACCTTGAAATTTAGGGCATGGTGAGATTTGGATTAATTATTACAGTAACTATACTATTTAGCAGGTAATTTTACTGTTGTTTTTAATATATTTTCCAGTGAGATTAACAGTTTGCATACATACGTGTACGTAATTGTATATAGAATTCATACTATCAGTACTTAGTCTCTTAACAAGTTTAGCAATTAGAAGGTCTAGTTAAAAATAGATAAGTACAATAGCATGTGTGTTTTTAAAAGCAAGCTCTTGAGAAAATCAAAGCCCCATCAAAGCCTCTTGAACGCAGCTACTCGATGCTTACTACAAAATGCATTTGACAAAACGTATATTTTTTCATTTTCTCACATTTGATAAAGCGCATTATCGCTTCTGATGCTGAATCTATATTCCCGCAAACAAAATCGCTAATTGACTAATACAATGGATTTTGTTTTGTTGAAAACATTTCCGTGGGTGCAACCATTAATTATTTATTAAAAATTATCACATGCATATTCAAGCCTGGATTGGAACTCTTAAACCATGTTATATATTGTTTTTGCTTTAGCTAATAGAAGAATGTACTGCACGTTATGATCAATCAGGTTTCGAAGAATTGGGTTCGGGCCCGGCCTATTTCAAAATATCAACAAATTGGTCCAACCCCATCCTCGATCAAAATTATTTTCTCTTACACCACTGTCACTGTCTTTGGTTCATAGAGACCCACAAGCACTACAATGCAGAGTTGTACTGGACCGGGACAAGAGCGGGATATCACAGTGGCGTGGGAATGCTAGTGGGACACATGGGATGAAGTATGACAAAAATTTTTAGCAGATTAATTAATGCATGCGTATATATCTTTTTTTCTTTTTCTATTTTCTCATGAAGCATAGCTGATTAACAGAATATCATCAAGTTCAATAACCAGTTTTGAAAAAGAAAATTTCGTAAAATATAAAGTACGTAGCAACCGATGTATTCAATAAGAATATTCGTTTAGAATTATGGGCAAAGTGGGACGAGTTTCCAAAATTTCTGGGATTGATGGGGGTGGAACAAACAATTTCCTTGCCAGAACAAGCTTGCTACAATGTGCATATCCATCTTACTCCACCAACAAGGCTAATTCAATTGTATTGTAGTTGCACTACGTTAACCTAAATTCTACTAATGCGTCACATATATCACATTTAATAGATCTTTCCAAAATTTTACTAGGAGTGGTTTATTGAATGCTAACATCCTTATTAAATTCAGTTACTAAAACTTGCTGCTACTTACATCAACTTGCCTCAGTTCAAAGTGGCAGGACTTCTCAGAAACGTTCTTAAAATTCAGAAGTTAACAATGTTTATATTAATTCCAAAATTTAAGTTTTTAATCAATTTTTTCGATCAATGTATTTCAAATATCAAGTTTATGATTAGGGCCGTTCCAATTCCAACTGTGTGATACAAACATCATTCTACTGGGTTACACAGCTTTCTGGGTGTACTTAATATATTTCTAATTAATGCAATAGAGAATAACAGCATTATATTTTTTAACGTGAAGTGATAAAATTAACTCTAGCCATTAATCAGACTCATCTGGATCATTAGGCAATAGGTGAGTGGCATTGTTACTCTAGTAGCACCAATTAGGCCTCTTAAGAAGCAATTATAAATCTCATTTGTAAGGACTAGTTTCTTGGATTTGAAATCGTATAATATAAATGGGACTGAAAATGGTAAAAAATATGAATGAAATAGGAACAATGTTGAGGCTGAAAATATATATTTCCTGCTTTTTTCCTTTGAAGTTTCTAATTTTCACTCAAATCTAGAGGATTTCGAAAATTTCCTAAACATATTTTTTGTTGCTGAAAATTTTTATATTATGTAAGTTGTAGCTTTCCACATTTCAACAAACTTCTTATCTTTCTACCTACCAGACCAAAAACTTCCACTAATTTCTATGAACTCTCTAGTGATCCCTAATATAAAATTCAGTTTTTTTACATGAAATCTAAGATGTACAATGGTATAAGAACTATAGTATAAAAAATATATGATTGAAATAGAATTCCGAAGAGGAGTCCCTAAAGACACGATGGTAATCATTAGAAAGAAAAATACATGCATTTAAAAGTATCTATGTTCCCTGTGAAAATTACTAATTGCTATGAGAACACTGAAGCTAAAAAATTGAGCCTCAAATTGTACAACAATAAGAACACTCCAAGTTGTATAGGTTCTGAATGTTCTTAAAAAATTGTCTTTGCTTCCGTCCCATATACAGTAACAGTTTCTGGTTTATATAAATAATTTTCAAATTTTTCATTGAGAATTAAATATAAATCAGTATTATTTTATATATAAAATGTTGATTGACATAAAACAATGATTAAATCCATCTTGACAAGATCATTTGCAATACCCAAACATCTGTAGTTACCACATTGATTTTACAACATGGATATTGTTGATTTTGAAATAACATAGAGATAGACGTATAATGCTCAACTTATTTTGATAAAAACTACAGTAGTTTGAGTTTATGTTGGAGCTGGCTGAGCCATTGTAGTCGTATGTCCGAAATTTATAAATATTAGAATTGAGATTTCGCATAGAATTTATAGATTATCTATAAGCACAACTTCATTATTATGATTCTCAAAGTATGGTTTGAAAAATGTTCAAAATAGGGTCGTCTTTACAATGTAGTTTAAATATTGAATATATTCAGAACAAAAATGACATAATATATTTTACTCAGATTTACTCAAATTTTTATATATGTATTATTAACATAATTAGGCCCAAAAAAATATAACTTTCCTAACAAATTGTTTTCATTATGCCAATTGGTGACTGGAGTTAAATTGCAGAGAAGAACACAAAAAGCGCTGAATAACAACAGCATCAATAAAATTTTAGATTAATTAGCGGTTGCAACTGAATTTTCTACATATTTGAATATATTTAACAAAATAAGTAAATATATATATATATATATATATATATATATATATATCATGTTATGAATGTATGATGAAAAATGAAATAATTTGCATTTACAATTAATTACTACACAGACCAGAAGAAATCATTTGAAATCTTATGCAGAACTGAACATTTTATTTATTATATAAATTTAATACGATAATGGTGATAGTGTTCATGCAAAACACCATTTTCAACTTATATTTCAGCTATTTTGAAATATTAGGAGAATCTTTGTCCAATGTCCATAAATTTCTAAGGTTTTGAATTATAAATGGTGTTTTCGTGACTATTGTCAATAATTTTTACATCAGTTATTCCATTCAGGTCATCTTCTAAATGTCTAATTGAGATTCTTTAAAAAGCTAATCGCATTCAAGAGTGCAGCTTTTTAGACGATTCTACAGAGTAAATTCATTTAAATTAATGTGAAGAATACACTTTCAAATGTACATTTCTCTATGTAATTGTACTATAACAATATCGATAAGAGAGTAAAAATAAAATTGTTAGCAATATTCCCAATTGAATTTAAACATTGTAAATATTGGGATTCTGAAGTTGCTTTTTGGGAGTGCAATTATAGCAATTCTTAATTGGTAAACATTTTGTAATTTTAGCAAAAAATGACATATATTATGTTTTCAATTCATTATTTATTATTACTAGAATAAATGAACTACTAAATCCTATATTAAATATTCTAAAAGCAAATATGTATGCACACTTTCAATGAAATGGATTCTACTTAGCAATGTTAATGATATTTCCTCTCTATCTGCCAGAAAAACTTATATGATCAAAAAAAATTTTGACTTTATTGTTTTTTATTTGTCTTAATTTATATATAACATGTTTATAAGTAAGTTGCATAATCTGTTCTTAATTGATACTATTTTATCTTGTAGAGATGGAATGATTAGTCTGCGGAGTGTTTGTAAGCTAATCCAATATTTTAGTTGAAATTTGGCGGGAGATAAAAGGCATATAATTGCACCACTCTAATTTTGGGTTCCAATAGCTAGCATAATTTCTGATTCAGATTGACGCTGATGGGTGTTTTGATTCAAATATTCTGTATTGTATGCGAAGTGCATTTTACAGCAAGATGCTTTTTAAAAATACTTAGACGTATAAATTATTCGCATTGTATTTAGTCGATGGAGATATGAAAGCACTCTCATTAGCTTTTCTGTAAATTACTTGTATTGTGTGACAAAATTAAACTTTGCTGGCTTAATAGTTTTTCGTTAATTTGCTGCATAAAACATTGAAATGTACCAGTGGAATTATCACGCAAGGCATTTGAAAAGCGGTGAGCTAATGAAAAGTCACTTCTCAAGTTAAGAATAAAGCAATTTGTCTACGTATACATAACTTTCCCAAGGGTATACAAGCACGACTTTGTGGGGCCACCTTGTCTAACACCAACACCTCAGTTATTAATAATGCAGAAAAAAATAGCATTTTTTTCTGAAAAGACGCTTATTCAAAATCGTTATTAATAAATATATGATGTAATATTACAATATTTATACAATGTAGGTTGTAGCACAGTGAACTAGTTTAGGCATCAAAATATTTTCATCAAATCAAGATTCGTTAACTGTTTTAGGCTATCACCACTTTCCACTAAATAGTTTAAATGTAAGCCAAACAAAGTGCATTTATTTTAGTTATTACGTAATATCGCCCTGATCCTTCTTCATCAAATACATCTACCGCAGTTATTTTTTTAAAACAATGTCATTTCTGCTAAGAGTACTTGCAATCATTGCAATTAATTTTCCTAAGTCCATCTAAAAATATTCCATTGCTTAAAAATGTTTTCTGTTGGATATCCTGTTGTATTATAGTCGTGAAAATGGATAGCATGGCATTTTTCAAATATTACTATTTAAATGCACCTCAGCTTTGATGTTACCGCTATGTTCTGTAACAAAATATATAAGTTAGTTAGTTAATTGTTAGGTAATTCATTGAACAGTTTTTTGCCATTTTAACTACCTCGTAATACGAGGGTACCAGCAAGCCATGTTCAAGAACGCAGAACAGAAATTAGCAGTAAGGTTACATATCTTTTCTAAAATTGAACTGAGCAATTTATGCTTAATAAGTAAAGGTTCAAATATTTATATTTATTGCTATCTCTGAAATATTCCAACTGAAATCAACCTATACCAATATTTTTAAACTTCACATCAAAACCTTCTAAGATATATATGTAGCAGTTTTTAATAAATTAATATTTTTTGTTTCATATTGTTTTAAGACAACGATTTTTTCCAAATTAATGCCACTTTTAAATGAAATTTTGTTCCATACATACAAATGTAGGGGTGTGTTCCACCCCCCACCTCCCACATTTCTGCATCTGATTGACAGCATAGCTTATTAAAGTTTTGCATGATATGCATTATTTACAAGCAATATATTTCTAAATGTTTTTTATAGACCCGAAAATTCAATTCATGATAAACATCCTTAATGGATCAAATTAGGCTAAGCAACTGGAATATTTCCTGAAGACTATTCAAAATTTACATCAGCTTAGGACATATGAAAATATAAAAAATCTTTATAGTATTTTCAAAAAATAGACTACTGATGACTTTGATTCACGTTTGGAATAGAAGTACAATTGACACGTTCAATTATGATTTTTGATTAATTTCATAAATTTCGGACTAATGCTTATAAAATTTTTTGTGGGTATTTTGCTGTTGAAATAAAAGTCGTTTTAGGTAACGAAAAGAAATTCAATTTGTAATCTGGCGTGTATAATGGAATTTGTAATATCTCATTGATAACCAAGTTGAGTAAAGCTGTCGAAATTGTGGAAAAAATTTAATTAGTTTAATTTAAAATTTTCTAAATTGTTTTTGTAAAATATTGTATTTTTTAACCGAAAGAAATAAACGATGGAATTTTTAAGTTAGGACTGGATACGTTACTACAAGTAACATTTAAACAAACGTTTCTAATAACGTAGATTATTTCAAATATCGTTAAACTTTAATAGCTACGAAACTCTTTATGCATAACAATGCTTAGTTTAGCTTAAATAGTTTCTAAATAATATTTCTTGTACTGGAAATGCAAGCATTACACATCTTGAAATTGGAGTTGATGATTACTGACCAAATTCAAGAACATAGGTTGATGGAATTTTCTAACTAGTATCAAATTATATAAGAGGCTGTTAAGATTAAAATAATCTTTATTGAATTAAGTGCTAATTTCGGCTTTGTTCCTGACATTTTCGTTATCTAAAATAAGAAAATTTCTTTAAATATTTTTTAGCAATGACGTATATGGTTTGAAGCAAAATGAATGACATCCGCATGCCTACTTTAGACCACACGTTTGTTGATTTAGCATTAAAATGCAATTACGCAATCTAATCTAAAGATATTAGCAAAGTATGATAATAGAACTGAAATATGTATTATTAGCACATAGCATACTTTGTCATTTATAAAAAATTTGACCATTCATTTCACAAGAACTACATTTCTGCTTCACTTGATGGGCTGCGAACTCCAATTATAGAATAGTGGTCGCTTATGCACAATTGTTAATAAACCTGAGTTAAATAAATGTACGCTTTATAGGCTGAACTACAAGTTGAACTCTTGCGAAAACTCAATTTTACTTTCCTTTTTAAACCTAGACAAAAACTTTTTAGTTTGGCTAACACAAGTTCCATTGGTATGACAAAAGCTTTTCATCGATAATTTTGGTTAGAGAGTAGTTTTATTTGATTGAGTTTTTATTTTAATGAGCAAAACCTCTAAAATTTTTAAATAACCTGTCAGGCAAATTGCTCGAAATTATCATGGGAATCAATACAAAATTTAATTCAACATTGTAAGACCTGCACAAACATCATCTTCGGAATATTATCATGCAAATTGCTAACGCAGCTAATTGCGTAGACCTAATTTTTTTAAGACCCTTTCTATTTATTCATGCATATATATATATATATATATATATATATATTCAAATGTAATTATACTAAGTTTTGATATATTCATGTTAGCTAGACGTTAGAATAGACCGGTTTCGATTATAAATCATCTTCAGTATAACAATAATTCGGTAATAAATGTACAATAACTACACTTTATAAAATAAATATTGCATGCACTTCTAAAATAAATTTAATGTTAGCATGCTTTGTTGAATATTTAATAGTAGATCTTTCTTAGTTTCCTTAATTAAAATTGCTTCACCGATTTTGTGGATAGTTTGATCTTAGTAGTATATAAAAATTATATTCACTTGCAGTATGTTTATGTAAATATATTTCTGATCTTAGGTGCCCATTTAGATGTTCTTTTATTCTTGTTCCTAGATGTCTTTTAGTTTCTCCGATGTATGGTTTTTTACAATCATCACATTGGTACTTATATATTAAGAAAGAAACTAAATTTTTCGGAACTGGGTCTTTGTTTTTAATGCTGTTCGATGTTTTAAATGATGTAAATGTTGGTATTATCTTTGTTTGTTTTAGTTTGGTGTTTATTATTATAACTCCTCTCTTTACTTTATTGACTTGGTTACTGCAATAGGGAAGTTTCAAATATATACTAGACTTAGTTTCATCAGTGGCGTTTTTTATTTGATCTTTATTACATAAAAACATATCATTCGAGAACTTCTTGATAATTTCGTGTGGAATTTTCTCTAATGCCTGAAAGATATTTTCAGTGGCAGCTGTTAAGTGTTTATAATTTGATGATGTTAGTTTACCACGATTAAATAATGCTTTTATGGTGTTTGTTTTGTACGTTTTACTACAATATGAGCTGTATGGAATGTAGAGTCCAGAATTTGTTGACTTGATGTACCAATTGGTTTCATGATAGTCGTTGAAGTTATGTATGCAAATATCAAGAAAATTTAATTTGTTGTTGATTTCAGTTTCCATAGTAAATTTGATCTCTAATAAAACGTTATTTAGGTAATTTTAATATTCTTTAGCTTCTTCTTGGTTATCAAAAATTGAAAATATCATCCACATATCTTACACAAAATTCTGGCTTTGTTACTGTTGCTGTTTCAAAATTACTTTCAATGATATCCATTGCAAATGCTGCCATTGTTGGTCCTAAGGCTGATCCCAGTTCAATTCCATCTATCTGTCTATACACCGTTTTATTAAATAGGAATGCTGTATTTAAGCAACATTTATATATATATATATATCAATGCACTACAATTAATGACCTTCATTTCACGAATTTTTTATTACAATATTTTTGAACTTCATAAAACGTATAAAAATATTAATTATTGCTTTGCACTTCCTTTTTCTCCTATTGTTTGCTTTAAATTAATAAATCAAACTTTTATTTATTTATCCTTTTTGAATTTCTCACTTTATTTCTAGTCTAAGACTCCAATCTTCACAAAGAAAGATTATGTTTGAACCTAATCTTTAGTTGTGCAACTAGTTTTTATTTCTGTCGTAACAGTGTTACATTTGTACAAAAAGTACAATTTTTTTGAAAAAAGCTTGATAAATGTTTTGCATCCTAAGCATTAAGAATGAGCAATGCCTAACATATCTTGTACACTCGATTCCAGAATCAAAGCAAAGCAGTTGTAAGTAAAACTCGTTTCTACTTTTAAACGCAGTGGAAAGTCATAAAATTCTACTGTGATTCTCACTGAGGAATTTTAGCATTAAGGCGTTTTATATGAGAAATTTGGGAATAATTTATATTCCTTAAGGTCCTATTTTATTAATTTGATTAAATTATACAGATTGATTTCCATATTTACCTGGTTTGTAGGTTAGTTTTATTGTCATAAAAGGTTTAAGGATTTGTAAATAACATTTTCTTTTATCTATTTTTAGATCTTCAATATGTTTTCAAAGTCCATCTCACTTTAATAACAAATTTGAAGAGTTTGAGTTTGGAAATATAACTTTAATATATATAATCCCATGCTGAATTATTTTTGCCATTATAATTTTCATTTTTATTCTGCAAATTTTTTGTATTATAACTTATTAATTAAGAATGATTCCTTAATAGAAGCTGTACCAGTCCAATTGATCTTTTATTCAATTATTTTATGCGTACCTACAAAAGCCAATTGTCAATGCGGTAGGCATTTTCCTTAAATTATTTTAGTGCTTTTGATTTTAGTGCATTTCTTTTGTCAATGTTAATTGTCCAATTAAGGATAAATATATAACTACACTCTCTTAGATAATCTAAAAGAGGACACTTTCAATTTGATATTAAAATGGACAGCATAAATTTATACATAGTAAACCATTCAATAAATTGACACGATCCTACATCAATTGTGAAATGATAGTGCTTGCTTAGTTAAGTAAACGTACACAAACATCGTTTAGCATGAGGTTAAAAATGACAATGTTTAATGAATATTTATATGAATATAAGACCTGCAACAAAGTCTAGTTGAATTCTGAACTTGCGAAATTTTGCATAAAAATACCAATTCTTTCTGAGATTATAAGTGATTACTAATAACAGTAAATTTGAAAGTTAAGAAATTGCTTCTTAAAATAAAATTGCACTTGCAGTTTTGAAATTGTGAGTATAATATCATCCTAAAGATATATTGGCTTAACCTCATATATATATATATATATATATATATATATATATATAATTCGCAACAAAGATCAAATAACAAAAGGATTGGCTTCATCATTAGTTTATAAATATACTTGTGATGATTGTAAGAAATCATACATCGGTGAAACCATCCGTCATTTTGATACGCGAATCAAAGAGCACATCAATGGCCATTTAACATCAGAAATTTTTAATCACATTCATAATATCAATATTGAAAATTTTAAGATCATTAGACGAACAAAATATACAAAAATTGCAGAAGCCATTGAAATTACCAACATCGACAAAACAAAGTTATTAAATAAACAGATTAATCCAACTAAGTATTTATATTTATTTTAGCTTTCATTTTATAGTTTTAGTGTAGTTTATATATTGTAAAATATTTTTGCCGCAAATTATTTGCTGATGCTGATTATATAATATAATCGAAACGTTCAATGTGTTTTCCTTTTAGAATATATATATATATATATATATATATATATAAACATACATGTATGCTTTATACAATACAGATATGTATTTATATTACTGTTTTTTACATTTTTTAAGTAACCCTGAATTCCCGCGTGTTAGTCTTACAAATACCACGCATCAAGTTTTAAAAGATTCACTCAAATTCAAAATTTCAACTAATTAAACAATTTGAAGTAGCTAGCTTTGAATGATTCTGTTGTTTTCTAACATATATATATATATATATATATATATATATATATATATATATATATAGATATCGCAATATGAGCAGAAAATCCTCTTTACACTTACACAATATCTATCCTTTGAGTAATATTTAGCAGAAATCAAGATGTAAGCCACAAAATCTTGAATTTTAATATTATCAATATAATTTGAGATGTTCATCTCTGCAATTCTGTTTAATCAAAAAATTTTCCGACGTCAGAATTAATGTGCTAGGGAGAATTTTTACAAGAATGGAAAAGGGAAAAATATTCAAAAGAATCAAATTTTGAAGACTACTTTCAGCAAATTACCTGTGTTTTGTTTTCGAACAAGTTTCAATATTTTGTGTAAATAATTTACTTTCTCATTCCAAGGAAATGAATTATTCTTACATTGAAAAATGGAACAGAAAAGTCTGGTGTATTCACATCAGTTGCTTTTACATTTATGATGTTGATGATAAGTTGTATAAGATAATGTTTTGATAAATATCTGCTCTACAACTGCTGTTTCCAAGATGAATGTTAATAATTCATTAAGCATTATATCAAAAATATATTAACATGAAGCGCTGCACATCACATTCCCATTGTTGTAAAACTATATGCAATGCTACATACAGTGTACATAATCTAAAATAGATTTTTATGTTCAGTTAGACAGATTTGCTGTCTAAAGCATAATTGATTTTCACTAGCCAGGCTTAAATCACTGTACCACTCAATTTCTCTATGATGTTTTTCACGACTTAAGGACCCCGGCATCTTTTATGCATGACACATAAAAAACTAGCTTTAAATTCATGTACTCTGCAGAATTGCTACAAAGATCAAATGTTGACACATAAGGCGCATGCTTATCAACACGCGTTAGCAATTATGCAGGCAATACATACATTATATCAGAAAAAATGATATTTTCACCACTCCATAGTACAGTGAAGACAATCCTTGCAAAATCCAAGTCTAGCATTTTGCGGCTTTGTGGGGATGTTGTTAGGTAACAGAGGTAAATTATACTTAATTCTGGAGCTGATGTAAGGATTCTTTCATTCATTTTGTGCAGTTTGATCGCAATTAGTTTATGTCCTCATATCTCAATATTGAAAGGAGTCAATATATAGCAAATGAATGAATAGTTATATAAAAACTTTAGCAATAATGTAGATTTTTAGTAAAATACATTTGCTGGAACAAGTTATAAGTCTTTAAGTACTTCAGATCAAACCCCAATGTAATCCAATTTCCATCTTTAGTAGGTCTGTAAGTGTGCCACGAAAAAAACAATATTTACTTCAGGCTGTCTCAGGTTAAAGGTAGTCATTTTACACAATACGGTGGAGCTATATTTTGAAATATTCCGCAATTCAACCTTAACGACAGTTTAGAAGCAAACATTCTGTCTCCATCAAGCAACAAGTGTCTTAACCTATTTGAAATGCTTTGGAATGGCATCTATGACAAGAAAGGTCATCGACAAAGCTTTTTCAGATTATGGAATATCAATTAATTCTCTAAATCTTGTGCAACACAAGTAGACTTTCTAACCGTCAGTTCATGAAACAGATGGTCGATAATAAATTCTTTATGCAATATTTTTTTCAGAAATAGTCATTTCTGTGGCGGCTGGTGAATTATATATATATATATATATATATATATATATATATATATATATATATATATTTGTATATATATATATATATATATATATATATATATGTATATGCATGCATGTACAAATACACAAACGTGTACAATTTTGGATAACTTACTTATATATTATTTTAACAAAAAGTAACTAATTGATTTTTCTCGCTATTAATTATTAATTTTCATCCCTAAATGTTAATTTTTACTCAAATAAAATAATAATTATAATGAAGCTTATGCCAATAACTATGTTGTGCACTGAATAAAATAAATCATAGAAATAGATATACAAGAACGTCATAAGAATAATATGGCCTAAAGATACTAGGTTGCATTCAAAAATATTTTGCTGTAGTGAAATCATATGTAACTATCATTTCCAATGATAAAAATGCTACTAATTACTATTGTACTGCATTATATTATTTGTTACTACGATGCAGTAAATACTCTCAACTATATATATATATATATATATATATATATATATAAATATATATATATATATATTTGGGATTATTTATCTAGATATACTATACCCTAGATTACTGTTGGCATACTATATGTGTTGGAGTGTGATTTCTCGTTTACTAAAGGCGGTAATGAACTATATGCAGGTTGCGACTATATGTATACTGAATTTGTTGAACGTGACTTGGTTTATCGTATATTTAGTAATAACACGTTCATCAATTTTCTTTACGCATTTAATAAAAATATTTGGCTAGCAAGCAATTTGAACCTGTGAACTAGGAACATAATAAATTGAGGAAAATAATGGAATTGCATATCATAGATATCCTTGCAATTATATTCGCTAATTAATTGAAGAATTTTTTCTCTTTTTGTATTTTTTTAAATTAAATTCGGCAAAGAAATTTACGCAAAAAGTAAATCAAACCGAAAATGAAAGGAAACACGGTTACATAAAAGAATCTCATTTAATTAGTGAATATCCTATTAGAGTTGCAAAATGTGGTTTGAGTTTAATTATGCCTAAATCTTGTGTTGAACCAGGGGCACAACTTAAGGCGATGCTATATTCGCGATTTTTGTACAAACGTTTGCCTGCAATTTTATGCACTACATTCTGGATTTTTGCTTAAGAAAAAATTTAGAAAAAATTCACCAACTTTATATGTGCTCCATTATAAGTACATTTTTAATTGAATAAATTTTTTATTTACTTTTTAAAATGAAATACCAATATTAAGAAAAATGCATTACAAAAATAGTGCGTGTACAAGAAACAATTTGAAAAACTAACAAATGCAAGAGGAAATTGGTTTCATTTAAGTCTAGAGTTTCACAGTTTCATTGTCAATACAATAAAGTCTAAAATTTACATTTTAAAGCCTGCTGTAGGAAATTATTTTTGAATAATAACTGATCACCTGCATTTTGCACATTTGCTATATCAGTATTATGAATACATAGCAATTCCATGAAAATATAAATAGTAGTTGTTAATCGTCGAGCATTCATTATTTTAGCCCTAACCTTAACAGGATGCTGATCCAGCTGATAGCATCAACAGTGATAACTTCGAAGCAGAAATATTATTACTGGGGGAGAACATATGGTACAAAATTAGAGACAATTTATTTATAGCAAAATTGAACCATCATCTGAAGTTGGTAAACCAACAATGAACAGTTCCTATTATATAGGTAAACTATATATAGATTATAGTATGGATCAAATAAATCACCTGGATTTCTAGTATTAGTAAATAGTTAAAATGAAGGTAAGAAATACTACAATAAATTACAGCCTAGTGATAATGTTCTTCTCTAAGAGAAAACTCAAATGTATATATATATATATATATATTTAAAAATTAGTGTTCAAAAAAGTTGAGTTCTTATATACGGTAGTATACATTTATTTCTTCTTGAATTGCAATTAAGTAGTGAAAACATTAAAGTTAAATGATTCTTTTTTCTCCTTAAAATGACTAGGCTTATAAATTAAAGATTTATTTATGTACTTAGTTAAAAATTTGGGGGTCCTTGCCACTCTGTTCACCCTTGGTTGTGCCTGTTTTAAAATTATTTTAATATTGCAATTCAAATTTTCATGTAATTGTAAATACGCAAATTTTGAATTTGGTAACTTATAAAAACACTCAAAATATGACGGTTTTCAAGCAACTATTATTGTTTTAGCACTAATGAATTTCAAATGATATAATGAATAAGTAAAAACGCATAACCTATGGCACAGTTGACAATTTCCATAAGATTTTTGTCCTGTTTGAGAATAAAATTTGTGGTTATATAGAGATAACACAAAGTTCAACTATCATTTTTCTTTAGAACCATTAACTAGAAAGAAAAATTTTCTAATGTCATAAGCAATAAATTTGCTTAAGAATATTAGCATATCGAAATTTTTCAAATTACATTCTTCTTCTTAAAATCGATTAACGTCTTTCGCTGGTCAATAGAGCAGGTAATAGTTCACATGCTTTTGTATAGCATACCAATTCAAAATTAAATTTTTTAATGCACGCTGAATTAGACAAGTCTCATTAACACACGGGAAAAAAGTTTTGAGTAAAATAATTTCGCATTTTTTTGGTCGCGATGATTTATCCCTGACGAGAAGTAAAAGAAAATGTAACGCAGAATTTCGTCGAAAAAATAATTAAATTTTAAGTGAAGTGGAATGCCATGTAGTTTTGATTAATATTAGCAATCGTTTATACCTTTTGCTTTTTACCTATGACAATAGCATTTCCAGTTGGATGGATATATATAATTTTGAATTTTCGACAATTATTCCCCACGCATTATTTAGCTATAAGAATCACTAAATAATTCAATTCCCTACTCAAAATAAGCAGGCATGAAATAGGAGGTAGTATGTGTGAGCTATGTCTACTAGTATTACGAAGTCATTGCTTTTTCACTGATCACTTAAATGAGTCATCAAAAATAAATTCAATTGGGCTAAAGTAATTTTAAATGCAATTCATAATACACTTCATGTGTCAAACAAAATAAATGCATTCTCAGACCCGTCAATATTCAGTTTTTACGAATATCTAGCTTTTAAAATGGAATAGTAAACTATAAATCAAACAGCCTTTAGTCTACTTAACTTTGAAAAAAATTCTTCTATTTGTTAGCTGTTTATGATTCCAGTAGGAAGCTAAAAAAATCCTATTATCCTTTAAATTTCTTAAAAGAAATTTTTCCTTTGCTAGGTATATATATATATATATATATATATATATATATATGTATATATATAGAAAGAGAGAGAGAAAGAGAACGATACCGAGTGGGTAAATATCTTCAGCTTATAATTTCCCATAAAAAATTGGAAGAGAATTATTAATTAAGGATTATTTAATATCTTCAAGAATTTTATAGGCCATTTGAGAAAAGCATTTGCCTGAGAACATAACTTTAATTTAGTTGTGTCTGCATTTGTAGGTTTAACTTACAAATAATAAAATGGCCTTTAAAATCAATAAATACCGAGTGTTATAAATGCGACTATTCATTAGTTTAAGTAAAAAGAAAAATTAATATAATTTATTAGACCTGAAAGTGAAAGACAGACAGCCGCCAAATTCAGAGCTGCTTCGCAGCAAAAGAATCTATAAAATTGTGAGGTAAAGTTGGAAACTTGTTAGCTATTTCCTTTACAGCTAAATTTCAAAAACTACTCATTACAAAATCCCTTTGAAATTCAAATTACACAGAGGCTTTAATGAACACAATACACTTAGGATTTCGAAGTTCTGTAGTACTGATTTAAAAATAACGTTAATAACAGAGTTATACATTCACCCATAAACTAATTATAAACTACACCACTATTGTTTTGTTGATAGTCAAAGAAATTTTCTGCAGAACACTTAAGTCATGCATATTGTAAATCCATTGATTTTGCATAAGGTAGAAGCAAGAAACACAGAAACACACGCATTTTAAAATTAGAATATTTTTGAAAATCTCAAATAAGTTAAATATTCGAATAAATTCATGAAAACTCTATGAATCCGATATAGGGAAGCTTGTTAAGTATTTAAGCCAAGTGTTGATACCATCATGGGCTAATCTATTTCTCCAGATTTAAATTATAACGCAATGTGGAGTAAATCACTCTATTATGGAGGCTAGTGGCATTTGAATTTCAATAGTTTAAAACACAATATGTAGATTTTCTTACTCTTGTGACAATTTCCAATTTTTTCTTTACCAATTATTGCTATGCAGTGCATGTATATAACATAAAGCCTATTTAAAAGGTAACAATTAGGCAATGATAGTTGCTACTTTACCAATTACTATACTCCAATTTATTGATTTGCATTCGTGGTTTCTGAATGATTAATGAACTATATGTAACATAGAGCCATGAAAGGGTTAGAGTTAAATATGTTAAGCAGATTTTCGCAGAATTTATTTTGATGTTTTCGAAAAATTTTTTTCCTTCATTAAGGAAGAAATGGCAATTTTATAATTTTTTTTCAATAACAATATTTTAGCGTGTTAAAAACCTGAGTGAACTTAGCTTACCAAGTGATTTACGTATTTAATATGCGTCATATTCATGATTTCCCTTTAATCAGAATAGAAAATTCCATATTGGCACTTTCATAAAATCAAGGCAAATTTTGCATTTAAAACTTTAAAACCAAATATTTCAAAATTACCTAATTCGTTTGCTTTCTATCATATAAAAAAACCTTCATAAAATATAACAAATTTATCTACAAAGTATACAAGTCGTATTTAGATTCAAAGCAATTTCAGTCGAAGAATGTAATAAATAGTGTTTTCATAGAGAAATTCTGCAAAATTTCTACATTTTATACATGTACTTGTGAATTTCAATTTAGAATGCATGCCAATCTGTAAAAGTTTGAAACAATTAAAGCAGAAACATACTTTGTTGATATATGAAATAAGGTTAATCTTTATGCTAAAATTGCATTATTTTCTCATATTGGACTTTTAGTGGGGTTTATGTTACTTTCAGAAGACATTAATTATATAAGAATTCACATAGCATGGGAATTGTTATATAAATTTTGTAAATAGAAGTTAACACATAGAACTTATAATTTAAACTTACCTTTCTGATTGCGTGGAATAGTTTTTGTAATTGCATGTGCATAGGTCCTTCATCCTTAGATCATTCAACATGAGAAGCAACACTAAAAACATACCATTGAATGTTGTCAAGCCCAAATCCATATATTCAAATAGTCATTCTGCATATGAAATAAAATATGCGTTCTTTGAGATTTCGAAACTTTATGTATACAAATTTTGGCATGGGAAAGACATAAGCATAGACTTTGCCTTACTCATATTCGTAGTTAATTTAGTTGCAGTTTCTTATAATAAAGTGAAGTCAGTAAAAGTTATTACCTCACTTTTTCATTCTGGCAATGTTATTGCCATCAAAGTCATTTTTCATAATATATTATATATTTCATTGTGATGTTCTAATATATGATTTGAGTCTTAGCACGCTTCAATTTCAATTAATTTAACAACTGTGTGCATGTCTTATGTAATCCATGCATTAATTGATTTGACTTTTAACAAATAATAGAGCATGAGTCTAAAAATATTGTCCGGAGCATACAAATTATAAATATATATATATATATATATACACATATATATATAGATATAGATATATATATATAGATATACATGCACATGTATATATATATATATATATATATATATATATTT